>OW026519.1:146632971-146983620 GCA_932274085.1 Protocalliphora azurea | reverse complement strand
TCTTATATAATTTTATTATTAATAATTTTAATTTAGATTTACGATCTTTAGTGTTTTTAATTATCAAAAAAAAAAAAAAATCTTTTATTTCACGGTAAAAACAAAAAATAAAAAAGAACAATATTTTACTACCCTCATAAAACACTGTTGCTTAAAAAGTAAACATTTTTGCCTTTATCAATAATTTTATTATATTTGTTTTCTAGGGATGCTCTCTCCTTTAACAGAATCCTTGCTTTGCTCTCTCACTCCCTCTCCTCGTTTTGAAATACCTTTAGAATCAGTGTTGCCAGGCGTAGCTTGGAAAAAGTTACAGATTTTTATCAAAAAAAAAAAAAAAAAAACTTTTGCTAAAAATGTACATTTTCGGAATTTGAAAAAGTAAGTATGAATTTTTGTTTAAAAAATTCGAAAAAAAAATAATAAAATAATATAAAAATAAGATTTAGAAGGTAAATATTATTTCGAAGATATCTTTTCTTAAGTCATCAAACATTTACTGTAATCTATTATAAGTTTAGTTGAAAAAATGCAAACACACATTACCTTTTAATATTGCCGAATAATAGCATCTTTAATATTATTCAAATCGACAACAATTTTTCAATAATCGTCGGCACTTAAATTATAATTTAGTCCTATTGTTTTTATATTGAGAAATGCATACTGCCAAAATTTTCCTGCAAGTAAATCCTGTTAAATTAAGAAATTTATTTAATAAATAATTTATTATAAAAATATCCTGCCACTTAAGGGTTAACTCTCTAATGATTTAAAAATATTATCATTAAAACAAATCTTTCTTTATATGATGTAAGTTCTACGAAATTTTCCATTGGCCAAAATTTTAGATTTAACTAATTCAAGAGTTCATTATTTAAACCTTTTACTACGATCTTGTACTATATGTAAATTAAGATCTCTGATTTTTTTCTTTTAATTCACAACTAAGTATATAAGATTGTTATGTATATGAAAATAGCCTATTTCAAATTTAGTTTTTTAAACATAACTGATGTGTTAAGAGGTAAATTTTGAATAAGTCGCGAAAAGCTTGTTAATTGTTTCAAATTTAGATATATATTTGCATAATCTATCACAACGATTATTAAATATTGTTACGCGACCCACAAGGGTTCCGTACAAACATTTTACGGGGGTCGCGAATTTCATTTACTTAAATACACAAAATTAAAAAAAAAAAAAATTATCTAAAGGCCAATAATATAAATTTAGTTCATAAATTTACTGATTGATTTATGGAATTGATCAATTCATATATCCGTGTGAGTGATTAAATCAATTATGTCCTATTAAATCAATCTGTTCATAGCTTCAAATGAAAAACAGAGCAGCCAGACCGACAATACTTTTTGTATTCTATATTTTTTTTAATAAGAATGTATGATGTAAACTTGATGATACCAAATTAAATGTCTTCACAATTTTAAATAATAACTTCCTCAGAAAAAAGAGGAATTAAATATCGGCAATTGTATTTAAACAAGTTAGTCTTGTATATTGCCTTGTTGCGCTGTTTGGCGGTACCAAAGCCGAAACACCAGCAGAATGGAATACGTATTTTCGCTACCGCTACACATTTCATCAGCATTTGTGGTAACTTATCCATTTACGTTTCATTAAAATCTAAACAGTATTAGTTATCAAACTGATTCAAACTTTATTCTTAAATGTAATTAAAATGTGGCTGTAAAAGTATAAAACTTAATTTATAGTTTCCAAAATTAGTCAGACTTAAAAATTGTGAGAAAAACAAAAAAGGTAATAAATTTTTTTATGTGCAATATTAATAAAAAACTTTTCATTTTATTTTAAAATTTACACAGAGTCTCTTACATTTTTATTAATAAGGATTCAACAAATTATAAATCTAATATATTTAATATTTTTCTAAATTTGGAAATTCTGACTTAAGTTTATGAATGACTTAAGAATAATATGAAATATTAAGTACCAAATATTTTTTCTTGAATATTAAGGATAGGTTTAAGAATGATTTGAAAATGTTTGATATCAAATTGAGAAAACAATATTTTTTTCATGATTTTAATCTCAATTATAAATCAAACTTAAAATTTATACCTTTGCTCTATATTTGAACAAAATTTGATATCAAAATTAATATCAAAAATTGAAATCATATTGCAAAACTTTGATTTCACTTATAAAAAAGGGGGTCGAGAAGCTACTGCTTGTGAGAACCTCTGAGCAATCATGATCAATTTTGTCTAAGGATTAAAAAGTTACGAAAATGAGGTTAAAAGCAGAAAATTATACATGTTACATGGAGCGTTAAAAAATTACGAAAAATGTAACTAAACGGCAACACTGGTTAGAATACTCCTGACTTTGATTCTCTCATATAAAAACTGCGTGAGCATTTATAGTATAACAGTTTATTCCCCAAAAAAAAGCAACAATCAAATAAGAGTAATTCGCAAAATACGCAACACAGTTTATATAAGGACTACGACTTGTTTGCAACGGCAACGCGGAATAATCAAATCGAAACGAACAAAGGAAAAACCCCAAAGAAATTGTGCAATAAAAGTGTTTGCAAAAAAAAGTAAAGTGTAGTAAAAAAGAAAAGCAACAACAAGCAACCAAGTTAATGTGTTATATAAATTAAATTTTTATTGTTGTTGGTATTTAAAATTTACAGAGTTTTGTTGTTGTCGTCTGCAATAACAGCATTGTGAAAGTCACCGAAATAAACAAACAAGATTATCTTGCACTGAAAAATATACTACAAATTAAAGAAAAAAAAAAAAAAACAAATACAAATACAAACAGACTCGTAAACAAACTAAACAACAAAATTTAAAGACTTAAAATGTCTTAAATAATAAAGTTTTTTATTTTTTTAATACAAAAAAAGAAAAAGAAAAATACAGACAGATTTGGAAAAAGGATGAGAAAATAAAATAAAGGGATAAAAAAAAGTTTCGAGCATCAAATTATCAGTTTCAAAGAAAGAAAAAAGAAAAGGCAAAAAAAGGAAAAGTGAATTTAAACATTTTACTCTTATGTGCTGTGTTTTTAAAGTTTAAATCTATTTTCCAAAGAAGGAAAACAAAAAATAATAATAAAAATTGAACCTAAAAATATTTAATAAAAATTTTGAGTGGTTTTCAAGAGTCAAGTTAAAAGTGTATAAAAATAACAAAAAAAAAAAAAAAAAATTAAGAGAAAAATCTTTGTTATAAAAATTGAAATCCTTTTTTGGGGTAGTAAAAAAAGGATTAACTTCACTTGAGGCGGCATAAGATGATAAGTAAGTGTTCCTACTTAATTAAAAATTTATTAAAAAAAAAGACTGTAACTCAAAACATTAAATTTTATTTACTTAAGCTGAATATGTATATTAATTTTTGATACACTTTTGAGATATAGGTTTAGTTTTTGAAAGTAAAAAAAAATTTTTTTTGGTATGAAATATCCTTCAAATATAAACTTTCTTTTAATGGTATTAAAACTGTAATGGTTTTGATGTTACTTTTTGGGATATAATATGTAACTAAAGAAATCTAATCAAAATTCTGTTCGATATTTAAACAAAAACTTGAAATTTGTAGGTGGGAATAATTCTTTAACTATAAGAGAAAAATAGCAAGCAAATTTCGAAATCGGGTGAAAAACAATAATTTTCAGGAATTTAAAACGCCCTTTAAAGAGATCCCTCTTCGGATCTGTATGGTCCTTCTTCAAAACGAATACTTCTCAGCTATGTATGCGTGAAATTACAACCACCGATTATATATAATTTACAAATCTATTCCCAAAGTAAGGAGTACGCACAAAAAATTTGTGCATACAATTCTCCTTATAAAAATGAAACCAATTAGTGAATCCTTTTTAAATTTAGTTTTTTTTAAGACTATTATATTTAAGTTTTAAAAATCCAAAAAAAAAGAAAATCCAATTCGCCATGAATAGAAGCTTTATTTATGATTGGAGTTGAATAACATTTTTCGTTTTTTGTTTTGTATTGTCGCAGCAAACCAAATGATATCATTACGATATCATTTAGGTGATAAAAAAAACCCGAGAATAATACCATTTATTTATAAAAGGCACACTCGAAGGTGATTCCACATATTTTTTTTTAAAATAACGATATTAGTAATGATAATGACAAACTTAAACAGCGCGGTAATTTTTTGGATGAATATATATATATATATATATATATATATATATATATATATATATATATATATATATATATTACAATACAATTACAAATTATATTCTAGCTCGTTGTAGTGAAACAGACCAGAGTCTTTGGTGGGAATCGAACCCACAACCCCCAGACTGACAGACTAGCTCACTACCAACTAGACAATCGGGGCACCCTAAAAAATTAATATTGCAATTTATAGAAAACCAAAAAATTTTAAATGAATTTAAAGAAAAATTAAAATTCAATGAATTCGCACTTACCAAAATACATCTATGAATTTCACTTTTAATTTAGCAAATATTTTGCAACAAAAAGGATATTTTGGAAATACTGAATGAATTACTCAAAAAGAAAAAAATAGCTACACACTATTAAGATTATACAAATCCGTGAATAATTTAAGAGATATGAATATTTAAAGTTGCAAATTTTTTCCTTTTTATTTAATTTTTATACATATTTAAGTTATTTTTTCAAAAAATAAGAAATAATTTTATTTTTATATGAAAAATGTGGAAGATGTTTTTTAAAAGATTTATTATACATAATTGATTTGTGCGTCTCAAAAACTTAAAATTTTTATTTTAATGTAAAGATTTAATATTTTATAAATATGTTAAAAAATTAAAAAAGAATGCATTTAAAAAATGCAATTGCATTAAAATGCATTTTTAAAAAATCTTACTTATTTTTTATATATTCTTATTAAAGCTGACATAACCTAAATTAAAACTCCGTTTAAGTCATTAAGATGCAGAAAGCATTAGTAAAGATATTGCTATTTAAAATTACATACTTTCGAAATTTTTTTGGTTTTTGAGGAAGTGAAAAGTGAATAAGTGAAAGTGAAATAAAATCGTGAAACTGAAAACGGAAACTAAAATTAAAACGATATAGCAATAACAAAGTTCATCCTGCTTTAAATAATTTTATATATAATAGGAAATTGCAATAATTCGAAAACATTTCCCCTTAAAATTCAAGTTGATATTTGGGATTACACTAAATTATGCTGTAGAAATATAATTATCATATAAATATATTAATGATGCATAACATAAAATATTGTTTTTCCACGAAAATTTTCTGTTTATTTTTATTTTCCTGAAAAATTTTGGTCCCCAAATATTTGAATTGGATTGGATGATCTGGAAAGTATTTGGGTGAAAACAAATTCTTTTTGAGTGTTATCATTTTTTTTTGTTTGATGACTTGCTATCTTTATAGAAATTACAAAAGGACTTTACAATCTAACATAGAAATGTATATATTTTAAGAAGTTTTTGTGAGTGCAAGAAAAAAAAAATGGTTCTGCAAAAAAAGTTCCCAAAGCTATTAAAAATCCGGCTCTGAAATAAAATTCTCCGAATTGACTTTGGAATAATCGACTTTTTTAAAAGTCGAAAGTTTTTGGTTTGAAAATTGAGGAGAAATCGACTTTCTTGTTGCCAGATAATCGAAAAGCCGAATAAAGTTAAAAAGTCGAAAAAAGTTGAAAAAATTTGAAAAAAAGTCGAAAATAGTTGGAAAATCAAAAATAGTCGAAAAAGTCGAAAAAATTTTCTTTATTTAAAGGGTATAGATTCTTAGCATTTTTTTATTTCATTGATCTCATCTAACTGTTGAAAATAGTATCATAAAAACATATTTTTTGTATAACCAGCACTTTCATTTCTTATACATAGAAAAAAAATATGGTTGCAGAAACCACAATCGAAGAACAACATATTGTGATTAGACTATATGGCCATAAATAATAAATATGAATATTATAATCATAAAATAAACCAACATTTCCTATTATGATTCAAGTTGTTGCATTTTGTATTTAAATATTTTATAATAATATTATGCTCTGATTTTCTCATATTAGGATTCTTCTTCATTATACTATTGCACGTTCAAAATTACTCAAGACTTGTTTCATATTAATCTTGTTATGATTAATCGTTATTTGTTTATTAATTATTTTTATTTATATTTATATATTTCGTATTATAATATAAAATTATTTGTTACTAATAGTAGTTTAATAGTAGTTAATATCTCATATTGTTTGTATCACACCATATAAAACAAATCCATATTCACTTATATTTATACGTGTATGGAATAATTGAGAATTATAATGAAGTTGGAAAACAAACATTACAAATAAAATACATTCAAAAACAAACAAGTTATGAATTTTTAACCATACTTGTAAAAAGTTTACATATTATATTTCCTTGTAACATTTTATTGTTATGGGAATAATAGTATTAATGTGGTTTGAAAATAAAATATGGTTTAAGAACAAGGATTAATCTTTTTCCTTTCCATTTAATGGTTGCAGAAATAATGATATTTTTTCATCTTAATACAATTTTGTTTCCGGCAAAAACATTCAAAGATATAAAATCTTTATTGTCAACTAAATGATAAAATTTAAATAAAAAAGTTTTAGAATATAATATTGAATAAATAATATAATATTGTTGTACTGACAATGCCGCAACCATGCTTATTCTCTGCGTGTAGAATATCTGGAATATAAAAAATTAGTGAACCTATGTAACTCACATAAAGGTATACAAAATGTAAATTAAAGGAGGCTTGATATGTTTTATATTAGTGAACATAATCGCGACCATAATTTTGTTTTAATCTTCCTTAGAACATTGGGTAAACAAAAAAATAAATAAATTATTTTTGATAGTTTTTAATTGCATTAAATTCGTCGAAGTATTTTTCACGTCTGAAATATTAATTGTATTATAAAGTAAGTTTTTCAATGACAAAATTACACACTCAAAAATGTTTAAAGTTGCATTAAGCTATAACAAAAGCTGCAAATTGGTATAACTTTTCATTGAATTCAATAAGCGCCTTTTTTGATGCAATTTTTTTTGTTGCACTTAACGTATACGTACTTATTATAAAATTAAATTCACTTATCTGTATAAACTTATAAAATAGTTAAGACTGACTGAATGATTGACTAATTGATTCATTTTGGTAAAAACAAATAAAATCGACAACCTTATATCTCTAAACTAATATAGATAAAAAATAGTACTTATTATTACTCATGTAAAAAAAATAAGCGGACAGGTGTCAGGTACTTTTCTGAAAATCAACTCTTTTAGGAGGAACATGGATAAAAATTATATTTTGGTACCTTTTTTTTGTCACCATATGTATCTTATAAACCAGTAAACATAAAAATAAAATTTAAATCGTATTCATAACTTATCGAAAAATAACAAATACAAATTCGATACCTTTTGGAAATTCGAACATTTAAGGTATAAATATCGTACATATTTTTGGTACTGCTTTATAAAACATTTTTTCTAATATTTAATTGATATATATATATATATATATATATATATATATATATATATATATATATATATATATGAGTATTTCAATATATATTCCGACTACAATTTAAAAATTCATTAAAATGCAATTTTTGGTGCATCAATGGGAGAAAATATATCAAAAAGGTTGTAAAAGCGGCAAATTACATTTTACTCAAACTCAGTGAAGAATTTTCTATAATATTAAACCTAGAAACATGAAATTAAATATACATGGTCCTATATGGATAAGAATTCAAAAGGGGAGAATTTGTGGTGTCGGTTGTTTTTCTGATGGTGTTTTTGGATTTTCTATAATATTCAACTTAAAAGCACGAAATTAAATATAAACAATTCTGAGTGAATTCCGTTCTTCTTTCTTACTTTTTGAACTTTCTTTTATATTGAACCTAGAAACATGCACTTGATTGTATATGGTTCTAAATGAGTAAGAATCCACAAGTGGGGACTTTGTGGTACTTTTTTGTTCTTCTAATAATACTTCTTGAATTTTATGTAATATTGAGCCTAGAGACATAAAATTGAATATATATGATCCTAAATGAATGAGAATTCTTAAGATGGTATTTTGTGATACTTTTTCATATTACCTTTTGATTTTTTTTAATAATTAAGCTAGAAATATGAAATTAAAGATATTTGGTTCTATGTTGGTGAGAATCCAAAAGACCACATTTTTTTTTAAATTGTATAAATTTAACGCAATTCTCAAAATATATATGTATGTTAAAAAAAATTCCATGTTAAATTTCAAGTTTGAATTAAAATTGGATTTCATTTGAATAAAAAAAAAAACGTGATACTTTCTCAATTTGATACCAAAAGTTATTCTTGAGTAATTCTAAACCCAAAAATAAATTAATTCTTTAAGAAAAAAAAAAAAAGAAATAATAATAATAAAAATGGCATTTTCTCATCAAATCAGGCTAAATTTAATAAAATACTTAATACATTTGATTTCAATTAGTGTTAAATATAAGATAAAAGCTTCGTTTTGGCTCAAGGATAAATTACCATTTAAAAAAATGTATGGAAAGTTCATTATATTTAAAAAAAAGTCCTAAAAATAAGAACTTTTAACATCGACAATATTTTCTAGGTTTTGTTTAAAAATTAGCTCTTGAAATTTGACAAAATGATAACAAATACATACTGTTGAAAAGACAGTTCCTTCTACTTTCCAAACAAGTTGAAGAGAGGAAAATCAACAAAAGAATAAAAGAGTTAGGAATTCGTTTATACAAGAACCTACCCAAGCGAATAGCTCAAAATTTTAGTGGTGTATTGCATATTTTTAAAACTGATTTATGATGTTTTCAAGAATGTACGCAGTTAGTTAAAGAACAAAATTTTCTATCAAAGTCGACATCCTTTCCGAGTCCAATTTTTCACTAAAATAAAATTTTCTTTAAGAACGTATAATAATATACAAATTGGGATGAAGATATTGAACTATGTATTCAAAAAACTGTACCAGGTTTTTGCAAAATTAGGATAATTGAAATTTCAAATGCAAATAGGTACATGTAAGCATGTTTTTCATAGGCCTTACTGAGAGCTTTTAGAGGATGTAAAAATATTTAAAATTGGATAAGAAACAAAAATTTGAGATATGTTTAAAAATTTTCTCTGTCGGAGGTACCTTATTTTGAGCCTCAAGAGCACCGCTCTTGAAACTTTATGTAGATTCAAACAGCCGATTAGAAGTTACAAATTTATTTCCAAAACTTTTCGATTCTGCCCCACTGTGCATTGTATAAGGAAATTACAAATTACGCTTTTTAGTGTAATATACGCAAAAATATGCTCTTAAGTATAAAATTTGCAAAAAAATACCGAAAATATAACCAAAAATGCTGCCAAGCCTAAAATAAGCAAAAATATATTGTTAGAACCAAAATATGCCAAAATATGCTGTAAAAAATCGATATCAAAATTTTAAAATTGTCTGAAACGGATAAAGTGTACAGCTGAAAATATACTCCTGAAGTCATCTAGTGTATGTCATTCATAAAATTGTCGATACAATACGATTTTCTATGACTTGACGGAATAAACAAAAATTAAAAAAATTCATTTTTCACCAATTTTTATTTTTTAAAGGTTTTAGATGGAAGAAAATTAAGCTTTCTTAATATGTATACATTTATTTACATAAAAATATCTGCAATTTTATGTAAAAAATATCGGCAATTTTCTTTTTTCTTTTTTAATTTTTTTTGTCAACTTTTTTTCAACAAATTTACAGAAAGATAGAATTTCATATAAAATAATAGAAAAAATGCCACGGAAGTTAAAAAAAATAATAAATAAAAATGAAAATCGCAAATATATACATTATCGCTTTTTATCGATAACTTCAGATTTTGAAGGTGTGTCGGAGAATCTAAAATTTACAAAATTATAACTAAATCTACAGCCCAGTCTACACTAGATCGTTTTAAAAGTATATCCAACTCTTAACTCTTAACAGTTTGGTTCATTTCAACCCCAGGAAAAAATATGATATTTCATATTTTTGGTTGACCTGGTTATTATAATAATTCATGTGGATTAAATTTATGGATTACATTTCACAAAATATATTATTTTAGTTATTGTGTTGTATGTTATTTAAAATAACACATTATTTAACATTTTTCCGAAAATTTATATGAAAATTTAAAATAACATTGTGAAACATATGTTTGTTAATTCTGTTAAAAATTATTTTGTTTAAAAATTTGTCAATTTCTTAAAAAAAAAATAATCTTTTATTTTCCACCAAATTTCAGTTTTTCATCAAAAATTACAATTTTCACCAAAAATTCAAATTTTTACTGAAAATTAAAATTTTCACCGATTTCTCACAAAAATTCCGAAACTCAATTTTTCAATAAAAATTTGATTATTCACCAAAAATTTAAATTACTTAAAAACTGATTATTCACTATAAATTCATTTTTTAACAAATATCTGATTATTCACAAAAAATCTAAATTTTCACTAAAAACTGATTATTCACCAAAAAACTTTTTTTCACTAGGAATTTGATTCTTCACTTGAAATTTGATTTTTCACTAAAAATCGAATTTTTCAAAAAAATTATAGAAAAAAATCGATTTATCAATAATGATATGTAAAAATTATAAATTATATTCGGTCATGCCCAACAATATGATATTCTTCACCACTGAGTTTGAGCCTCAAAATTACTTTAGAGATTTTCAGAAATGACTTAATAATAGACCTTTGGCAAAGTAATTAATACTTTGATATAGTCAGTTGTGTGGTATTTATGCAAATTTAAGTGATTTTCGGATCTTATAAGGGAGATGTGCTTAATTATGGATCCATGAAATTTGGTATTCTGATTCACTGTAATATAAAACTTATTTGTATCAAATTTCATTGAAATAGTGACATAGGAATGCATTCAGGAGCATTAAAACCCTATTGCGGGGGAACGTTTGCATGAGGGCTGCGTGAAATGGAGCGATAATAACCAGTTTCAATAAGCTGCACGTTGGGGTAAAACATGTCAAAAGTGTCGATTAATTGAATTCTGAAAATTATTTTTTTTCTTAATAAAATTGGATACAGAATAAATAAAGACAAATTTATGTACCAACAGTAATAAAAATCATTAACCTAGGTTGTGTACTGAGATGTTACAATTCTAAATTTTTTATATTTTTAAAAAGAGCAAAAAACTCAGTTTTCATAAATTTTCGGTGAATTTTTTTTATCAGAAAGTCTTTTAAATCATAAAATTTAAAATGGAACCATGAACTTCTGTAAATATTAGTAAATTATATTTTGTCCTAGCATTTTTGTTCTCTTTTTAAAAATTGTCCTAAAATACACAAATTTTCAATTTTCATGGAGTGCAGCTGAAAATGTTATAGGATGTATGTTATGAAATTTTTCAGTAAAAATAGTACATACTGTATAGACAGATGGACGGACGGATATTACCATTGTACCAAAAAAATCTTAGAATTCTAAAAATGCATTTTTTTACTAATTGATAAATAAAAAATAAATCGTGGTTATTGGAATATTGGTGTCACTTTTCCCCAATGTATAGAAGGACGGATATTACCATTTTGCAAAAAAATCATAAAATTCTAAAAAGACATTTTTTACTAGCATTTTTACTAGCAAATAAAAACTAAGTCTAGATCACTAATATACTGATATCATCTTTCGCTGAATTAAGCGGCCATTTTCGACCCATTTAACCTCAATGTATAGACGGATGGACGGATACCAGAAAAAAAATCCCAAAATTCTAAAAATACATTTTTTTTACTTAATAATAAATTTAAAAAATAATAAATAAATCTTCATCATTAAAATGTCTTTATCAACATTCCCTGTATTAAGCGCCATTATCGAGTCCTTTTACCCCATCGTGGGCTGCGTTGTTATATTAATTATTATATTATTATTAATTATTTTTAAAATTACGACTTATACTTCGTGCACAAGTTATATATGTATATATGTATATGTATATATGTAAGTTATATATGTACATGTCTTTTGTTGCTGGCTGTATTTGCAACTGTATGATAACCAGGCTTCCTGCCAGACGGATGGACAGAAAGTGATTCTGAGCCTATTGGTATACTTTAAGGTCGGTGTTGCAATATATGAAAATTAGAATTTTCAAAAAATAAGATTTTCATCAACATTTTTTATTAAAATCTAAAATGAATAAAAAATAAAATAGTAAAAAATTTTACATTTATAAAATTTCAATTCATTTGAAAATAACGCACTTATTCACAAGGTGTATTAATTTTAAAAAGTGTTCTTTTTCTTCACATAATATTTTAACAAATAATACAATAACGATGTTCTGTATTGGACAATTATTTCGTGTAATTTCGAGTAATTGTTATTGAGTAATTCTAAAAATCAAAGCAAGAAATATTAAAATAAAATTTTGTAGATATAACATAGAGGTCATCCGCTTTTATTTATAAGCCTTGAAAAAAAGAAAGAAAAGAAACTTTTCACCACTTCAAAATAGAACTAAGTGCATATTTTGCACTTTTTTGGAAGTTAATAAAAATTACTTCCAAAAAAGTGAAATAAAAATTTTAAAAATATAGTTTTAAGAGTAATAATTCAAAAGCAATGAACAAGAAGCATAAAAGAAGAACTTCCTACCAATGAAAACCATGGGTTAAAAAAGAACTTATGCAGCTCTTTTTCAGCACTAACAACACAATGTTAAACTCAAAACTTTTTCAGCTCTTTTTTAGTTCTTTTGTTGCTGGCTATATTTGCAACTGTATGACGCTTTTTGAAATTTATAGATCAATTAAAGGCAATTTTATGTAATCGTTTTCTAAATAAGTTTTTAAAGTTATAATGTTGTATAAATTTTCGGTATATGACTTTTTCTTAGGAATAATTCGGGGCCGTATAAAATTTCTTCAGGGGCCACAGATGCCCATGGTTGATATATACAATATGTACATCATCTGACTTTTATTTTGGAATAATTTTTGAGCCCATGGTAGAATAACCACACCCTAAAGACTCCAACATTTCCTGTGCTTTAAATAACTAACTTAATATAATTTATTTTCATTAGACTCCTTTTAACCTCATATAACTAAGTGTATTAACAAACACTTTAATATTAACTTTTTTGTAACTATAGAACAATACCAAACATAGCTGCTGTTGAAAAGTTTATAAAAATATTAAAGTTTGAAACTTTTGCTATTCAGGCAATAGACTTAAATATGGATATACAAAAACTGAACAGTTTTCGTTATTGTTCCATTCATATAGAAATTTTTTTTTTTCAAAGTAAATAAAAATTTCTGATACTTAATTTTAAACAAAAGTGTGTTTTTTTTTCTATAACTTCTCTAAATGCAACTGTAAAAGTGCATAAAAGTTTTATATAACGGAAATTTATGTTTTTTTTTTTTTTAAAGTTTATAGAGGAAACCAAATATGGAGCAGATAGTAATAAATTGAAAACAAGGAAAGGGTGGGGAGTCTAAGTTTATAAACTGATTTTTTTGTATTAAAACTTATTGATAGTTTTTATATTTAGTGGTTTAAATATCTATTTGATTGACAGAAAAATTATGAATTAACTTTAGTTATCGAAAAAAAAAGAAAAAATAAAAAATATAGCATATTTTCTCAAAAGATAATAAAATTAATTTAACTGGTCACGTTTCTTTTAGTTAAAATGTCACTTAAAATCCTCTTATTAATTTCTTATAAAATTCATCTTGGATATATATATATATATATATATATATATATATATTATTTTATATTGATCCATTTTAAGAAAATGTTTTTTTTGTTTTTTTACGCATACAATTATTTTGTGTTTTTTTATTCAACATCAGGGCGATTAAATTTGTTTGTATTTAAATGTAATAAAAAACAAAAATAATCTCTTTTAAGCTTATTTTGTTGACGAGACCATATGGTCAGTTTTTATAGAAATAATAAATGTTTACGACTATTTCCAGTTAATAAAGTTTTATACTTTTTAAACCCACCATTCAGAAGATAATATAATAGTTTCATTCCGTTTGTAACATATTAAACTATAAATTACACGGTGCTACAGTGAAAAAAAAAAAACTTGGAATGTAACATAGTGAAATTTGGAAGAGTAGATTATTAGTATTTTTTGGGTTTTACAGCCATTTTTGACAAACGCTTTATTTCAAAACATATGTTTTTCATATTTTTTTTCCAAATACAAAATTTTATTAGGAAAAAATGAGCTATTACGGATCTAAAGTGAGGGTCAAAAAAGGCTTTTAAAAGGGTAAGATCTTATATTTCTAATGTCATTTAAAGAACTTAAATTGCATGACTGGCATTAAAGATAGACATTTTTAAATCCGAAAAATCATTTTTTTTTTTTTTTTTTTTGGAAACAACTCCAGATTTTGGGGACGTACAGAAAATGTTCAATATAGTATAATAATCTATTCACCCTTATCTACAAACTATACTGTATTACATTCAGAGCTTCGAAAGAATTAATTAAATCCCTTAAATTTTAATTCTAAAATAAGAAATGCTGTTTTTTCATTCGGTAATACCGTTTCAAAAAACATAATTCAACTTTTGTTATTCAAATTTTCTCCAAATTTAATGAAAATATTTTTATATCATTCAGTTTTTAATATTTTGATTTTACTCTTTTACAAAATGAATTAAAAAATATTTTCAAAAGCTAAATTGTATTAGATTTGAATTGAAGAAAATTTGAATATATATTTTTTAAGCTAGAATTGTATAATTGATTGTGAATTCTTTAAGGAATTTATTCTTTGTAGAATTAATTTAATTCGTATGAATTACAAAGAATTTAAGTCTAGGAATTAAATTATTATCAATGCTTTAAAAGAATGACTAGGATAATAAATTTAATTCTATTTTGAAAACTAAATTAAAGAATTAAAACTTTCGAACCTTTGGCTACAACACAGAAAAAATTATTATCTTCTATCTTTCAATTAACACAGTTGTTTCATTTTAAATTAAAATTTAATTAATATATTCAAAAAAAAAAAAAAAAAAAAAATATATATAAAACAAAAGAGTAAGATTTTTCTCCCATTTTAGTTTTTAATTTATCCAAAGATTTACTTGATTGATTTAGTAAAATTTTTAATTGGAAAAATATGTCTGTTTTTTAATTTTTTATAGTTATTGGTAATTGAATTTTTAATTGATTGAATTATTTTAGTGATTGGTGATTTTTTTCTGTGATTCTAAGTGTATTAATTTTTTTTACTTTGTACCACCAAGTTTTATATTTCAGGCTCTTATGATATTCTAAGAGGATATGCCTGTTTGAGCGAAGGAGAAGGGAATTTTTATGGAGTTTTTTTATGGCCGTCTAGTCATTTGTTTTTAAAAGTCATAATAGGGACCGTAGAAAAAATCATGAGTGGGTTGAAAATTATCAAAAATATTTCTTTTTATAATTCATGTATGATATTAATGGGCAAAGTCAATTTGAAAACAAAAATGTTATGGAGTAATATTCGAAAATCCAGTACTTCGGTAATTATTTTTTGCAGACGAAATTTATCAGAACAGTTTTATATGGATAAAAGCTTATATTTAAGAAAAACATTCTGCATTGGTGATAGGTATATAAAATTCGTCGTCGCTGAATATAACGTAATTTGCTGTTGATAATAGAAAGTATTTTATAAACAATTTTGTATTTTTTTTTTTTTTTTTTTTTTGTGAATTTTTGCTCAGATGTGAAGTTTTTGTTTTTATTCAATACTTGAATGAAACAATGAGAGACACTCGCAAAAACCAACAGAAAATAAAGGAAACCATGGAGATTATATTTGCCCAATTGACATGACAACCAAAAAAACAATGATTTCTTTTTTTTGTTTTTGTTTTTTGTGCAATGCTACAGTTCATCATTATTTGCGCATAGTGTGAAATAGCGTTGCCACACAGACAATATTTTTACTGTAAAAATATTTCCTAAAAACTATCAGAATGTACCAACATTATTAATTTTAGAGAAATAAATAGGTATTTAAATAAATCTTTAGCGAGAAGCCAGAAATTGGTTTCAGTTTGTAATTTTCCAAAGTTTTCAATTAATATGCCATAGAAAGAGTTTCAACTATTTGTGAATCAAGATATTCTAAAAATTACAACACATTAAAAATTACCTTTTCGAAGTAGTTATTTAAATTTGGATTTTTATTTTTTCAAACTTTTTGTATCCAGGCATTTTTTGTCAGTACGATTTCAATAATTTTACCATTTTTGAGATATACGATCATGTGTTAATTATATAAAATATAAATTTCTGCCCTACACCCATTCCTTACCCCTCATTTTTTCATGGTTTAATGAGAGTTAATTGAGAAATTCTTGATTTTGATAACTTTAAGTGCTATGTGTGGCAAGTTATTGAATTGACTTGTACTATTTATTTGTAGCACCGTTTCTTGTCTATAAAACACGAATGACTATTTTGCTCTATCCGTTATCTAGAAAATTATTAAGTCCTCAGAGAAGCAGTTTTATGTTGGTGGTCAATGAGTTAAAAGTGTGGCGAAACCGAAATGTTTCTGGTGATTGGAATAACTTTAGCAAAAATATCTGCAATATATTTTTCACCATAGTTTTTTAGTGTTGACCTGTGTTTTATTTTTTTTTTTTTTGAAACTTGTAAAACCATCCTTCTCTTCCTACCTTATGAAAATTTCAAGTTTTATATATTTGTACTTTGTTTTGTTACTTTAATTAATGTAAAACAAAATTCTTTTTAAGATAATTCTGTATTCATAAATGTAATACAATTTCTGTTTTTTCATTCGAGATACATACATACATACATACAAACGTACATACATACATGCATTTATACATACATAAATACATACATGCATACATACATACGTAAAAATGTATTGCCACTTTTTTCCCTTTTATTTGATAAAAATGTTTATATTCCGTATACGTCCATTATGAAAAATGTGTAATCTGGCTGAAACTGCTATTTAATAAGTTTTGTGATAATACCATTTTAAAAAAACAGGTTACAAATCTAAGCTCACAGGACTTGAAACTAATAGAACGCATAATCTTATCACCATATGTTTCATTCTATAATCATGATTGCCGTTCAAAGTTCAAAAAATTATAAAAAGGACTAAAAATTACTTAACTTTTTCCCATTCCTCTACACTTTTTCTCGCTCGTTTATATTTTTAGGTGTCATTCGATATTATATAAACTAATCAGACTTAGTGGACAAATCCTACACCTTTCTTATTGTTCTGCAGACAGTTACATACATTCGATTACATTACATTCCGTAGAATACTATGAATTTTGATGGCAAAATTTTTTAATTTTTCAATGTTTTTGCTTTTTTGAGCGTGGACTTTGCACTTCTCGACAGAATTCAAATTTTGAAATATGAACTGTTTATTATTGTAATTGTGCGTATGATAATATACTCGTATTTGGATTCACTTCACGGTAAATTTTCCCGATATTATCCGGAGCTTAAAATCAATTCTTGCCAAACTAGTTTACTATGTAATCCATTCAACATTGCTATTGATAACATGCCCGATAAATTTTTGGTAAAATATCACAAAGTTTAAACGTTGATTGGGAACGAAAAGTCGAAACTTTCGAAAAGAAAGAACGAAAGTTTCGTTTCATGTTTAGATGTGGAAAATTAAGTTAGATGTGCTTTGTCAGAAATTTCTCAAAATGTTAAAAAGTTAGTATTTATACCTCACACCACCATAGGTGGTTGGGGTATAATGCGTTTGTGCTGATGTTTGTAACGCATCATCCAACACCCGCCTTAAAGTATACCAATCGACTCAGAATCATTTTTTGAGTCGATCTAACGATGTCCGTCCGTTTTAATTATTGTAATTGTGCGTATTTTGCGCTATATCTCGTTGATATGCCCGAATTATTCACTGTAGTAGATAGTCTCAAAATTTGGAAATCAAGGCTGAACATTTTTCAAAAATTCTATTTTTCGCGAGGCACATTCACAGTTCTATTTAGAATAGCATGGATTATCGCGTGAACTTAGAAAAAATTGCGTTGATGGTTGAAAACGGGTCACTTTTGTCAAAACAGATTTTGCTAAAGCATATCGCATGGACAGCATGAAATTGACTGTATTTAGCATAAATAGGTGGTGTTTATAATCATTAAAGGAAATATAGAGGCGCATCAAAAAATTTCAAAAGATAAAAATTTTGTGGACCAAAAAATAATTTTCTTGGGCTAAAAAAGGATCATAATATTAAATAGGATTTCTTTACAATAAACCCTAATAACATATATTTTCGTATTATATGTGAAGAAATAACTTAGATCCGATTACCATTTTTAGCAAAATTTTTAAAAATCGCGATTTTTATTATAAGGAAATGTTTTTTTTTTTTAGTTTTATTATGAAACCCTAAAATATGCTATACTAATACCATCAAACATTGAAAATGTGATAAGTTTTGTTTGAATAACTGAGTAGATTTTGATATTGCGTGTAATGGTTACCAGAATTATATAAAAATTTGTATATGTTCAATTTAAAATTGCTATTACTTTCGCGTCTCCTGTACGAAATGATTAACGCAAACTGATTCTATATGCATTCGCGTTACTTTCTACATATTTACACAAATGGATTTTAATGTGCCATTAAAAAAAAAAAACAAAAAACAAGTAAGAAAGACTATATCAGTCGAATTATATAATCCCCCACACCATTGTGTATGTCATTGACATGTGTATTTGATTTATGCACGCTCAAGTGATTTTCGGAAGAGCATTTTATATGGGAGGTATGGTCAATTATATACATACTTATACAGAACTTCCTAACACCGAATTTCATTAAAATATTGCTATACTTAAGGCATTTATGATCGTTAAACCCCTTTTCCGGGAGATATTTATATGGGGGCTAGGTGAAATAATGGACCGATCGTAACCAATTTCAATAGACTTCGTTATTATTTCATGAAGGTACTACGTGCAAAATTTCATTGAATTATCTTCAAAATTCCGACCTGTACTTTGTGCACAAGGTTTACATGGACTGCCAGCCAGTCATCCAGCCGTCCAGCCAGACTGACGGACGGACCTCGTTAGGTCGGCATAAAAAGTGATTCTGAGTCGATTGGTATACTTTAAGGTGGGTGTTGGATGATTTTTTTCTGTGCGTTACAAACATCAGCACAAACGCATAATCACACACCACCATAGATGGTTGGGGTATAAAAAGATTTTTTTGAACGCTTAAAATCAAAAGTTTTTGATAATGGCCCGTACAATTTTTAATTGATTGTAACTTGTTATGTAAGCTGTAGAACATCTACCGAAAACACAAGTAATTGAAATAAACCAACCAAGCTACCAAATGTAATTAGGTAAAAGAAATCGGACCAAAACGGCAACGCTGGTGTGAAAACTTCCTCTTCTCGTTTAGCTCTCCTTCTAGTTGTTTTGTTTTAAATTTACTTTTTTTTTTAATGCATTGCAATATAATGCTGGAAAATTCTGCTACTTTTGAATACTCGATACCACTCAATACTTTTCATTCGGGTACTCGATACTTAACAAATTTTTTTAATTTGAAATATATTTTTTAATCAAGATACTTTTATATAAAAAAACAACAACTATATTTAACAGACTAGGAAGCAATTTTATAAATTTATCTATATAAAACATAAAATAAATAAAAACATTAACACTGAATTCAACGTTTGTAAAAATCAATAAAATTATTTTCATATATTTAAAAATTAATGTGTATCTTTATACAGTGATTTTGGCCGTAATATTTTTAATACGATATCACTAAAAAATTAAACTCTCAAAGTATAGAGTAACTATTTTACAGTATTGAAGCGAATACTCGGTACTCAATACTTAATACTCAATGCAGCACTAATGCCATACACACTTTTACTCCACTAACACTTCAGCTGGGATGAATGGTTTTCAATGATATAATATTATTCAGTATTTATGCAGCAACGAATGGTGTGCACAATAGACCACGGTTTAAACTGCAATTGTCATAGGAATCATGGATAGGTTTGATCAAAAGAAAGTCCGTTGGAACATTCCAGGGGGTTCGCGATAGAGACTGAAAATGTGTATGGAATTATTGTACATGATATATTCTTTTATTATTCGGCATATATAATTACGCCAAAGTTGGATGCTATAGGTGCCTGCCATTTGAATGAGGAAAAATCTATTGAAACTTCGTACAATAAATTAATTCTAATAGCAAAGAAAAAAGTGACCACACACAATTGGTGAACTTTCAATAAAGCCTTGTTTTGCTGTCGTTGGGGATATAATGTTAGATAAGACCATAAACGAAAGAGTCATGGGTATCTCTCTGTGAGGTAACTGTGAAAAAAAAGAGGCTAAGACCCTGCAGTGTAATGAAACGACTGATGTTTCTATTTTAAAGCTACTTTTACTTTATTGTTTATTGTTTATTATTATTTACTAAACTTTTGTCTATGATTTTCACAGTTGTACAGATGTAGACGCATCAATTATAGGTTGGTTGGTTGGTTAACATGGTAGCCCGTAATCTTACGGGCAATCAAATAGACTCGTTAGAGTCCGTTTTGATGGAACCACACTACTCGCCAGGTGAATTAGTTGTGTCGAGTCTGTAATGAGATAGAAATGTAGGGAAGAAACAATGAGAACATAAATTAATTAGATCCAGCCTGTAGCATTGAGATATTTAATGATGTCACTGAGTCTAGTGTCATATATCTCAGAGAGGTTGTCTAATTGGTGCCTTCCCAGAAATTTATGTCTGCTTGCGTTCAAGGCTGGGCATTCACATAGAAGATGAAAAACTGTTTCCTCCTTCTCGCGATTGCCACAACTACGACAATATTCATTGTAAGGGAGACCAAGTCTACTTGCATGTTTTCCGATCGTCCAGTGACCTGTAAACAGTGCTATTAGTCTCGAGATGTCCTTGCGTTTGTAGCCAATGAGTTGCATTGAGCGTTTCTCGTTGTAAGTAGGCCACGTTTCTTTCGCGACTCTACATTTGTCCAGATTTCGCCATCTATTTTTCGCCTTTTCTAGAAAGTGTTTTTGGATTCTGCTTTTGACTGTTCCCAACGGGATTGCGACTGAAACCGCTAAGGAGGCATTCATAGCAGAGCCTGCCCGGGCTAATTCGTCTGCCTGTTCATTACCATAGTAGTCCCTATGCGCAGGAACCCAGATTATAGTAATGTCATACAGTCGACTTAGTCCAAGCAGTTCCTCTTTACACTGGTTGACTAGAATAGAGGTAGTTTTCGGTGATTTGAGCGATAGTATTGCCGCTTGACTGTCGACAAATAAACCAATACTCCCATGAATATTTCTATCGCGTATTAGTTTACACGCTTCCCTGACCGCTAGTATTTCCGCTTGGAATACGCTTGCCTCGTCAGGGAGTCTACATGAGTGTCTAATTCCAAGATCATCAGAGAAGACACCAGAGCCTACACCGCAGTTCATCTTTGAGCCGTCAGTGTATATCCTAGTTCTAAATTGTCCAAGAAGATTGCCCCTTCTCCATTCACTCCTGGTGGGGAATAGGACTTTAATAGTATTCCCGAAGTCCATTTGGGGAATCATATAGTCGGTAAATTTATTGAATTGCGGGGGTATTAAATTTAATATCCTCGCGTGCCCATACGTTCTTGATCTCCAGCTATTCGTCGCAGATAATCTTATCGCACTATTAACTGATGATTCAATTATGTATAGGTCTATAGGTGTTAGGTGCAATATAGTGTTCAGAGCTTCTGATGGACTAGTACGTAATGCACCTGCAATGCCAATGGAAGCGGATCTTTGTATCCTATAAAGCTGATCCACCACATACCTCTTACTAGTAGCGGTCCACCACACAAGAGATCCATATACAAGAATGGGCCGTACTATTGCAGTGTATAACCATTTTGTCAATTTTGGACTCAGACCCCATTTTACACTGAACATCTTTCTACAGGTGTAGTATGCTACCGTAGCCTTACTAACCCTATGTCGAATGTTCAGTTTCCATGAAAGCTTATAGTCCAAAATAATGCCCAAGTATTTCGCATTGTCCGACAAGGTGAGTTTACAGTTTTCTAACCGTGGTAGTCTGAAGCTCGGAATCTTGGTCTTTGTGGTGAAAAGTACCAGCTCTGTTTTGCCCGGATTCACTCCTAGTCCACATTCTTTGGCCCAGTCACTGAGTGTAGCCAGAGCAGTTGACATGATATCACTTATCACGTTCGGAAACAGTCCTGATACTAGTATCACCACATCGTCCGCGCAAGCCACGACTTTCACTCCCTTGTCTTCCAATTTACACAGGATGGTATTAATGACAATAAGCCACAACAGCGGAGAAATCACACCCCCTTGTGGAGTTCCACGCATAACTTGTTTGGTCTTAACACTGTTGCCTAAATTCGCAATGACGATTCTTGTCTCTAGCATTGACACCAGCCAGTTGGTGATATAATCATCAACTCCTAGTTCGTACAGAGCTCTCTGTATCGCCAAAGTCGTGACATTGTTAAAGGCGCCTTCAATATCCAGAAAGGTAGCCATAGCGAATTGTTTAAATTCAATGGATCGTTCGATGACCCTTACGACCTCATGAAGAGCCGTCTCCGTGGAGCGACCCTTAATGTAGGCATGTTGACTACCTGAGAGTCGGCTTGTACCCTCTAGACGCTGCCTTATATGTAAATCAATGAGTCTCTCCAGAGTTTTCAGCTGAAAAGAAGAGAGACTAATCGGACGGAAGTCCTTTGCATTCTCATGACTTCTTTTTCCGATTTTTGGAATGAACACTACCTTTACTCTCCTCCAGTTCCTGGGAACATAGTTGAGGGTTAGGCAGAGTTTAAAGATCCTATGTAGCCAGGGTATGATGTATACCTTTGCACTTTGCAGCATCCGTGGTATAATACCATCAGGCCCTGCAGATTTGTACGGAGAGAAGCTATCAATCGCCCATGAAATTTTCTCACCGGATATTATGTCATCCTCGATTCCTTGCGAGGATTTAATATGCCCCATCTCCTGTTCTGTAATATCAGTGCAGCCAGGAAAATGAGTATTAAGTAAAATGTCCAAAGATTCCGCCGACGATTCTGACCATGATCCATCCATCCTTTTAATATAGGATGGATTATTATGACCATTTGCCAAAACCCTACTGAGTCTAGCAGATTCCTTGGTATTGTCGATAGATTCGCAGAAGCCTTTCCATGAGTTTCTTTTTGCGATCTTTATTGCCTTCTTATATTCCCTACGCTTATCGTGATACAACTGCCACGATTTTATCCTGTAGCCAATATTGAAAGCATTGCGTGCCTCCTTGCGTAGCTGCGAGAGTTCCCTATTCCACCAGGGAGGGAAGCTCTTTTTAGCCTTCGTCATTGGACAGGATATATTAAAAGCTTTAACAATTTCCCTGCCTAATGTACCCTCAATTCGGTCAAGACCCTCAGTCGTTGCTTCGACTGGAGGTATTTTTTTCAGTTTGTGCATGAGAATCCCATTGAACTTAGTCCAGTTCGTTCGTCTTGGGTTTCTGAAAGTTGACGCTGTTTCCTTGCAGACGAGTCCAATATCGAAAAGTATCCAGCAATGATCCGAAAAGGATTTCTCTTTGGATACTCTCCACCTATCAACTGATAAATTGGATCTGTCCTTCATAAGTGTAATGTCTAGCACCTCTTCCCATCCATTATGGTTCACCGAGCTCGGAAAAACGAATGTGGGGTCGTTGCCAGAGTTGCATATGGTCAAGTGGTTCGTATTAATGAAATCAAATAGACACTCACCTCTGTCATTGATTTCCGTGCTGCTTCACCAGCTCCTGGACCTGTGGGACGGAACACCTTAACCTTGGCGTCCCTAACCCCAAAGTACAGCTTTAGCCCCGCCTTCTCTAGCTCAACTGCGCTATTCTCTGAGACAGCGAAGATAATGCACTTGTTGTTGTCCCCATGATCTTCTGAACGGATGACTGTCCAGTCACTCATGGGGATACTGGAGTTCTGCAGCTTCAGACACTCCAGTATTTTCTGGTTATCGCAGCTCAACTTCGGTAACCAAACCTTTGCCCGTGGTCTCATAGGGATTTCCCCCGCTGGGATAAGCTTAAGGCTTAAGCCTTCCCATGCATCGCTAATCTTTGCGATACATTTGCTGAGGAATTCTTTAGAGAACACGTCCAAGCATTTGATTATCCTGTAGCCCCGATGTATCTCACCAGAGTCAAAACGAGGAACTGTAGAGTCTTTGTTGGTGAGTACGTGTTCCATCACGAGTTCAGCCAATTTAGACTCTATAGCACCCCATTCTGCTACCACAGGAGTTAAGTTGCCGCTTTTTTCGTTGGCCAGCGCCATCAGCAAGTGATCTTTAACCACCTCGTTAAACGGCCTTCTTGCTGACGTTATTGTGGAAGGAGCCGGAGCGGTCGATTTACTTTGGACCTTTCTCCTCTTCGGCGAATTGCTACCCTCAGCTTGGGAGCGGTTTCGCTTCGCTCTTTCCTGCGCTGCTTGGGATGTGGATGGTTGAGAGTCCTTAAACTTAAGATACTCGTCAACCACCGATTGGTATCTGACACGATCTTCCTTATCGCGCTCATGAGGAGTGCCATTTGCCTTATTCTTGGCAATTTTCTCCAGTATAAAGAGAGCTTTGACATATCGTTGTCTCAGAATCTCTTTCTGGCTCTTCTTTTTCTTCCGTTTCTCCTTCGACTGGTCGTCAGACTTGACATCCTGTCGAGGAGCCATTGTGTTTTGTGACAGCGGGGTGCTATGACTTTCTCCCCTGCTGCCACGTTGTTCGACCAAGGTCTCTTGACTAGAGGCCAAAAGGTCGTCTTCCGAGGAGATACCCATCTCCACGTTTTTGTTGTTGTTGTTTTTGTTTTTGTTTTTCATCTTATAATTATTCATTTGATTCCCACGAGTAGGCACGTAAGGGGATAGACCATCCATGCAGGGACGGCGTACATGGACTAGACAAAGAAAAATTTACAACTGGCCCGTGTCCTGGCGCCAGAGGGGAGCTGTTAGTGACTAGTCTTCTTTAACCACTGACTAGCCATCCAGGTTCTCGGCACTGCTACCAACCACCTTAACCTTACAAGTGGGGGAAAGAGGAAATGGAATAAGAGGGGAGAAAAGAGGGTAGTTGGGGAAGGGGGATAGGGGATGGATAACCTTTGGTCATGAAGGCCTTTAGAGTCTATTCCTTGATTTCTCAGTATCCTTCAAGAGGACAACTGAGACTTCAAGAAAGAGACCACAGCCTTCATTTAAGCCGCCACATCGCGTCAAGATTGTTATCCGGGTGGGGATCAATTATAGGATCGCGATCATTTTTTTAATCACTTAAATCTTACTGCGTAATCCACCGACAAGTACTTGCTGCGAAAACCTTACTTGATATATTTAAAAGTGCTCTTCAAGCTACCATAGATGTAGCAAACTTTTTAAAAATTTGTGCCTTAAGAAATAGAATTCTTAGAGCCATATATATCGATTTGAATGTCCGTTGGATTTCGAAGGAAAATATACTGAAGAGATTATACAAATAAAAGACAGAAGTAGACATTTTCCTTTTATACAAAAATTAAGATTTTTACACAAAATTTACAGAAAACTATTTTTATATATCACTTTGTTTATATCTTTATATTTTTCGAGATGTTAAAAAATCTTAACATTAAATTAATTATATTAAATAAATTTATGTTCAAAATTTCTTTATGAAAAAAACGTCTTTAATCCCTTCTACCAAAATAATTCCTATTTCCTCTGCTGAATGTATCTTAGATTTATCTGATGTTTAAAAAGAATATATAAAAGGTATATATATTTGGATTCACTTCACGGTAAATTTTCCCGATATTATCTGGAGCTCAAAATCAATTCTTGTCAAACTAGTTTACTTCGTAATCCATTCAACATTGCTATTGATGACATGTCCGATAAATTTTTAAAAATAAACTGGTTGAATATTTTTGGTTAAAATATTACAAAGTCTACACGTTGGTTGGAAACGAACAGTCGAAACTTTTGCTACAGTTTGTACCTACATGTTTGAGCTAGTTTTTCCGCCCTAAAGTTCAACCAAATTTAGTTCGTGTTTGGATGTGGAAAATTAAGTAAGATGTGCTTTGTCAGACATTTCTCAAAATGATGGTGTGGGATATTTTTATGGTGGTGGTATTATGCGTTTATGCTGATGTTTGTAACGCATCATCCAACACCCACCTTAAAGTATACCAATCGACTCAGAATCACTTTTTGAGTCGATTTAACGATGTCCGTCCGGCCGTTTGGCTGGCTGGACGGCTGGCTGTCCATGTAAACCTTTTGCACAAAGTACAGGTAGCAATTTTGAAGATAATTCAGTTAAATTTGGCACGCACGACTTCCATGACATACGGGCGGAGTCTATTGAAATAGGTTATGATCGGTCCATTATTTCACCTAGCCCCATACAAATGTCCTCCCGGCATAGGGATATAAAGATCATAATTGCCTTAAATATATCAATATTTTAATGAAATTCGGTGTAAGCCAGTCTTGTACAAGTATAACTCTTTGTACCAAATTTCATGAAGATCGGTCCATAATTAACCATACCTCCCATATAAGACCTTCTTCCGAAAATCTCTTTGACGTACATAAATCACATACACATATTAGTATCATGTTTATATTCGACACAAATAAGTTTTATATAAGTAGAAATTACAGTGACAAATTTATGAGAATCGCTCCATAATTTACCATGGCTCCCTTATCGGAAATCACCCTAAAGTGCATAAATTCATATAAATGTTAGTATTAACGTAATATTATGTATTCGTATATTTTATTTTGCACTTGGTAAAAGTATCGGTCTACAATTGTCCACACGTCTAATATAAGACCCCTCCACGAATTTTTATGTACATGCACAATGGTGTGGGGTATCATATGGTCTGACTTGACCGACTATTATCTTTCTTACTGGTTTTTTATTTAATATTTTTTAAATGTTTATGAGCTTTAAAACTTTTTTATTTTTAGTATTTAAAAAATAAATAAATTTTGGTAACATAATTTTATTTAAAATAAATAGATTTTAATTTTCTAATATTTTTCATTTCTACTGTAATAAAAATCAAAATGTGGCAAGAGCTTCGCGAAAAAACAATAAAAATCTAAAAGGGTCCGTGAAGCATGAAGAGGTGTGAACCCCTGATGTAGAAGAATAATAACAAAAACATCTTGTAACAGATGAGATGGACATAGTGTCAACTAGTTATATCCATTATTAGAAGGCGCTTTATTTGTTAGACCTATTATTATCAAAGGTGTCATCATTCTCTTTTGTCAAAAATGTTTACCAATCGATGGGTGTAAAAGTCTTTGCTGAAAGTATTGCATTAATTTCTTCCAGATGATCCCAATGGGATATCATCAATTTATTGCGGGGGTGATAATCATCTGACTAGAAAACAGAGATATTTTGAGGTTTAAAATAATAAACTGAGGATAAAAATATTAAACTTATAAAAATGCAATATTAGATGATTTTCGTCCAAATAAAAAGAAGATATTGCGTTCTTCCAGGAAGATATCTTGAAAATGTTTATAGGGAAAGCGATTAATTTATATATATATATGTATAAATACCCATAATATGTTATGCAATCATTTATGTTTAAAAAAAAAAAAAAAATTATACAAAAAAAGGTTGTCAAATTTACATTCAAGCTAAAACTTACATCAAGAGTTATATTATATTATATTAAAATAAAAAAAAAAAAATAGAACAAAAGAGTTTAAGCATTAAAAATTACGGAAAATGTGCTTAAGCAAATACGAAAGTATTAGTCATGATGTTTTAAAGGTCTAAATATAAAATGTAACCTTAAGAGGGAGTTTTGGGTGTGGGAAGGTTTACCAAAACAAGATTACGCTATCGCAAATATGATTATACTATGGCTATCAATATCATCTTTAGAAAAGAAAGGAGAAATTTAATCTCTATTTAACCGACCGATATTGCATATATATATATATATATATATATATATATAAATACCCATAATATGTTATGCAATCATTTATGTTTAAAACCGAGCCTACTTTAATTAAAAAAAAAAAAAATTATACAAAAAAGGTTGTCAAATTTACATTCAAGCTAAAACTTACATCAAGAGTTGATGCCAGTAATTTATGCGGATTAACTTAATTCAGTTTTTGTAACTGTATATATGCTGCTCGTTTTAGCCTCCTCCTGCTTATTACAACCAATTTCAATTCATGACATTATGAAAAATTACAAATTTCCATTATAATTGGTATGCTTAAAAGCAGTAGAAACAGCAAAGGAAAAAAATTTTATTTGAGGGTTAATTTAGTTACAAAGCCATAAAAAAGGATGTTTGTATGTAACAATAAGATCTACATTTACACATATGAGTATAATGCTTACAAATACACAATAAAAATAAATAAATAAATATGTATATCAAAATTTCTGTACTAATGTGTGTCCATATATAAGTATGTACAAACTATAGATAGTACAATAAATGGGTAGGAAGTTAGTGTATATGTGTGAGTATATATGTATGAGTATTGCATAGATATAAAGCATTTTATCAGTGTTATGGCAACAGTTGTGACCGGCTGTTGACCAATATATTTTCATGATGTATTTTTGTTTTTTGTATAAACGAAAACATTTGAAAAAGTACTTTTAAAATAGTCATAGTAATTTTTATCGTATATACATACTCATAGTCACACTTTATAAGAATCTTTAGGCTTTATTGGGTTTAGAACTTGAAAATATGCAATTTCCACTATTCATTCTCAAAATTTTATTTTAAATTATGTTTATATTTAAAAAATAATAATATTTAAAATTTTTGTAATGTGCATGATGTTATACAGCTGCGTTTTATCCGCATATAAATTTATAAAAAAATATCCGATACTTATCATTATTTTATATTCATTTGGAATTATTATTTGAAGTCTGGAGGCGTATAAGGGCGCATAAATTTACTTTTTCAAAATGTTTTTTTTTTTTTGCATACTATTGCTTTAGTAACCAACTTACGTCTATTGATACAAAAATAATTTTAAAAATGTTCCAAAGATAAATATTGGTTGGGATTTTTAACTCAATGATCAGAAATTCAGTGGCATAAAATGAAATCTAATTTGGTGTTCTCTACTGAAATTACGATAGATTTCTTTTTTGAAAAATATGGCGATTAATTGAAAATTAATATTTTGAAAAACTAATTATATTTCTTAAATTTTTTTCACTCTCCGTGCAGTGCACTGTCAAAATCACACATTTTAGTTAAAGTTATATTAAAATAAAAAAATAGAACAAAAGAGTTTAAGCATTAAAAATTACGGAATATGTGCTTAAGTAAATACGAAAATATTAGTCATGATGTTTGAAAGGTCTAAATATAAAATGTAACCTTAAGAGGAAGTTTTGGGTGTGGGAAAGTTTACCAAAACAAGATTACGCTATTGCAAATATGATTATACTATGGCTACCAATATCATCTTTAGAAAAGAAAGAAGAAATTTAATCTCTATTTAACCGACCGATATTGCATTAATTCATTAAACATTTTTCTATTTTGTCTTAAAGAAATTGTATTATTTTCAGTTACGTTCTCTTTTCTCATACTAGAAAGATTCTATCCCTTCAGATCCTAGTTGGTATTGCATATAAGTAATTTAGCTGATTATATATTACAAATAGTTATTTAAAAGCTCTTAGCTGCTAAATATTTTATGCGCATTGGAGCTTTTCTAACAAAAGCAATGTATGAGCAGAGATTTTGTGCCATTATTCATTTTGAATAATGCAATAAAATATTTTTAATATATATTTTTTCATGAAATTTTACAACTTCCTAGACTTTTTGACGCTTAATTTGAAATTATTTTATTATTTATTCTTTTATATATAACAAAAGAAATCTCGTAATCCCCAAAAAGCTTAAAAAAATCCAAAAATTAGATTTTTTACCTTTTTTGCTATAACTTTCCATCCGATATTGGGAAGAAAAATTTCTATTACAAAAGAATAAAAAAGTATAACTTCTTTTTTTGATTCCTGCTTTGCGATTTGAGAAATTAGGGCGAAATTTTGAAATTTATTGGAAAAATAGGTCACTTTTGAGAATTCCTAGTTCTCACAATAAACAATTTTAAAATTTTTTTCCTCTGAGATATTTACATTTAGTCATCTTTCAGAAAAATATAAAAATTATATATGTCACTTAAGAAAATTTGTATATAATAGAAAAAGAATGTGACCACTTTTTTGGCAAAAAAAAAAATCGACTTTTTTCAAAGTTCAAATTTAAATATCTAGAACTGTTCACTTAGTAAATGTGTTTTTTGCTATTTTAAATTAATAAAAAAATCCAAAAAATCGGGTGAAATTTGAACCCGCTGTAGCGAAGAAACTTCACCATGGCAAGCAAAAAAGCTAAAATTTTAATCTTTGAAGTCTATTATCTCTTAAACTAAAAGTGGTATGATTTGTATACGAGGATGTTTTTTGTAGATCTCGACTAGCAGATTCCTCCTATATAAAATCTTTCAAATCGAGGTGTCCAAATTTTGGACCCTGTGGACCCACTCTCTGTAGGTCTATATGGTCCAAGCTTAATACGTAAACTCGCCTACATCTCTATTATCACAGTGTTAAATTTCATTCGCAAAAATCTCATAATAACAGGTCGTCATCAAATCTCATAATAACAGGTCGACACTTGATAGGTCCCATGAAAGATCCCCTCCACAAATATTAAAAATGCAATAATAAACTTTTTACTTATTTTTTCGAATAAATTTGCTAAAATTATTAACAAAATCAAATCAAAAGTTCATCTTTCTATATTATTTAATATATATATATATATATATATATATATATATATATATATATATATTACCAATGTCTATACACCAGTCAATCTTTCAGGCGTAATTTTATGTCATCTTCGTTTGTGTTATAGAGAGCTTGAGAAGTTGTTGGAGGGGTTTGATTATTTTTATCTTCTCTGACAGCTAAGCGGTTTTGAAAGTCATATGCTTTTGCTAAAGACTTTGCCAAGTCTATTAATGAAATTGGTGAACACAACGAATTAACGATGTGTTGGATACCTGACTAGTAGAGTCGTACATGTAACGAAGGCGCTGATTGTTTTATAAATAGAGAAGAGGAGGCGACCATTCATCGGCTCTGAATTCTTTTGGTTATACCTGTAGGTATTAGATCATGGGTAGTAACGCCATTCACCCATCTATGGGATTCTATATCCGGACTTAAGCAGACCAAGTGGTTTATCACTCTAAATAGGAGTAAATCACAACAGCTGATAATGATCAATCTTGGATCGAAATATCATCTACATATCCTGAGCAATTTAGGTTTTGCAAAATACAAGATGAGACCTCTGAGCACATTCTCAGCAAATAGGAACTTCCACCTGCTTGGACTTTTAACTTCACAAAAGATCCGTCAGGTTTTCCCACCTTATATAATAATATTAATTTTATTAATTTAAAATCTAAACTTGATTATGAACTGCAAGCTATATTCTGAGCTATCTTTCCTTATAAGCTATCTTTGCACCTTCCTTTAATTCTGATCTAAGTTTTAGAAGTTAATAATTTCTTTACCGGATTTAAATCAGATTTTAGTGATAGAATCCATTAAAATATATTGTATTTTGTATTTTTAAGACTTTATATTCGGACTTAAACAGATTTTTTACTACTAACCTAAGATAAAATCTTCAAGACGCGTCTTATTGATACCTGTGGCCTGTTTTTGTAAAACGAAACGAAACATTTATTTCGATAACTTCTGTTTTCAATATAAAAGTCGTTTCGTATTACAAAATCAGATCCCTGGTCAATATTTGCTTTACAATTAATTTGGGGAATAGAGCCGTTACAACTTAATTTAAATTTTCTTCTACATTCCAAATTAAATTTAGTTGTAGGATTATTTTTTCTTTATTTTTGATTAAAATCCTAATTAAGTTCGAGCAGAAGAAAGATAATTTAAAATACGATGATAGTTCTTTACTTTTTTTAATAATATTGTAAAATCTTTCAAATTAAACACTTATCGACATTTCCATGAAAGAATGCTCGAAAATGGAAATTTTTTTACTTGGTGTTTTTCAATTTCCACAATAATTTTTATCCACAAAATTTTTTAAACCATTTATAGATTTCAGTTTTCAATTTTGCGAAATTATAATATCTCTGTGAAGTCTTTGTGAATTTTAATGATTTATACGTCATTTTAATTTAGTTTATGTCGACTTTAATGCGAATATTTAAAATATAAGAAAAATATTTAAAAATGCATTTTATTGCAATTGCATTTTTTTAAATGCATTTTTCTTCAAATATTCTATCAAAATTTTTTGATATTTTAACATATTTGGAAAATATGGAATCTTTTTATTAAAATAAAAGTGTCATATTTTTGGGACGCTCACATCTACTATGCATAAATATAATTAAAGAAAAAAAAACATGTTCGAAATTTTTCATATAAAAATAATATTTTTTCTATTTTTTTTTAATTTTTTATTTGTATAAAAGTTAACAAAATATAGAAAATATGCAACTTTAGATATCCATAAATCTTGAAGTTGTTGATATATTTGTTTTTTAGTTTAAAAGGATTGCTAAGGCTATTTTATTATTTTTGAGTAATTCAGTCAGTATGTCGAAAATATCAATTTTGTTGAAAAATATTTGCAAAGTAGAAGTGGAATTTCTAGATGCACTTTTATAATTGTGATTTTATAAGATTTAAATTTTTCTTTAGATGTATTTTAAATGGGACAGTTTGCTATAAATTGCAATAATAGTATATAAAAGTCACTATTTTCCTTTTTTAAATAAATCTTACTCATATTTTAAAAATAATTGAATAGGTTTTAGAAAAAGCGTTGTTGTATAGTAGATGTGTGCATCCCCAAAATTTGAGATTTTTATTTTATTGTAAAGATTGCATACTTTCCAAATCTGTTAAAAAATTAAAAAAAAAGAAAATTAAAGAAAAATGCATTTAAAAAATGCTTTTCTTTTGCTTTTTTCTTATTTTTAAAATATTCGTGCTAAAGCCGGCACAAGCAAAATTCAAACGCTATTTAAATCTTTAAAATTCACAAAGCTTTCCCAGATATATTATTGCTATTTAAAGTTACATACTTTTGATTTTTTTTTTTTGGTTTTTGAGAAAGTGAAAAAGCAAAATAAAATTGAAATTTCGTGTAACTGAAAAGTGAAGTCGATACAGATATCTGTAGAATTGTCGTTATAATTTATAGCTCTAATTTTAAAGCGATTTCATTAAAAATCTACTTAATTTGATTAGATTTTTTTTAGATTTTTTATACAAATCAAAATCTAGTTTTAAACGAGATTTTTCCAAAGTTTAATAAAATTTGATTAGATTTAGAAAAAATATTATTATCCAACACTGTTTTGCTTTCAATGTATTACTTAAATGCAATTATGTGTTGTGTAGAAATGACTTTGACAGTAGTTTAATTTAAATATTTAGTTAGTTTATAAAATTTTAAAATTATAAATTTTCAAACAATTTAAAAAAATGAATTGTGTAATATATATTTATTTTATTAAAATTTATTTTTTTTGTTTGTGTTTTGGTTTTTGATAATGTACTTCCGGTTGTCAACGAAAATCTATCCAGCCGGCAATATAGTGTGATTTAGAAATATTTTCAACTTAAAGAAGCGAATAATTGAAACTTTGTATACTTTAGCAAGCATGTTTTGAAATAATATTTTAGATTGCCCTCGTATGTATTTATAAATTGTTGGTTTTGTTTATTCGAATTCTTCAAAATACAGCTTTAGTTATGTTCACTTTTATTATTATTTTTTTTTTTTTATTTACTTGTTTTCAAATGTCCTGCCAGTTTGACAGTCCTAGGAGAGAGCATACATACATATATGTGTGTATTTATAACAAATATTTTTGTATGTATTTATTTATGGTCCATAAGACAAATGATTTTTTTTTGTTTTTGGAATATATTTGTTTTAAAATGATTTAAATTTATATGATAAAATAATATTGTTTTAAAAATTTATAACAGAATAATATTACTAAAGATATAATTTAATAATAAATTTTTAAAATGCTATTTAACACTAAATATAAGTAATATTTATAACTTTTCTATTTGATATTCAAATTGAGAATAAATTCCTATAAATAAAGTCCAACATTTTTGGTTTAAATTTTCAGAAAAAAACATTAATGGAAGAATATTTGTTAAAAAAAAAAAAAATAATAATAATAATAATAATAATTACCACTTATTAAATAAAAATATAAATTTTTTTTTTTTTTTGTTTTCCTTTAAAACAAAATAGATGAACTAAATGGAATTTGAGGTGCTGAACACGAATTTGCTTTTAGGTTTTTCTATCAGGTTGTGATTTTTTTATGGGCAAGTTTAATATTTCTCGCTTAATAAGGCGATTTTAGTATATTTTATCATAACTCGAGAATGGTTTAGATAGATGAACAAAATTATCTTCATTATTATACATACCCAGAGAAATAATAATCACAATAATATTTAAAATGATACCATTCAGTATCAATAGTGAATCAGACACGTATGTGTTAAAGTTGAAAACGGCGTGTTTAAATTTGCAACGGAAATTTGGTAACGCGATTAAAATTATATTTGTATCGAAATGATACGAATCGGTGTTGAAATCACACCGTCTTTTTTTTTTTTAATTTACCATTATTTTAAATAATTTAAAACAAAAAAAAGATTGTTTTTTTATTGTTTTAAATTATTTAATTGTTTTTTTATTTATTTTCATATTTATTATAAGCATTATTGTACAAAATACACAAATAGTATTAAATAAAATAAGGGTTTTCATTCATACGAATAATTTTACAGAATTCATAAATTTATACGTTATTCTCACTTGTTACATGAAAGCTCCTTAAAAATGTTTGTATATTGCGTTGAGTTTCTTGAAATTATTTGGTATATAAAATGCTTTTCCAAATCTTTTTACTTTTAAATTTTGTTTTTCCTTCGATTTGAATATTAAAGGATTAAAAAAACAAAAAAACAAAAAGAGAATTTTATTTTCTTCTTTCAAATTTGAATATTCAAAAATAAAAGTTTACGAATTCATTTACGCATTAAAATTGAAGCGTTAACATTTATAAATTATGTAAATAATTTTTCAAACAAAGTTTGACAAATATATTACCGACTTATATTTTTATTATGCTTATTAGCTTCACAAGGCAAATATATGATTGGTTGAAGAAGACCCCTAATATAATTATAACTTTACCTATTTTTTTCCAATCAAAAATTTTCGTTCTGAACTCCGATCGCATGCCTAATAAAGGCACAGTCTGCCTTAAGTCGTGCATACTTAAATAGGGCAAACTCTTAAATGTCACTTGTGTGGATAAAGAATACAAGAAATAATTATGCAGTGAAAGCTCGGTGTTCACGACTTCCCATTACCGCGACGGCCTGGTTATTGCGACGACTTAGGGAAATCCTCGCTTTTGGTATACTAACTTTTTGGGTGATTTTGAACTTCCATTTTATCAGTTTATTCATGTCATTTGTTGTGTAAATACATACATAATGTAAAAAACTGGATTCAGGAAGAATTTCATGTGGAAAGTAATGAGGTGCAAATGTAATTATCAGATACGGAATCGGAGGATTTATAGGATGGTTTTCATGAGGATAACAAAATTAAAGTGGACGGTTGTATAACATCGATAAATATGTGCATACAATGGGCTTTAAAAAATGATAAGCCGACAACAGCACTATATGAACCATGTGATTCAGCTGTTATTTAAAAAAATATTTTGCCAAAAAAGCAACTCAAAATATCCAATTTCTTTAAAAATGTTTAAAATGTAAATATATTAATAAAAACAATTCTAATTTTAAAAATTACATAAAATTTTTCAATAAAATTTTGGGTTCAGCTTTCGCGAGAGGTCTGGTTTTTAATTAGTCGCGAATACCGAGCTTGCACTGTATATTATCTTAATGTTAGATATATTTTATAATCGAACCTTTTAAATAAACAAAAATAGATGGCATACTTATTTCTTCCAGGATTTCACGGAGTTGTTTGTCGTCACTGAACTCTTTTGCTTCTTTGCCTGTTGAAGAAGTTGTGCATCCACAATTTTCGTCAAATATATATAGATATATTTTAGCAACTGTATTTATATTCGATTACCACGGGCTTTTATCATTTTCTTATATTACGTTATACTATATTCTTAAGTAGCATAAAAAAGTACAATAAAAAAACTACTAAAAAACTTAAAAGAGCTAAAAATAGGTGAAATATGATAGAAAAATTTAGAAATTATATAATACTTATATAATATACTTCAGATATGTATCACAACTTATGAACAGGAAAAATAAAAATAGAAATAATTCATTTAAAATGAAAAAGTGTTCTACCGACGGGTACAAAAGTATATACATATGCGGTTAACGAGAACACTTTCGCCTTCCTTCTGGTAGTAAAATTTGTTAACCCTTTTTGGTCCTCAAAAGTTCTATTCCACTAAAATTGAAATTTTACTAAAATATAGTACTTAAGAAAACATTTAATAACACAGCTAATATAAACGGTACAGTGATACATCATACAATTTCTTAAAGATTGTTTTCCTACCAAAAAAAAAAAAAAAAAAAAAAAAAAAACGCTGTCAATTATCGATAATAGTTTGCGGGTGATGATAATTTACTTCTCAAATTTATAAAAATCACATTTTTTTTTTTTATAAAATAACAATATTTGCGTTTAGCAGCATGTCACGCCCACAATTACAAATAATATTAAGGAAATACAGCCATTTTAACCAAAATAAATACATAAAAAATGCAGGATTTTTTGATTTATTTCAGCCTTGCACTAACAATTTACGTGTTTTAGATTCAAATTATTAACCAGTCGAGAGACAATACTTTGGAAATTAATAGTAAGTAACCGTTTCATTATTTCGTGATAAAAAATTAAACTAAAAATTTAAAATTTTTTAAATTTTGCAGATTTTTTGATAGAAAATTTTGCGCGTATAAGTGAATTTAAATTTAGAGAACAAAAGTTGAAAGACGAAGTGATTTTCTATAGCTTAGGGTATACCTCGTTGATGCCAGGAAACAAGGAATGGGATACCATCATCACAAACTTCCATATAATTGGTGTAAATGTTTATAAAATGTATATTTTTCGCTGCTAACAAATACCGCTTTTATAGAAATTGCCCAAAATATAGTGTGAACAGATTTTTTTTTTTCATAAATGACACTTCCGAGTCAAAGGGGCGTTAAAAATTTTTAAAATACAAATGCCTGTAAAGCATCATCTTAATGGTTAGAATTGATAATGTGAAAAAAATTTAAGAAATAACATTTATTCCGGCTACTTATTCTCCAAACACATTTCGCTTGCTGTCAACTACCGCGAAGTATAAATTACTTTCATATTAATATCAAATGAAATCATTTGTTTACTTAATACAAAAATTTAGGGGGCGTTAAAATATTTTAAGGATATAATTTTATGGACCAAGAAAAATATCCTTAACCTCAAAAATCAACCCCACATTATAGTTCGAGTGTTAAAATAATAAAAACTATTTTGGATGTAAAACTTATCACTAAAAAAAAAAAAACTAAAATTGCTATAAGGTCTAAACGACTACATTTTTCAAACCAGTACTGATATTCATTACATTTCTTCAGCAAAATATCCCAAAATATGCTAATTATTACCCAATATTTTTGGAGATTTTATTTGAATAATAAGCAGTTTTTGCTATTTACGAAATTGTGAAAAAATGGATAAATATTAAAAATGCGGTAATAGTTTTGACATGTGCTGATAGCACTTTAGAAGTTCTATGAAATAATATTTTAATATCTTTTGAAAGTTACAACTTTAAACATTTACAAGTTTTGCTCGCATTGATAAAAACGATTAACTGGAATAGAATTTGTATGCATAAATATTGGTTAATAAAACCATAAACCGACGTTCGTGTAGAAGAAAAATATTATACATTTTTTTTACTAAAATTCTAAAAATTCTAAATAACTCTATTAAACTGATAAAAATAATGTAAAAACTATTTGAAGAATATTTTAATCCATATCTTTTGGTATTTCATTTATCTAAATCATTCCCGAGTTATGGTAAAATATATTCGTGTAATCACCTATAAAAAAAAAAAAAAAAAATGACAACTTGAAAACAAATTCGTGTTCGGCAGGTCAAATTCCATCTCTTCACCTATTCCTATTTAAGGTTGATTTTTCTGCCCACCAAAACAACATACTGTTTTCTTAATCATGTATTAAAAAAATGAGTTATAACTTTTTACATCTTTCCATTAAAACTGTTTGTAATAGTGGAATTAAGAATTTTGAAGAAAACTAAGATTAAAAGAAATAAAAGATTTTAGTTTTATTTCCCTTAAAATATTTCCTTACATTTTTTCAAGAATGTTTCATTTTCATTATGCTTTTTCTAATTAATTATCCATAGTGAGTGAATTTAGAGAAATAGAATATCATAATTAGTGTTGCCAGTTTAGCCTTTTTAAGACTAAATCTAGCCTTTTTATTTTGCTTCTAGCCTCAAAATTTTCCTTTTTAACTCATAGCTTTTTTCTAGTCTTTTTTGATTTTTAAAATTGCCTTAAAAAGACTAAAATTTTAGTATTTCAAGAAAATATTTTCATATTTGCTTTTATTAATTTTATTTTTACAAAATCATCTATATAAGCATTTTTGTATATTAATTCGCACAAAAAATTGAAATTATTTATATTTAACAAAACTTTCCCCTGTGGTGCTTCATTCGCATAATCAATTATCTTCACAATAAATTATTATAACTACACGCTGATACATTGATAAAACACTCGATAAATGACACAGCGCACGTTATAGCCGTTCTTAAAAATTTGCAATACACCCTCGCAAGTTCGATTTATTTACAAAAAAAAAAAAAGCAGTTTTTTTGGTAGATTCTTGCGTAAACGTATTTCTAATTCTGTTATTCTTTTGTTTATTTTTCATTTTTAAACTTTTTTTGAATAATAGAAGAAGCAGGTTTTTCAACAATATTTTGTTATTTTTACTAAAATTTTTTCTATAAAGCCTATTCAACGATTCCATAATTTTTACGGGCATTTTTATTATAAACATAAAAAATTATTTATTTTCAAATTAGGCAAAAACTATAGAACTTATTCGTTTTTATCTGAAACTTTTTATACATTAAATTTTTTTTTTTCAAAAAGTAAAAATCAAGTAAAAAATATAGAAAAACACTTTGTCTTAAAATATACGAAGAATTTTTTAATAAAGTTTAGAAAATACTTAATAACCTTTTAAGTTTTTAAGCGATTTTATATAGGGATGTCTCAGTATATAGCATTTAAAACTTTGCAAACAAATATATATAGTCTTGAAGAAGAAATTCAAAAAAATTGACATCAAAGTTAAAAGTTCAAAAAAGAAAAGGGAAATAAACCCAAAAATTTAGAAACAAATTATAAATACATAAATGATGAATAACCACTTCAAAACATTAGGCCATTTTTCATATGAAATCTTACCCAAATCTGTTTAGGAATTTTGTAGGCGATTTTTCATTGGACAATTTTGTTGGCAGCCGTTCTAAGTTTTACCTGTAAATTTATTACAATATCTTTAAAACAAATATATATATAAAAAAAAATAGAATTTTTAAATAAAAATAAAAAATTTGCTTTTTTCTGGCTTTATTTTTTTGGGGCATTTAGCCTTTTCTGAGCTTCTTTAAGTCCATTTTAGCTCTTTTTCCCACTTCCTGGCAACACTGGTTATAATGTTTCTGTTAAACTATTTTTTCTATTCTTTTTGTTATTTTAACTGAAAATTATTATGAAAATATGTTGGCTTTTGTTGTAGATATTGTCATTAAATATAATCTGGGTCAAATTTATATGTTCTTTTCCTGTTTGTTTTGTTATAAACTCCTCTTCTATTATTATATTCTTTTTAAATCAATATAAAAGCGTAAAATCATTAAAAACGTATAAACTTTGTTGTTGGAAGGAGATATTTTGCAAACAATAACATAGTAATACTAATGACAACAATATGTATTACAACTTATTATATTGTAATGAATAGCACATATATACATACATACATAAATACATACATACAAACATACATACACATGCTTTCTGAGAACGAGGTATTGTAAAGAGATTTTCAACATCTTGACAAAAATATTTCATATTCAATTGGGTAATTATCAGAGACACTGAAAGTCAATATCATCCCCAAATGTTGTATTAATATTTTTTGCAAAAATTTAACATATCCCTTATAAAACATTATTAACTCGCATTATTAGCTCAAGTAAACATTATAAACCAAAAACACTAAAGTTTATAATGACGATAGATTAAAAGCTATTAAAAACGCATTTTGTGTAGAAATAGAAAATAATTGAATACAGAGGAAAATTATTACTTTGCTTTCAGATATAGAAAAAAAAAAAATCATATAGAAATGATTATAAATATAATGAATGCTTAACTACATAATTCTAAATAAATATGAATACTCAAAACTTATTACTTAAAAAATAATGTGTGATAACAAGTTATAAAATTGGTACATTACTTTCTTAATAACCCTCCATTATAACGATTGTATGTATTTGTATTACTATAGCGAATCAATAAGTCTATGGCTTGTTTCTATACCCTACACCACCATAGGTTTTTGGGGTACTACAGATATTTGTAAGCTTGAAATTATTAGTCACAAAATTCCGTACAAATGAATTTTTTGTAAACCTAAAACACCACATTAAATTTAAGTAAGATCGGTTCATAAATGATAATAGCTTCCAAGAACCATTCTGAAATTTTTTTAAAGAGGATAAATCCCGTGCAGAAATGTAAATAAATTCCACCGCCCTTCGAAAATCACTTAAACATGCATGAAAATTTTATATATTAGACTGCACCAAAATTTATCTACTTTTGATTTTTTACGTAAACACGCAGAGAAAAAATATAGTTACAGCATTATCACTACAACAATATTATGTTCCCATTGATAATTTTATTGAATTTTAATAACTCTGTGTTCATGATAACATAATTTTGATTCAATTTTGTCATTTAATGTTTACACTCAATAATAATTTTAATATGATCAACTGCAAAAATTATATATTTTAATATTTTTACCATAAACAAAATTTGTTTGCAGTCTTTTTCTTGTTCTTTAACCATATTCTGTTTTTAAACCATATTAATATTATTCCTATAACAATAAAATGTTACAAAGAAATATAATTTATATATTTTTTTAATATTTTTTTCTATCTTCAATGTAATTCTCATTTACTATATATATATATATATATATATATATATATATATATATATATAAATTTTATAAAAATAATAATAATAATTTTTATTAATTTATGATAAGATGGAATAATTATATGATAAGATTGGATAATAATATGATAAAAATTATAATATAATAATATGATAATAAATATGATAAAATCATAATATGAAAATGTGGTATAATAAAATAATAAAATTGTTCAATTATATGTAGAACTATAATCATAACATGAAAAAAAAACAAACCATATAATCAGATAAAATGTGACAAAGTGGAATCATAATAATTATTACTTATAATCATTTCTATTTTGGGCTGTGATCATATGTTTAAATCATAATATGTTGCTCTTAGATTATGTTCACTACAACTATATCTGCGTGAAAATCCTTAAAATAATTGTTTGTGTTTTATAAAGATATTGCTTGAAATATTAATGGAATTTAATATCATTATTCTGTGTTGCATTGGACCTTAAGTTTGTAAGGTGAATTTATATGGGAAAATATGGACTTTTATCAGTTTTTCGAAAATATAAGCTATTAACTACTCTGTTTTGTATTTTATTTTAACATATAATTATCTATCAAATAACACATAAAATAGACCACTTGTGTAAGGAGTGTATAAAAAAATTTTAATTTTTTTGTGAAATGTTTAAATTTTAACCGTAGTAATCTTCCCACGCTTGGCTAAAAAATATTGATTTTTTAAGTTTTTTTCAAATCTTTAATTTCAAACTTTTAAAAAATTTATTAAACAAATTTAATTTAAATTAGATCAATACCTTGTAAAACTAAGCCGTACCTGCGAATTGAATTCTGCGGATTTCAGCAAAAAGGCATTTTTTAATATTTAGTTCCAAAACAAGGTTACTTAAAAACTTTTTTTTTTCAAAATGGAAAATCAGCACAAAATTTTCATGATATTTCGCTTTTATAAAAATTTTTTAAAATTATTTTTATTTTTATTTATAATCACGATTTTTCTTTTTTTTTTGCGAATTAATACACAATAATTCTTAAATGGATGATTCTGTAACAAAAATTAGTAAAAGAAAAATAAGAAATGTTCTTCTTATTTTTACTAAAACTTTAGCCTTTTTAACGCAATTTTAAAAATCAAAAAAGGTTAGAAAAGAAGCTAGAAGCTAAAATGAAAATTTTAAGTCTAAAAGCAAAATAAAAAAGCTAGATTTAGCTAAAATGACAACACTGACGTCAGACGTAGAATATTTCTAGTCCGAGTAGGGAAAATTAAAAACAGATATGATGATACTTAATCATATTTTTTCCCATAACAGTACATCGACGGAATAAGTAAATAAATTGACCAGCAGACTTAAGGTCAACTCTTGCAGATCCATGCTTTCAGCCTTAAATTTGGCAGACGGAGATTTGGAAGACTGGAGTCCAATTGAAGACATCGTTCAAAAGCACAGAGGATTAAATAAAAAAGGCTTATCTTATGAAGTAATCTTTATTTTTGCAATAATAAAATTTATTATAAAAAAATTATTTTGTATAAATAAGATTTAATTTAGCAGTTTTTCTTAAAATATAACATTTTTTGTTTTTATCAAAGAAACAAATTTTAAGGAGTTTTTTATGAATTGAAGCGGTTGGCCCCTTAAAAAATCCTTGTTTGGCGACTTTTTATTTTAAAATCCCCTTTTGCACACTTTTTAAGAATTCTCAACTATAACAACGGGAACTTGTTTGTATAAAAATGTATGTATATTAGACAGCACCAAATTTATCCGAACTTCGACTGTAACTTCCCCTAGAACTTTTCCTTCGGACCTGAAGTTTGCGTGTTTATATATGTGCTTTTTACAGTTTTTTGAAAATTTTAGCTATTTTATAAAAAAATATTATTATTTTTTGGGTCATTTAGCCATTTCTTACCTTTTTTAAAGTACAATTTAGCCTCTTTCCTCCTCACCTTTTAAACATTTGTTCATAGACTTTATCATTAGCTTAAATTTCTAGCAGTTTCAATTCATCATAAACTCTGCGGGGTTTTTTTATAATTAATTTCTTCGTTGTAATGAATCGAGATGTTTCAAACATATATGTCTGATTTAGCACATAGTCTTAAAAACTCACCGTTTAGTTCCATTTTAAAAAAGATGCCAAAAGAAGTGGTCAGGTGGTTCAAAAGCGAGCAATTGATCACTAAAGTCGTTCAACGTTAACGAGGTAAGTTCTATATCTGGAACTATAAAGGAACTTTTATTATTATTCGGTCCATAATTGACAGTGACTTCCATTAAAGAACAAACTTCGAAAATCACGCTTCCAAATTTTAGTGATCCAAACTGGGATCACACGGACGTTTTTATTCTAAAAATGGATTAAAAACTAAGCGTGACATCCAACTTATATTTTAGCCCAAATACAAGTAATCAAAAATTTTCGAAAATACAAATGATCGAAAATTTTCATTATTTTTGATTTGAAGCGTTTTTAAAGAACTGTAGCTAATTTTTGTTAAGCATACAAACGATCACATTTTATCATTATTTTTCATTACTAATTTTTTATTATAGCAAAAAAAAAAATAATAAATAAATAAAAAAAAAATATGGAAAATATCACAATATTAAAGTTATCATACATTTGTATTCTTTTTTCCATTTAAGGAGCTAGAACCAATTTAAACTTTTTATGAAAAAATATCGCCTTTTCATCGAAAATACAAGAGATCACAAGTTCAGGAAACTAGAGCCAATTTAAGGTTTGCATAAAACAAAATTGATTTTTGATGGAAAATACAAGTAATCACAGATTTTTATTCTTTTTCCTTTTGAACTGTTATTTAATAAGTTGCAAAGAAAACTGTACTTCCTTATATAAAATATGTAATATATCAAGATAATTTTAGCGATGTGAATTATTGTTTCCGTTTTCTTTATTTTCAACAGAAAAAAAAAATCTTATTTAAAAATACATTAGTGACTCATTTGTGAATAGTGTACATATTTTATTATATTTCTTCTATTTAGCATTATATTTTCATGTCTTCTATCTTGATTGATTGTGTGACCTAAGACCAAAATACCAGTAACATTTAATCTAGAAAATAGATAGACAATGATTGATGGGCTCGTTTAAGGAACTGATTTTTCGTTCAGGGAAATAAAAAAAAAACATTTAATTATTTCATAAAGCAAAAAAATATTATTTTTATTTAATCATGAACAAAATGTCTTTTAAGCAAAGTTTATAAGGTTTTCACAAAATAAGTTAAGACTTCACAATAAGAAAAGACCTTTGAAATTAAATATTTATTCATTTGAAAACTATTTTTAATTTCAAGTACAAGCTGTCAGAATATACTTTGAGTTCCTTTATTTTCAAAATTAAAAACAAAAAGTTTATAATGTAACCATTGTATTTTTCAAATGCTTTCATAATTTAATACTGAGCTGGATGTTTCTTTAATAAAGAAATGTTTCTCAAATATGTTCAAAACTTTTTTAAAATTTTAAAATATACTTGTATTAAACATGACAATTATATGTTATGTCTAAATTATTTTTGAAACTGAAATTGTGCATGCATAAATGAAATTTATGCACTCATTATTTTAAGCACATTTTTCATCATATTTCATGGATCATAATATCTGTTTTTGTCCATTTTATTGCGGCTCAATTGAGTATAAATTTTTCTTTATTAGAAGGTAATATTTTCACCAAACATTTCTAAGTTTTAAACTTTTTTACGAAAAAAATGAAAGCCTTTTTAAATGTGAAAAACATTTGAATATTGTCTTAATAATAATGGAAAAAAAAAATACAAAATAAACTGAATATAAAAAAACATAACTTTATACTTTATAATCGCATGAAAATTTTATTAAAGCGTAACATTGCAATTTTAAAGGTTTTTTTTAATGTTTTTTTTATTTTCTTGTTTATTTCATCACATATTTTGTAGCTTCAAATACTATTTGAGAAATATGCTATTTATTAAAAGAAATTTTTCAAAAATTTTCTTAGATTTAAATCGATGTTTATTGATATATCTCTTAAAACCACCCCCAACCCCCCCTCCCATCCTAATGACGAATTCAAAATTAAACAAAATAAATAACTTTTCATCATAAAATAGAATGAAAAATTCAAAATAAACACAGAAAATTATTCTAAACAAAATCTCATGATATTTTATGTTATTTAAATTTTTGTTGGCAAAAACAAACTAAATATTGACATTTTTGTATAGCAGCCATTAAATTAAAGTATTTTAATTATCATTAAACGAACTGTATAAAAACAACGATTTTAATTTAAATTTTTTGTTTATTTTAAACGGTGCTGACACTCAAACACTTACGCGTCTTTACCACTAATGTTGAATTTCTATAAATTTGGTAAATATTTAAACACGGTCAACTAAGCAGAAATTACAGGATGCTTAATGTATATATGTACACGCAGAGAAAAAACATGGTTACAGCATTATCACTACAACAATATTATGTTCTCATTGTTAATTTTGTTGAATTTTAATACCTCTGTGTTTATGATAACAATGTTTTTGTTTAAATTTTGTCATTTAATTTTTAAAAATAAATAAATAAAAAAAAAAATTTTTATATGTTTTTAAATGTTTTTACCAGAAACAAAATTTCGTTTATATGAAAAATATCATTATTTCTACAACCATTAAATATTTGCAGTTTTTTTCCTTATTCTTAAACCATATTCTGGATTTAAACCATTTTAATATTATTATTCCCATGACAATAAAACTTTTAAATAAATATAACACTAATCCTTTTCACAAACTTAGTAGAAAAATTCAATATCTGTTTGTTATTAATGTTTGTTTGTTCATTGTAATTCTCATTTAGTTTATATATGAACAGATATAAATAGATGTGATTATACTCCAAGCAATATAAGATATTGATTAACAAACATTAAAGGCTTTAGCTAAAAAAACATATCTTGCCTTTCAAACACATATGGTGAAATTTTTGTATGTGGTAAATTTTTTTTGCTTATGAACAGTTCACTATTATCTTCAATAAATAAATTATAAAATACGTTTTATTTCAATATATGATAAAATGGAATAATAATAATAATAATATGAATAATGACATAATAATATTATAAAATGGAATCATAATATGAAAATGTGATATAATAATAAGATTGTTCAATTATATATAAAACTATAATCATAACATGAAAGAACAAACCATAAAATCGGACACAATATGACAAAATGTAATCTTAATAATTATTACTTATTATCATTACTCTTTTTCGCTGTGATCATATGTTCCAATCATATTATGTTGATCTTAAATAATGGTCACCACAACTATATTTTTTCTTTGCGTGTAGGTATATTCAAAAGATTTTGTACGTGTTTGTGCATAAACACACAATTACAACATGTGAACGAATACAAGACCGACATTAAACGGCCACATGTGGATGGCGGTTAAATAAACTGACTGAATGAATATATAGAAATGGTTGCAGAGATGGATGAATATACAAAACAACGAAAAGTTGTGGAAAAAAACAAAATAAATTTTAACATTTACTATTTTCATGTCGTATGTATCAGGGAATAAGTTGTTATTCGCATAATGAAATTTTAAACCTTAATAACAGTTATTTGTAGTATTTTACAAAATTTCCAATTACTATATATACACGTATGTTAGCAATATATTCAACTGTTATGTTTTTACGTATTTCACTGATTAAATGTCATGACAAATTCATTTGTTTGGGTATGCAAATGAACATTGGGAATTAAAATTAAATCAAAAAATGGTGGCAGTAAATATATACGTACATTGTAATGGAAAATGATGTGGAAAATAATATATTATGAATGAAATTATAAAACTGAAAAAATTAAATTTTTGAAATTCTGTACAAATTTTGTTCCTTGAATATGCCAATTAGGTCCTTTTAGACGATTAAATAAAAATAACAAATTTGAGCAAAAACATAATTTCGATATTTAGTGTGACACTGTGAATTATGATATGTTTAGAAAGAAATTATTTTATAAAATAGTTTTCAAATTAATAAATATTCAATTTTAAAGATTTTTGCTTATTGAGATGTATTAACTTATTTTGTGAAAACCTTATTAACTTTGTTTAAAAGAAATTTTGTTCATGACTAAATAAAAATTTACGAAATAATTCGGTGTTTTTTTTTAATTGCCCTGAATTTCATTCTCATTCCTAGATTTTATCTTGAGGTACTGGTAATGTATGAGTAATATTATTTATATTTAATCCATATAACTTATACATTGAAAAAAATTATAAATTTGAAAATGTGAATTTTAATACTTTGCAGCAGGGATGGCAAACATGGACAATTGTACCTTTTTTGGTAAATTTTTATATCTGTTGGTACCGTGGTATCACCACGACTCATTTGGTACAACTTAATATGATCTAATTTACATATTTTTTATTTATTAATAATTATTAATTTATTTTATATTATTGGTTTAAGTAATAAAATCTGAGAATTTGGAAACGCAATCGGATGATGTAAAATTCATAATGTATTTCTACCAAGATAAACCTATCTATTTTACCAAATAGTTCGACACTTTAAGAACTTGAATGTTATAATAAAAGAAATGTACCTCCATAAACCTTTCAGAAAATAATGTTTACATTTGTGACATTTTTTTGGTATGTGGATAGTTATATATACATATTTGTCAACAAATAATATTAACAGTTAATTGACGTGAATTAAAAAAATCCAATATTTTAAAATGATATGTGCCCTTGAATACAAAATATTTCACAAAAATATAATTTTGAAAACAGCTTATTCAATTTTTCGCCCTTCGTAAAATATTTTACCAAATAAGAAAACAAATTTTGAGTTATTAAATATTCAATATAGAGCATTAGACGGTTTGAAAGACGAAAGGCTCAAAAATTTACTATTTCTGGTCAAAGTATCACTGATGAAAATTCGACTAATTAAGTTTCTGTCTTCAGACATGACGAGAATTATCTCAGGAATTACGTATATTCAATATTCGTTAGCCAAAGCTTCGTATTAAAATATTATTATAAAAAAAAAACAGTTCTCATTAATTTCTCTACTGTGTTGTGTTGAACTCAACAAATTTGTTGCTGCAATTACAAAATAGCAGATAATATTTTTACTAAAGTAATTTAATAAAAGTACGTTTACAATCTAATAAATTTCTATGTAAATGTTCGTAATTAAAATATATTGGCAGCATGGGTACCATTTAGGTCGCAAAAGAATGAAAAGAATTTAATGGTTAGTACAATTTCCATTCCTGCTTTGCTATTGCCAAATAAATATCGCTTGCTTCGCTACCTTACGATGTTACAACTTGTGAACTATATATTTTAAAATATATATTTAGATAATCCTAATAATCTGAATACATATTTTGAAGTTATTAGAACCAAATTATTTTTTTAAAACAGTTGTGACTACCAAAAAATACCACTATCACAACCGACCAAATTCAATTAATATTATTATTATTATTATTATTATTTATTTATTTTTTATTATTATTTTTTTCTTACAAAATCGTCATTTGCTGGAATCACCAATTGGCCACAGGTCCCAATCTGAACTCTTTCAATGAGACCTTCATAGTTTTGAGACTGGTTAAAAATTATTTTAAAATTTGTTGTATATACGCAGAGAAAAACATAGTTTCATTGATTTTAATAATACTAAGATCATGATAACAATGATTTTATTTCAGTTTTATCATTCAATGTTTACATCAGAAAAAATTTTTATATAGTTGATATTATAAAATATTATTATTCCCATAAAAATATAATGTTACAAATAAATAAGATTTGTAAAAATAAGGTTGAAATATTCATAACATAGTTGCTTTTGAATATATTTCGTTTGATTTTCACCTTCATTGTAACACCTTCACTGTAACCTTCATTGTAATACTAATATAGTTTATACATGAATAAATACAAGTATATATATATATATATAAATTTAAGTTTATCATCACTGAAAAAATTATGTTTATTTAGCCAATCTAACACTTTTAAGTATAAATATTAATATAGAATTTCTGATCATTGAACTTTTTATATTACTGTAGCCAAAAAACTTATTAGTTCAATTAATTTTTATTTTTTGTTTTTTATACAAATAAAAATATAAAATTATTCTTCTTTATATATAATTATTTCACGTAATATTAAATGCACTTTAATGATGTAAGGAGCTTTTATCCCTTTAAGAATTTCAGATAAAATTAATTTCATTAAAATGAACGATCTGAAAAATATAAAAAGTTGAATTATATAGATCTTTATAGTATATCAAGAATTTTTTTATTTTTTAATTCACAGACAATTTTTTAGATAAATAAAATAAATATTTTAATTCCATTTGATGTTAGAGAATAACACTCAGCTACAATGAAAAATTACTTGAAAAACGACATATCCTACGGTCCTAAGCCTTCTCGAGGACATTATAAATCAGTTTTAAAAATTTTTAATACATCCTTAAAATTTCGAGTTATTGTATATGCTTTTTGTATAGGCTTATATATAAATGTGTCTCAAATTCTCTTATTTTGTTGATTTTTTTCTTTTTAATTTCTTTTTAAGGAGTAGAAAAATCAGAAGAATCAAATAATAAAAGCATTTTTGTAAACAGCATTTAGGGATATACAATTTTTACCTAATTTTTCGTGTTTGTGCAATTTGTTTTATTTATTTTTTTTTTATAAAAGCTTATATATAAATAAAATGTTTTGTCTTTAGATATCTGAAGAATTTTTGAAGGTATAGTAAATGTTTAGTGAAGATTGATATCTCGTTTTATTCTAAACAAAATAGTATTTAAAATTTTGTACGCAATTATGTTTAGTCCTAAAGAAAGTAATCCAAAAAATTTATGTCAGAGTCGAAAATTTGCAAAAGAAAAGTACAATTTTCATAAAACTAATAAAATGTAAGAATGTTATATTTAGCTTGGCCCAATCCATTATATCTCCATTTTTGGTTTCTAATTTTATATTGATAGTCTAATTACTTGTACGATATATCGACGGAAAAATATAAACTGAAGTTACGTAGGCTACATATGTTTTCTGGTTTTTGGCCCCAAACTTATTTGTTTATGAACCGATTTCGCCCATTTTCAATACTAAATAAACATCATCACCTCTTGCCTAGGTGATCTGTCCTATCCTGCTTTTAACAGACAGACGGACAGACATAGCTAGATCGTTTTTGAATTTCACGAGGACCCAGAAAACGTATGAGGACTGAAAAAATGTTACTATTATTATTTTTTGTATAAAAGCCATACAAAATTACACATTAATTCTTTTGATAACCGAACTAATCGAAAAAAGATTAAAATTAAAAGATTCGAGATGGTCTAAAAGAAAATTTCGGAAAGTTATACGATAAAACCCGTCATTACCCCCATAATTTTCTTGGAAAAATGTTTAATTTTTAATAATTTTTAGTTAGATAATCGGAACAGAAAAATTCTTTTTTAAAGGTTTTTCTCCGAATTTTTTTTCCGAAATGAATTCTAGAGTATAACCCATAATTTAAAAAAATTCGCCAAATTATCAATACGTATTATAAAATTTTATTATATAATATCTATCTATTTAATTTTATAATATCTAGGTAAAGTATTTTATTTCTACTCATCAGAAAGTAAAAAAAAAAAATAAATAAAAAATCGTACAAAGATTTGGGTTGTTTAATTTTATTGTTTAATTAAAGGAAATTTGGAAGAAATAACATAAAAAATGCATGCTATATATTGAAAATCTATATGAAATTGACCGAAAATAAATTTACATTTATCATTAATATTTGAGCCAAGTTGAATACAGTATTTGGAAGACCCATCCAAGAAACTACTAAAAAATAATAATTATTTCTGAAATTCCTCAATAGCAGAAAATTGCATTTTTTAAAAAGTATTGAAACATTTTTTAGTCTAATTTTAATATAATTGAATTAACTATAAAAATTTTTATAACATATAATTTTAATCATCCGTTAAATTTAAGTTTAAATTATTCACATAATTTTGAATTACTTTAGGAAAGCTATGAAAACAAATGATTGGAAATTTTCTTTTTCCTCTCTCCCGTGGATCCGCGCCTGCTCTAGAGACAAGATACTTTGAACTTACAACAAGTGTTGCCAAGAGGTTTAAAAATAGGCTACATTTAACTTTAAAAAAAGATCAAAAAAGCTAAATTACCCAAAAAATAAATCCGGATTTATTATTATTTTTTTTTCAATTCATAATTCCTTTTGCTTTAAGCATTTCTAAACTTTTTGGTTAATTTTTCGCTGTTATAAGAGTTTTTTAATATTATATTCATAAATAGTTCCTATTATATTCATAAATAGTTCCTAATGAAGTATATTATTATTATTATTATTATACACATATTGCATAACTAATTTCGGTTTTTTGTGTAAATAAATACACAAAAATGCTTAAATGAATGATGTGTAAAAATAAGCAAAAAAGAAATTATTTTCTTTATTGTTGAAATACTAAGATTTTAGTCGTTTTGTGGCAATTTTAGAAATTAAAAAAAAGCTAGAAGCTTTGAGGCTAAAAGCAATATAAAAAGACTAGATTTAGGCTTAAAATGGCTAAACTGGCAATATTGTTAGACTCTAGAGCCTTGGTATCACTAGCCAATATCTAGAGATAAAATTTTCATAATTTCTCTTCAAAACTATATAGATGGCGGTGGTATAGATCCCTTCAAAGTGCATCTGACACTAAGTTATCGGGGAGACACCAGGGCACATTTTCGACTTTGAATCATCATTGAAGACTGTGAAAAATTATTAAAGAAAGGAGTTTTGAAACCAGTCTACTTAGTATTATCTTCTATAGTCTTAAAAGTTCTTTTAAAATTCCTTGTATAGTCTTCAATATTGGTCTGATAGCAGTAACAAAATTAAATCAAGTGGCACTTGAGTTAATAACCATAGTCTAAAATATTTAATTATTTTCCCAATGTAGTTTACTAAATTTAAAATTGAACATTTGCGTTAATATTAAATCGCTCTTGCATACAAAAAATATACGTATATTCAAATGCATAACTTAATTATAATACTTAAATCACATTTAAATTGCACAATACATATTGTTGTTGCTCATTTCCATTTAGCACACAAAAACAATATAAACAGAAGTAGTAGCAGTAGCACTTATAATTTAATAACATTTGTTGCTGACAATGTTAGTGCAACTTCTGGAGCTGTTACTCTTAGCTTTTTTTTTCCTTTTAAATTGCAATTTACAAATGTCTCAGAGTAGAGACATTGTTGCATGTTAACTAAACACAGATACAAACACACACATATAAAGTTACATATAGAAGAAATATTTTGCAATTCTACCAATATGTTTACTAAAGATATTTGTTGATTCCTATACGTGTCAAAGGCATTCAAGTACAAATACTACAAATACATACCCAGACGGGCTTTGGATGTTTGTGAAAAGATCTATTCAATGAGATTGGCGATGAAAGGCTGGGTACAAAATTATTCCCTTTTTGGTAAAATTTAAAGTTTTAAAAGTTCCTCAATATTATATAAACAAATGTAATATTAACGAATATGTTTTTTCTATACTATTGGTACTTTTCATTTTCAAATCGTACCTATAGTATATGAATTTTTATCGGTACATTTTTTCCGTACTCAGTCCTGAGCTTGATATTTATGAATGCATCTAAGAATAAATTCAAATATACAGTTTTATTTGCAGTGCTTTAATATTGTCAGCGTCACACCGTGAACCGTACAGAGTAAAAAATATAGTTACCTTAAGATTTTTTTTTGCCAAATACACATCAATGGAAAGCCAAGAGATTGTTATTTTGAATATATAATATTTTAATCATTACTGTAATTATAATCTTGCGAACTTTAAATTAGTAAAATAAAAATATTTATTGTTTTACATATTGTACAAATGGAACTCACCAAAAAAAAAAAAAAAAATATTTGGGTATAAAAATAGATTTTTTTTCAAAAATTTTTTAGGTTTTTTCAGTTCAGTTTTTCAGTATTACAAAAATTGCATTATTGGATTTTATTTTTTTTTTTTTTTTTTGGAATATGTTATCCTTGAATGTTATCATTATGGTATCCATATCAATTTGCCATGAAAGTCTTAAATTTTCGCGAAAAATTTTACATTTTTAAAAGTATCCATTTATTTTTTTTTTTTTAATTTGTATGAAAAAATTATTACAATTTTTTGTTTTTAATTTTACTTAAATTTAATAGGGTTTAGAAGGAAGTTGATAATAAGATTTCCATAACTTCTTATACGTTATGTATTGAAGTCTTAGTTTTTATCTCCATAAAAAACTAGTCGAAAAACGTAACTTTTTCTGTGTAAAAAATTTAAAATATACGAGGCATAAATTTCAAATTTTTTATAAAAAAGCAATGAAATTTTTTTGAAAAGATCATAAAGCAGTGAATATTGGTATATATAATTTTTTTATGTTCTGGTTTTCATTGTAATATAAATTTTTATATATTTAACTAAATTAGAAATTTTTTTTTATTGCCAAATCTCCTAAAATTTTTTTTCTTCATTTAATGAAATTTTTTCCAAATATTTCCTCATTTAGAATCTCTATGTAATCTATTGTCGTCAACCTGTAGAATTGCAAACATCTTTTTAAACCTTAATCATGAATTTATATAAAAGTGAAGTATAAAAAACAGATTTGAGGATTATGGCATAACTGAAGATTGTAAAGATGCTTGGATGTCGAAAGTAAGAATTTTTCATCTGTTATGCCTTGCGCTGAAACTTATCTGAAGAAAATAAAAAAAATATTGAACAAAATTTGAAAATTATTTTCAATAAAATATTAAAAATTGTAATAATAAAAAATACATTTATATCACTTATACGACTTATATGTGACAGCTATTAATTATTTTAAAAGGTTTTAGTAATTATCAACTACACAAAAATTTTAGAACATATTAATTACCCATGTCGAAATAAATTTTAATAATTTTAAATATCTGATTTTAGATTTGAAATTTGCAGACAAATTTAGATATAAGTACAAATTTTCATGAATATTTTTTCCATTTTTTTTATGGGCTCGATTCACTGTGCGTCAACATTATTGAATTCATAGGCACACGAATCAAGAGCATGAAAAAAAAAAATCAAAATGCTAAATAGAACAAAAAAAAAAAAAAAAAACTTAAACAATTTTCTAAAACAAGTACACAACAAAATAGTAAAAAATCGTATTTCCTTCAGTAAAAATACTAAATTATCATGAAGGAATGAAGGAAAAATGTTTTCTTTCAGTTAATGTTTTTTTTTTTTTTTCTAAAACAAAATCCTACAAGAAAGCGAATATTGTGAACGTGTCACTGAAAAATATTTAAGCGAACTCTACTCTCGTATAGTCTTCGCCTATATATATATAAATATATATATATATATATATATATATATATATATATATATATATGTATATATATAATTATAAAAAGATGCTGTACGAAATAAAAATTCACTTACACGCAAATACACTTACTACTTTTTTGCCGGGAAAAGTGATGTTGTAGTCGATGTGTCTGAGGAATGAAAATGCTACTTTTCCATGTAAAAATAATACAAAGAATAGCAATTTTATGAATCTTCAATTGGTTTAGCATATTGATGTTGAATTTTTATTATTTTTTTTGGTTTTTTACAAAATATTAGCAATAAAAATTTAATAACAAAACGAAAAGAGGTGCAAATGTGAATTGGAGATATTGCAAGAAAAACTAAATACCACTACACAAATATATGAACGTATACTTTCCAATATTTACTCGTTAACTTTACAGTGGTTGAGATTTATAAAGGAATCCAGGCAGAAAAATAGGCGCTTTGATAGCGCTCTTTATGACGGTAATAGAATCGTGGGAGCGTTCTTATGTAGTGCTATCAGAACATAGCAAATGATAACCCTGTTCGAAGGACTTTTGATAATATTTTATAATGGTCTGAATAGTACTTTAAAAGTTTATTTTGAAGAAGAAAAATACAGTTATAGTCATATATATATATTCACACTTTTTTAATTTTGTTTTAAATTTTAAAGAAGAATCCAAATATTGTTTTAATAAAATTTTTTGAAAAAATTGTTTTGTTTTTGTAATTCCTGTAATGTATAGGGTAATTTCTGAAAAAGTTACGGTATTTATTTCTAATATTAAAGGAAAAGTTATTCAGTATTTTTTTCACTTCAAAATTATTTGCACACATTCTTTATATTTAAGAAATTGTTTACATAGCTTTAAAAATCATTTATTTACACTTAATGATTAGCAATGATGGTCTAAAATCTTTAAGATATTATGATCATCAATTTCATAATAATACTATGTACATGATAACAATGCTTTTGTTTCAGTTTTATCAGTCAATGTCTACATTAAATAAAAATTTTTACTACAAAAATTTTATGTTTTCAAATATATTTACCAGAAATAAGAATTTATTAATATTAAAGAATGTTATTATTTCTACAACTATTATATATTATAAATCTTTTTCCTTATTCTTAAACCATAGTTTGTTTTCAAACCATATTAATATTATTCTAATAAAAATACTAAAAATAAATATCGACGGCTTATATTAAAAAAGGGAAATCCGCAGATTTCAAAAAAAAAAAAAAAAAAAAAAATTTTTTCACGTCAAACTCTTTGCTTGAATTTTGAAAAGAAAAATTTATTCTAACTCAATTTTTTACATTTTTATTTTTAGGCTATCTACAAGATATATCATTTTTATTAAGAAAAAAGAGTCTATCTGCATGTTTTTATTTGATTTTCAAGCGTTTTTGAATGTTTTAGTCACAATTGAGTTGTTAATAAGTAATTTAATACAGTTTTAATCAGTTCATTTTTTTTGCAATTTTTTTCGCATGCTAATTTTTTTGCAATATTTAGCACCCACACTCGTTATTTTACAGCTCCAGAGTTTAAGGATGTCCTTTCTATTTACCAAACTCCTCTTTTTGCCCCTTGATTTGTAAATTATCATAAATTTAATATATTGTCTAATTTTTAACAAAAATTTTATGCTTTATACCTTTAATTTTCGATAAACAAAAAGGATTATCTGAACATTTTATAATACACATTTTTAAAATATTAAGGCTATCTATTATTTAACTTTGCGAATAATAATCTTAAAAGATTTATTTTCACGTTGTGAGGTTTAGAATATGTATTATTAATAAATTATAGAATACTTGTTGAAAATTGAGTGAAAGAAACAGTTCTTATGCTCTCCTGAACAATTGGGGTTTTTCAGATAGCCCTTTTTGAACATAATCCCTCGATATGCTTTATACAAATATGGTTTGAAAGATCATAACTTCTTTTTTTAATATATTTTGTTTTTAACGTTTGTTTTCCACCTTCTTTATAATTATCATTTATTTTACACATGAATTAATATAACTAGACATGGTTTTGTTATATTTGCTGTGATTTAAGCAATATAATATACTAATTAAATACTATTAAAGGGTTTAATTTATAAAAAAATATCTTGCACAATATATGATGTTACTCTATATGACTCAATAAACAATTTATAAAAATAATAATTTTTAATTAACGTGATTTATTTTAATATATGATAATATGAAATAATATGATGAAATGGAATTATAATGTGAAAGGATTGGATAATAATATGATAAAAATGAGATAATAATGTAGTAAGATAGTATAATAAAAGAAAAACCTTAAATCATAACATTAAAAAATTAACCCTCAAATCAGACACAATATAATAAAATGGAATTTTAACAATTATTATTTAAATTCATATCTAGTTTTAGCTGTGACCATATGTTCCAATCATAATATGTTGCTCTTAGATTATGGTCACTACAACTATATTTTTTTCTTCGTCTGTTATTTGCACAGGACTTTCTTAGACACTCTTTTGTGGGTTTGTCATATTGTATGACATAATATCCGTAAGGAATGCAGCAATGGCTTCATATAATAATTTCATTCTAATTTTATACTCCAAAAGTTGCCGCTATTAAATAAATTTAAAGAATTTATTCAAAAGATAAAGAACACATATTTTACCACGCAACCTTCAAAATCCTTTTCGCCAACCAAGAAAGTTCACCAAGAAAGTTCTGTTCTTCAACTGCCTTATTAATGTTCAACTTTTTTTCCGAAGAATTGTCGTTATTACTGTTAGAGAATTGCTGCTCTGCGCCATATACAAATTGTCAACTTTTCCTCAGCTCTTTTAATACTATAAAGAAGGCTTCTCCTAAGGCCTTTTAATTCCTTTCATTTGCACATCATTCATCTAGACATAAAATTATTAATCATTGGTATAATATATGTATAATAATTACTCACCGTTGTCGTAATATATATTTTCTGTTTGTGTGCTAAAATTTTTACTATATATTTGGTACTTTCATCAATTGCATAAGAAAATAAAAATTTACAATAAAAATTCATTTTGTAATATAAATTTTATAAAATAATTAATTACTAACGTCTACGAAATTTTTAAATTTCTTTGTCTTTTATCTACCGATTAAGTTGACAGAATCCTAGATTTCGTTGATATCTATATTATAAAAATAAAAACCTATTTTATTTAAAATAATTCCATAAAAATAAACAAATTCAATAATGAATTAATTGCAATAGCTATTTTATACAATTTCAGTAAAATTTACAATTATTTGCTAAACTGAAATTAATTTAAAATAGAATAAAGTTGCAGTAAAATTTAAACAACATTTAAATAATTTAATTTATCAAAAATAAAATGAATTTTAATTTTTAGAAAATTGCACATTGGGCCATTAACCTCTTTTTTTACCATTTCAGATAAAATAAAAAATGAATCTTATTTTTAAATAGTAGACACCTTTATTTAGTTTGTACAAAAATATTTTATTATTGTAGTCGATATTCCTTTTTCATTAGAAGCTCAAAGTCTAAAAATATATAATTTTGGTTTTTATTGACATAAAATATTGGGGACTTCTTTAATAATTAATTATTCTTGCTATAAATTGACTGTAAACACAAACCAATTTTGTAAAATATTATTTTAGGTTTATTTTTTAAAACATTTGATATGTAATAGTGCAGTTTTTTGAAATTTGACTTTTTTTAATACAAATGTTTTTAATATCGAATGCAACTTCGATATTTTGATAAACTTAGCATAAATGTGATACTTGAAAAGCTTTTAAGGGCAGATTTTTGTAAATTTGTATCCTTTTTCATAAAATTTTGTGTTATTGCTGTTTTAATGAAATAATTCATTTCTAATACGAAAATTTTTTTTAAATATATATTATTTTGATTTAAAGTGCTTCCTTTGTATTTGAAAGCAATATTTTTATCATTATTTTCAGATTAATCGAAATCGATATACATAAGCCTGTCGTTTGTGTTTTAGCTTTAGATTCGTTATTTTTACATGCACAGAAAAAAAAGGTTACAACATTATCACTGCAGCAATATTATGTTCTCATTGTTAATTTTATTGAACTTTAATAACTCTGTGTTAATGATAGCAATGATTTTTATTCAATTTTGTCATTTAATGTTTACACTCAATAAGAATTTGAATATGATTGACTGCAAAAATTATATGATTTTAAATATTTTTACCAGAAACAAAATTTTGTTAATACGAAACATATCATTACTTGTACAACCGTTAAATATTTGCAGCCTTTTTCTTAACCATATTCTGTCTTTAAACCATATTAATATTATTATTTCTATAACAATAAAATGTTACAAATAAATGTAATACTTATCCTTTTCATAAACTTAGTGAAAAACTTCAGTACTTGTTTGCTTTTAAATATTATTATTATTATTATTATTATTATGACAAAATGAAATAATAATATTATTAAATTCGATAAATATATGATAATAATATGATAAAATGGAATCGTGGAACCATGAAATCGGATACAATATGACAAAGTGGAATCATAATAATTATTACTTATAATCATTTCTATTTTTTGCTGTGATCATATGTTCCAATCATAGTATGTTGCTCTTATATTATGGTCACTACTGTATGTTATTTTATTATTTAAATATATTTTAAACACCATAGATAATTATCGATATCCTTAGAAGATTATTTAATATTTAAATTTAATTTACAAATATTTTTACAAAATGAGCTAAAAAATTACATAAGCTAATAATATGAAATAACTAGTCGCCTAATTAAATTATTAAATCTTAAATCTGCAGTGCTTAAAACCTACAAAATCATATTTTTATATTACGAATTTTCAGTATTCTATTTATGGCAAAAAAAAAAAAAAAAAAAAAAAAAAACTGGCTTCGTAGCCCAACGTGAATTGTAGTAAAATATATGAAATAGATATTTAAAATTAAAAAATTTATTTTATAGACACATATTTTTTTTATAAAAAGTACTCTGATAGCATTGAAAAATCGTTTCTATCAAACCATCATGAAACCAGTTGTTTGCTTCACTAATTTCCCTGGTACACAAGGTAACCAAAAGTGGCTTCTAAGGTTATTTAGGTTTTAGTTTTTGAAATATAAACAAAAATATGTTTTCACTATATTTGAGATCTGATAACCAATTTAATAAATCGGAATTAAAGATCTGTCAAATTGAATCGTTCGTATTACTAGAGATTTGCTTCACGTATTAGAGTCCAACAGTAGGAAGTCATCATGCCGTCGTCAGAAAAAACTTGGTAATATTTTTTCACTTTTGCTAAATTTTATTTTATTTGACCTCTTTTCTCGTTACTCGTACCGCCCAACTTTTAAGTAAAAAACTGAAATATTGAATAAGGAAAATAAAGTTTTAAATTTGAGCTTCAGTCTTGAGATATTTTTTAACAAAAACAAATAATGCAGTTTTCCCCAGATTGATTCGAACAAGATTTTCTAATTATGCCTATGTTGACTGTTTAATGAACAGTAAACTATTTTTAAAGATTCCTTCGGTCATGAGTTTTCAAATATTAGATTTGATTTATTTGTTTTTTTCTTCGTCCTTTGAAAAATCATCGTGAATAGTGTCTCTTTTTTGGTTCCGTTTACATTGACGTTTATTAAAATGTCCAAAATTTATTACCCTTAGGAAAAAATTAAAATATGTTTGCCCCTCACTAGTGACTGGTAAATCGATTTCGATTATGGTCGATTCTTATGAGCCAATTTTATTCTGAAATCGTCTTTTAGCTTTCAATTAACCGAAATATTAACCCTGTACAGTGGTGTTTTTTTTTTTTTTTTTTTTTTTTGTAAAAATAAATTGCAAAAATTTCAAAAGAAAATTTTAAACCTTCCAAAAAATAAATATTGCGACATATTTTTTTAAAGAATTTGATAAAAAAAAGTAAAAATACAATTCAAGAAATTGTTTATAAAAACAACTTTGTGTTATATAAAATCTACAGCCATAAGAGAATTTTCCTAATCCTCAGTAAAACAACTTCGGCAGTAATCCTTTTCTCACGCCCCTATTTGACCAGTGCAATATGATCATCCGTCTGTGTTTCTATTATATCCGTAAGCGACAAATTTCTTGCGCACCCATTCGCCATTTCGACCACACGAATTCCCTGTTACCCAGACTAGTCTGGAAGTATAGATAGAGATTAGGTGCTACTCAACTGCACTCATTACGACTTCACTACGTACGAATTCTACATCCTAAGCGTGGCATGACTGTTCAAATAAATATTGATAGACCATATCTTCCGAAACAAGTGCCCTGTCTAGTAGAAAATATTCCGGACCCGCTTCTAGTGTTATATCATTACATATTTACATATTTGATGAAATGATTAATAAACTTGCTATATTTTTACAAAATACATGCATTGGAATTCTATGGTGCTAAACTTATCACGTTATTAAAGTGATCAGCGGAAGTAGGTTAACAGTAAACAGATCAATTCCTTTTATTATCTTTTTATCTTCAAACAGTCGTACGACTATTGTATTCATCGGAAAAATTTTTATTTCATAGATTATACTTTGTGCACGCAGAGAAAGAAAAATTTAGTTGTAGTGACCATAATCTAAGAGCAACATATTATGATTGAAATATATGATCACAGCAAAAAATAGAAATGATTATAGGTAATAATTATTATATTATTATGATTATAATAATAATTATTCTGATTCCATTTGTCATATTGTATCCGATTTTATAGTTTGTTTTTTCATGTTATGATCATAGTTTTATATATAATTGAACAATCTTATTATATTATTATACCACATTTTCATATTATGATTCCATTTTATCATATTACTACCTCATGTTATCATATAGTTACAAAATCTTATCATATTATTATTTCATTTTGTAATATTATTCCATCTTATCATATATTAATAAAAATTATTGTTATTTGTATAAAATTTTTATTAAAAAATTATATATATATATATATATATATATATAGTTATATTCAATTGTACCACCATATGTGGTTCAAATGCAAGAATCTTAAATTGTATAACCAAAACTTGTTTATTTATATTTATTAATATATAAACTAGATAAGAATTATATTGAATTACATTGAAGTTAGAAAACAAATATTATAATATTATATATATATATATATATATATATATATATATATATATATATATATATATATATATGTGCAAAGTATAAGTATTATATTTATTTGTGACATTTTATTGTTATAGGAATAATAATACTAATATGGTTTAAAAACAGAATTTGTTTTAAGAACAAGGAAAACGACTGCAAATATTTAATAGTTGTAGAAGCAATGATATGATTCATATTAACAAAATTTTGTTTCTGGTAAAAATATTTAAAGACATATAATTTTTGCAGTCAATCATATTAAAATTATTATTGAGTGTAAACATTAAATGACAAAATTGAATCAAAATCGTTGTTATCAATAAAATTCAATAAAATTAACAATGAGAACATAATATTGCTGTGGTGATAATGCTGTAACCATGTTTTTCTTCTGCGTGTGGTTTAGTTTTAAATATATCGAAAGATTTGCATGGTTAAATGTCCAGTTGTCCTTTCAAACGTAATATAATTTAATTTTAGTTAATTTTTTATGAAGTTTATAAATAATAATCGATTTAAAAATCGATTAATCGAAATAATCATCCTCGAAATTGCAAACAGTGTTGTCAGTTTTGCCTTTTTGAGGCTAAATCTGGCATTTTTATTTTGGTTTTAGCCTCAGAAATTTCGTTTTGGCTTCTTGATTTTTTAGCTTTTTTTGATTCTTAAAATAGCCTTATAAAGGCTAAAATTTTATTATTTCAACAAAGAATAAAATAATTTCTTATTAGCTTTTACTAATTTTATTTTCACAGAATTATCTACTTAAGCATTTTTGTATATTAATTCGCACAAAAAATCGAGATTACTTACATTTAATAAAAATTTTCGCATGCGGCGCTTCATTTTACAAATCAAACATAAATTAGTTTATTTTTTGGTTCAATTGTTATAAATACTTTTTATTTTAATAAACTTCATTAACCATAGAAACTATTTATTAATATAATTAACAAAGAAAATTATAAAAACGAAAAATCACCCAAAAATTTAGAAATTATCAAAAAGGAATTATAATTCAAAAATGACAAAAAATCACTTCAAAATATTAGATTATTTTTCATAAGATATATAACCAAAATTTGTATGGGAATTCTGTGAGCGATTTTTCATTGAATTATTTTGTTGGCAGCTGTTTAAAACTAATGAGAGCAATGAATAAAGTAATAAGTTTTTAAATAAAAAAAAAAATATATCAGCTTTTTTCTGGCCTTATTTTTGAGGCATTTAGCCTTTTCTGACCTTTTTTAAAATTAAACTTAGCCTCTTTTTTCCCATCTCGTGGCAACACAGACTGCGAATATAGTATAGTAAATAAAAGGATATACATTGGCGTATAATATTGTGCCCATAAACGTAAAATTAAGGAAAGTATAGGATATGCATGAACACGTACAAACTGAACTACTACATAACAACTGACAACAACTTTAGCATACACACACATCCTAATACATGAGGTTTGTTAAAAGATAAAGGAAATCCTGACTTTCAGCAGCACCATGCGCTTATCTACGGGGGGGGGGGAGGGGGAGGTTGTTTGGTAAAATAAAATTTACCTACCTCCCCAAAATTACGAAAGAAGTAAAATCGAAGAAAAATTTACAATAGGAAAGAGAAAAAGTATACATTCTTTTGGAAAAACTAATATTTTATCAAAAATAGAAATTGGCAGAATGATTTAATCTTCAATATACGAGTAGTACTGCTAAGGAAAAAATTTTGAAAAATTTAAAAAAAAAAATCTAAATTAATTATATTTAATAAAAATTGCGCCAAACTAACAGTGTCCTAACTGAATTTGTGAACTTACTAAGTCGATTATTAATTATTTTTTTAATATACTTCATCAACCGTAGAAACTATTTATGAAAATAATTTATAAAAAAAATATTAATGCGAAAAATCACCTAAAATTTAGAAATGCTTAATCAAAAAGGAATTTTAGTCAAAAAATGTCGACAAATCACTTTAAAACGTTGGGTAATATTTCATATGAAATAAAATCCAAATTTGTATGACAATTTTTTGGGCGATTTTTCATTGAGTCATTTTTCTGGGTGTTATTTACGGCTGCCAGCAAAATGACTCAGAGCAAAGTCGCATGCAATTTCTATATTTCTCATACAAATTTGGGTCATATTTTATATGAAAAATAATCTAAAATTTTGAGGTAATTTTTCGTTATTTTTGAACTATAATTTATTTTTTATAAGAAAATTTTGATATTTTGATTTTTCGCTTTTATTTATTTAATATAGACAGTTATCCTATTAAGAATACGTTTGATTTAACAAAGCCGCAGTTTGAAATATGCCAGATTTGAAAACCTCTGGATCCAGCCGAAGGCCGGCCGTCTAGGAAATCGTTTTAATCCGGACCAGAATCTAACCCAGGCCAAAGTAAAAAGTATTTTCATTCTGAATATGGCTGATTTTATACAGACATTTTAACATATAATGTATTCATTCTCATACCAGAAAATGCCATAATGGACATTGGATGAGGGTGATATTTCATAAATATTTGGGTACTTTTTCACCTATTTTTGGAAAAATTTTATTTATTTATTTTTTTTTTTTGGTAATTTTTCATCACTTTTGGGGGATTTTTTCATTTGGGTCATTTTGCTGGCAGCCGTTGTTTAAAAATGTATTACAATTTCTTTAAAAAAATCAAAAACTAAAACGATAATAAATAATAAGTGAAAGATCCAAGCGCCCGCGTAGAAAACTTTACCAACACTTTTTGCTATTTTTGTTTTTATTTTTTGTTTACCCCTTACGTGCAAAAAGGAATGTAAGAAAAACATATTGGTTTATCTTGCCTATTTGATGTTTTGTAATTAAAAAATGTTTAACTCTTATTTTGTTTAAATATATGTTCATGTATAACACATTTTTGTCTATCCTAAAATTTGCGAAAGGTTTCTTGAATTCGCTTCGGATCTAACTTATCCCTACAAAAATAAATATCAATTTTATTCTGCCTTAGTTTTTTAATTAAGCCCTGGGAATAATAGCGTTTAGAAAAAAATGCTAAAAACAAGTTTTTAAATTAAAAAAAAAATGTTAACTTTTTCTCGTTGTATTTTTTGGAGCATTTAGCCTTTTTTAAGCTTCTTTAAAATTCAATTTAGCCGCTTTTTTTCTCATCTCCTGGCAATATAAATGAAAATTCAAAATACAAGCCTTCTTCATTTTACTTCACTTGAAAAAAATATGTACAATATTCATATTTAAGAAGTAATTTTTAATACACTCTGTTAAAATGAAAAATCATTCGAAAAATGACATATCATACGTTACAGGACTTCTTGAAGACCTTATTAATCAGTTTTCAAAATGCCTTATACACCCTGAAAATTTTGAATTATGTTCAAAGACAAAATTTTTTTTGTTATTATTTTGTTAATTATTTCTGTTTAAACTTTTTTGGAAAGTAGAAGATGCAGGCTTCTTATCCGTATATACCTTTATTCTATGTTTTGGTCAAATATTAAAACAAAATTTTGAAAAACATTGAAACAAATAAAAATTTTTCAGATCTAATGCAATTCATTACAAACTTTTCCACAAATGGCTAAACAATGTTGCAATAATTTGTAAAGATATTTTTAATGTAAATATAATAAAATTTATTTAATTTTTTTAATTAGACTGTAGCACATATTCGATTTTATGAAGAATAACTTAAACTTTCTATACATAAGCATGTGTGCTCCAAATAAAGCATAAAATATAATGCTTTGCTTAAAATACATGAAATATTTTCTTTTTATAAAGTTTTAACAATCTTTAATGGCATTTTAAGTTTTTAAGCAATCTTAGAGATTGATATCTCATTGGGTTGTAAACAAAATAGCATTTAAAAAAAGCCCAAAAAAAAAAAAAATATTGTGAAATTTTTAAATAGAAATTGAAAATATGTTTAATATATTAAAAGATTTTAATATATACATACTTTAAAAGCTATGTTTTTTCTGCTTTCTTAATCAAATAAAAGATCTAAAATTGACTAAAAATTTGGAGGGCTATGTGATCTTACTGCAGCAATTACCCTCAAAACGTTTTATTTTATTTATGTAAAAAATTTTCTATAATTAAAAAATTCAGACATAAAATTATCGGAATTTACAATAAAATACAAAACAGGTATTTTAAAAAATAAAACTAATGAAGTAAAATACCAAGGCTGTTGGAGACAGAAATATTTTCATTTCATAGCTCAAAAATTTTTTATAAAAACATAACTTTTCTATGGATACGTGCCTGAACAATATAGACATTTATATAACAACTACATATGTACATATATACTATATGTGTGTATATAAGTTAATGCACAAGACTTGGAAAATTGATTTCCTGGTGCAAAAGCAAGAAAAAAGATGTAAGAGGTGGCAATTGGGATTAAGAGAATACAAGTATTTTAATATTTGGAAATATCTTTTTGTAAGCACATCAATACATAAATATTTAAATGTGCATATATGTAAGTATGTGTGTTAATATTGTGGATTTCCTTGACAATTGAATATAATTAATATTTTATTATATTACAAAGGTTTTTGCATCTTTTAAATATTTGATTTTATTTAAAATAATAATGATGTAGACCAAACTGGTTAAAGTAAAACACATCTGTTTCGTTTGTTTTGTCAACAACAAATATTTACATAAATGCTTTAAAAGTAATGATAAAAATGTTCATATTAAATTGTTAATATTAAACATTAAATTTTATTTATACTCAGCCTTTACATTTATTACATCTGTCACATTTGACAAAAAATGAGAAAGAATGAAAGTAATTGCTTTTTTTTTAAAAGGTTTTTCTTGTGTTTATTTGGAAAAATCTTATGGTTAAATTTATTATGTAAGTACATGCAGAGAAAAAATATAGTTGTAGTGACCACAAGCTTAGAGCAACATATTATGATTGGAGTATATGGTAACAGCAAAAAATAGATATGATTATATATAATAATTGTTATGATTCTAGTTTATCATATTGTGTCCTATTTTATGATTTGTTTTTTTCATGTTATGGTTGCAGTTTTTCATATTATTATACCATCTTACTACATTATTATCCCATCTATCAGATTATAATTAATTATAATAATTATTTCATCTTATCATATATTAAAATAAAACACATAAACTAAAAATGATTATTTTTATAAATTGTTTATTGAGTACATTACATTTATTTTAAAATAATAGATGAATGTTGTTACTAATCATAACAAATTATGTGCGTATTATCTGTTCATTAATTAATTTTATTTATACCATCATATATTACGTAAGATAACACAAGATATTTTTTTTTATTAACTAAATCCTTTAATAGTAGTTAATCAATATCTTATATCGCTTGAATTACACCAAATATAACAAAACCTTGTCTGCTTATATTAATTCATGTATAAACTAAATGAGAATTATAATGAAGGTGGAAAACAAACGATAAAAACAAAATATATAACAAAAAGAATTTATGAATTTTTCAACCATATTTGCTAAAACCATACTTATTTGTATTATTTTGTTGTTAAGGGAATAATAATATTAATATGGTTTGAAAAAAAATATGGTTTAAGAACGAGGAAAAAGGTTGATAATATTTAATGGTTATAAAAATAATGATATTTTTTATATTAATAAAATTTTATTTTTGGTAAAAATATTCAAAAACATACAAATTTTGTAGCCAAATATATTATGATTTTGATTGAATGTAGATATTGACTGAAACAAAAACATTGTTATCATAAATACAGTATTACTAAAATTGTAGTGATAATACCATAACCATGTTTTTTCTCTGCGTGTATTATTTATACAATTTTTTGTTAAATCATTTTCCAACCCAATTCACTTTATTGAGTTTTTATGAATGAAAAAGAATTAAACTTTAAATTAAAGGGATTGAAATCAAAAAGGTACTCAAAAAAATTATAATGCGGGCCATAATATTATATTAAAGTTTTTGTCACTAATGAAATATAAACTCTTTAACAGCAACTGATATGTAAAATAAAATTAGATAAAATAATAGTTATAATTATAAACATGTATCTTCTACTTTTCTCTTTCCCTTAATCAATATTGCCAGAGAGTATTTGTTGCCAAATGTGGGCTCAAACTTTTATTTGGAGACAGATTTTCGTGGAAATAGGCTTGAAGATTTTCATAAGATAAATAATATTTTAAACATTTGTTTCTGTTTTTTTATTTTAGACATAAATGTTTATCAATTTATAGAAAATTTACGTTCAACATTTTATTCAAAGAAAATTTCAAATGAAAGAAATTCGATAAATTCTTATTTTGGAGAAACAAATTTTAACTCTTAATTTCCTAAATAAGATTTTTCTTATATATATGTACTTATAGCGACATATAGTCGATGCGCTGGCGAAAAGTTGTATATTTATTTTTTTTTAATAAATTTTCAAGAGGGCGAAAAATAGTTTATTTTTTGTATGAAATCCACAGCAAATTATATGTTAATCGTTTTGATAACTTTGGAACTAATTTAAGTATTTGAAAGTAGATTAAAATCGAAAATGAATGATCAATAAACTTTCGGATGGTCCAATAAAAAAACTTCGGAAAAATACACGTAGGACTTTTCCTCAGCGCATTAATAATATATTTTCTCTTTTATAATTTTTCTTTTTGAAAATTTTATAGAAAGATTTTGATAATTTACTTTTTATAGAGAATTTTCGGTAATTTTCCAATATATAGAAAAATTTAGAAAAATTCTCCTTTTAAAGCGAATTTTTATGATTTCCCTTTTTACAGAAAATTTACCTTATAAGTTTTATTTATAGGAAATTTTCCATAAAGTTTATTTTTATAGAATTTTTTTTAATTTTTCTTTTTATAAAAACTTTTCAATAAATTTTCTTTTTCTCGAAAATCTTGTTTAATTGAAAAATTCTGTTTTTATAGGAAATATTCAATATATTATTTTTTTTTTTATAGAACAATTACTGTAAGTTCTCTTCATTGCAAATTTTCGATAAATTCTTTCCATAGAAAATTTTCTACAGATTCCATTTTTATAGAACATTTTTGATAAATTGTCTTTTTATAAACAATTTTCATATATTCTCGTTTATAAAAACTTATCAATCCTTTATACAGAAACTGTTGTTCTGCTTTGATAGAAAATTTGCTGTAATTTCTTTTTCGATTAAATTTGGGCTAAATTATTTTTCAATGGAAAATTTTCGGTAAATTCCCTTTTGAATGAAAACGTTCAATCATTTTCCTTTTTATAGAAAATTCCCGATAAATTGTACTTCATTAAAAATTTTCATTAAATTCTCTTTTCTTTGAAAAATTTCGATAATTTTTTATATATAAAATGTTCAATAATTTGTCTTTGATGTTATATAATTTCCTTTATAGAAAATTTTGATAAATTCTCTTTATAGAACATTTTCTATATATTCTCTTCTAATAGAAAATTTTCAATAAATTTTCATTTTACTGAAATTTTTTTATACAATCTTTTTATAGAATATTTCTGATAAATGGTCTTTTTATAAATATAATATTTTTGACAAATTCTCTTCGTAGAAAATTTTCTACAAATTCTCTTTTCAAAGAAAATTTTCTTCAAATTCTTTTCATAGAAAATTTTTATAAAAAAAGAAATGTTCGATAAATTTTCTTTTTTTTTACAAAATAAATTTTATTTTTATTGTGATAAATTTTCATTTTATAGAAAATTAATTTTAATTTTTAAAGAATTTTCACTTAATTTCCGTTTTATACACACAGAATAAAAACATCACGACAACAATATAATGTTCTTAGATTTTAATAATCTGCGTTCATGATAAAATAGTTTTTATTTAAATTTAATAATTTAATGGTTAGTTAACCTCAATCAAAATTTTAATATGGTTGAGAGCAAAAATATTATATTTGGAGAAGCAAAATTTTGTAAACATGCAAAAATTTAATTATTTCTATAATCATCAAATGTTGCCAATAGTTTTATTTGTTTTTAAGTCATAATTCGTTTTGTACAGCTGTTAAATGTTTGTTATGAAAAATGTTATATTTTCCTCTAAGATAGAATCTTTGTTTATATACCATGTTTTGTTTTCCACAACTATTGAGTGTTTGCTTTTAAAACATATTTTTTTTTCTCCACAACTATTGATAAGCAATCAAATTATTTGTGAAGAAGATATATTTATGTATTTATTAAATATTCGCGAATAAAATAGTGAATATTTGTAAAACTTACCTAAATTAATGCAAGTAAAAAAGGTAAAAACTTAAAACTTGCAAGTGACATTATATACTACATTAAAAATCCTGATAATAAGTCTACTAATTCGATTTATATTCAAATATATTTATATTCACTTTAAGGTTTGAAATACACCATCAATGAATCAAGAAGAATACAAGGATGTTTATTTTCGGTTATCCTTAAATCCTTAGAATCGAATTTTATGGCCTACATTTCCAAATAAAGATAAAAATACTGAACTAAGTTTCCATGTAAATATTTATATGTAGGTAATTAGTATGTAAAAAATTAATATGTAAATTAATATTTATATCTAATAAAAAATCTTCTCGTTTGCAAAATGTGTAGTGAACTTAATAAAGAAATTATAAAAATGATAATTTATTTATGTGTTTAGTTTGAATAAATTTAGTAGAGGAAACTTATAATATGATATATATAATAATATGATAAAATGGGATTATATTATGACACAATCAAATTATAATATGAAAAGACATGATTATAATAAGATAAAATTGATTAATAATATGATAAAATAAGATGAAAATATAAAACAACCCATCATAATGTAATAAAATAGAATTATAATATGATAAAGTCGAATCATAATACGATAAAAACACACTGTTATATTATAGAAATGGATACAATATGATAAAATAAGTTCATAATATTATGAAAGCGAATCATTTAATGATAAAAATGACAAAAATATGCTTAAATGGAATCATAATAATTATTATTTTAAGTCATTCTAATTTTTAACTGTAATCATATATTCCAATCATAATATGTTGCTCTCAGATTATAGTCACCACAACCATATTTTTTCTCTGCATGGAGAATATTTTTGAGATTATTTTCTCTAATGGAAATTTTCCAAAATTATGGATTTATATTTAAAATTTGGGATTTTTTGAGATATCGAGCTTTAGTCTGGTGACATGAGGCAAAATTTGTCTGGCAATATTTTCTTAAAAATGTCGTACCGCATGAAGTTGAATAATTGCTTAATAAACAAACGCAACGTTATGATTTTTGCAAATTTAAAAGAAAAGTAAATATACATTTTTTACTGAGTAATTTAACGTAATATAAATTTTATAACAGACTTAAGATATTCACTAAACACAAATGTATAAAAACCACAACTAATTACAAAAAAGAAAAAACAAAAAAAAAAAAAACAAACAACTATGAAAGAATATATTTTAACATCTGTGGCAAAAAGTAAAAACTACATAACTGATTTTTATTACTTTTCAGGAGACCTTTTTAGGTTTCAAATTGAAAGTAAAGGTCATATGTGTACAATTATCTACCGTGTAAATATATCTGCAATTCATACGAAAATTATCCGGTATATTTTTCAAAACGATATGTATATTGACTATCCAAAAATTATAGCAAAAAAGAATGACGTTGTTTTTCCGTTTATAAAATTAATATTTAGTTTAAATAATATCTCAACTTATACATTTTTTCCAAAATTGAATTTTAAATTATATTTTGAATTACGTAATTATTCCACTTCCAAAATACTACAAAAATAAAATTTATGTTAAATTCAATCATGAATTTTAATACAAAAAATATGTAAAAAAGCATGTGTTAATTTATACAATTTTTACTATCTCCTAAAGTAATGAACAGATTTTTTGTAAAATATGTAATGAAATACAACAATTCTAAAATTTAAGAAAATGGAAACAACATAGCTTAATTTATGAATTTTTTTCCTTTTGGCCACAGATATACTTACTTTGTTTGTACTTCAAACGCACCGGCTGATTCATTTACTCAAAGGCACCATGAAGTTTAAACCTACCCTAGGGAGCGCAATAACAAATCTGTAATATGTAACTGACAACACACTGACATGTTGTTTCTACAACAATATCTATGAACAATAAAATCTTTTATAAAACTTTTCGCTAAAGTTGTATTAAAAAAAAGAAAATGGAAACAAAAATCTGTTAAAAGGTTTTAAAATATTTTGCTTTGTTGTTTTAATATTTTATGTTGTACTTGTGTAACAGTTTACAAATTTATATAAGGGCATATATGGGTATTTGTATGCACTAAATTATCAACTTTTTAATATAAATGTAAAATCATTCGCACGGCATAAACAACAGTTGCACAGTAGTATATTTAAGCTAACTTTTGAAAATTGTTAATTTTCAATTCTAGTAAAAATTCAATTTTGATACTATAAAATCTGATTTGAAATCAAAATGTAGCTGAAAAGAAATAAATTTATAATAACTTAGGAGTAAAATTAAATAGACAAGTTTGAATTTTTCGAGATTCGTTAACTCATTTAACTTATGAACCATAAAAAATATTTATATAAATTAACATTTTAAAATATGTATTTGTTTATTTTTTTATCGGAAATTTGCATATCCTTAAACCTTTTAGTCCTTTAATAAGAAAAAAATATCAGGAAAATTATAAAAGGTAGTATTATTTTTAACCTTGAGCATACACAATATTTTGTAAAATTTTAAACATTTCTCATCAATAAAAGACGTTGTCTTGTAATTTTATTCCAAAACAAAAAAAAAAAAAAATTCTAATATTTTTTTAATATAGAATCTTTTGAAAGAAAATAATAATAATAATAATAATAATAATAATAATAATAATATATATATATATATAAATATAAATATATTTATATACATATATATATATATATATATATATATATATATATATATATATATATATATATATATATATATATTTCGAACGGTCAGATGCTGATTGTCGATACTATCCCAATATATGAACCATTTAACTAAGTTCAGCTAAATTCACAACTAAAATTCAAAATAGTTCATTAAATTAATATCTTTTTAAATTACAATTTTTCAGTATATGCAAAGAATTTTGCAAAAATATTTTTTTACATAATACTTTACGAATTCTTGAAGTTAAAAACTTAATTATTACATTTTGCTTTTTTAGATTTTTTACACGAAATAAGGTAAATAAAATATGCCCATATTTGATTTTTCCTTATTTTGTAAAAACAGAATTAAAACTTTAAGTTCAACCATAAACTACAGGAAAAGTATAAATCGTAAAACAGTTTGCTTTGACACCATTTAGTGTAGAATTTTGTGTAGCCTTATGCGGAATCAAATTCTATTGCGAATTCCCAAAATTTTGTTTTGAATTAAGCTCCAATTTTGATACATTTCCACTCACAGTGCAGCGCCATTGTTAGAAAGATATATGGGGATTGCTTCAAATTCGTTTACTTTTAGAGTTCAAAAAAATTAAACATTTTTTTAATGGCACATCCGTGCTAGTTTTTACCAATATTAGGTGTTTGTAGGGGAAAAATATAGTTGTAGTGATCATGATCTAAGAGCAACATATTATAACTAGAACATATGGTCCCACCTAAAATTAGATATGATTATAAATAATAATTGCTATGATTTCATTTTATCATATTGTGTCCGATTTTATGGTTCGTTTTTTATGTTATGGTTCAAGTTTTTCACATCATTATACCATCTTACTACATTTTTATCTGATTCTGCCAGATTATGATTTAATTTTATTATATTTTTATTCCAAATTATCATATTATTTTCCTATTTTATTACATATTGTGATTCCATTTTATCATATTAAATTTCTATCTTATCGTATATTAAAATTAAAAATTATTATTTTTATAAACAGCATATTGAGTCCATTATATTTGCATCAAATTAATTAAAAAAAAAAAAACTATATTCACATATTATTTGTTTATTAATTAACTTTATTTATTTGTTCTATCATATGTTGTTCAAGATTATGCAAGATATTTTTTATTAACTAAAACCTTTAATAGATGTAAATCAATATCTTATACTGCTTCATTCATGTATAAACTAAATGAGAATTATAATGGAGATGGAAAACAATCATTAAAAATCAAATATATTAAAAAACAAACAAGTTATAAATTTTTCAACCACATTTGAAAAAATCATCTTTATTTGTTACATTTTTTGTTATGGGAATAATAATATTAATATGACTTGAAAACACAAAATATGTTTTAAGAACAAGGAAAAAGATAATGATTGTAGAAATAAAAGATAGTTTTTATGTTAATAAAATTTTGTTTCTGGTAAAAATATTCAAAAGCATAACATTAACATTGACTGTTAAAACTGAAACAAAAACATTATTATCATGAACACAGTATTATTAAAATTAATGAAAATTAATAATTAGAATATAATGTTATTTCAATGCAAATGCCGTAATCATGATTTTTCTCTGCGTGTGGCTATAATCCCAGCAAAAACTTTTTGGATCTTGGTAATGGTAACTTCTTATTAAAGTAGTTTCTTGGTAGTGAGGTGTCATTATTATTTACCTACTTTATATTACATAAATAAGTGCGCAATATTATAATGGAACAGTAATATTGCAATCACGTGGATGAGTTGGCTAGAGCGCTGGATTAACAACCAGAAGGTTGTTGGTTCATCCCCATTCTGATGCTGTGAGTTTATTTTTTTAACAAAATGTATAAAAGGATAACAAAAGTTTTTGTCACTTAGAAAACTAAGTGCGAGATGGTGCATTAAGTGCGACGTTAGTACTTAAAAACGAGTGGTTAATTTGAGTACCCCTAGAGTCTAAAAATAACCACATGAATTTTTGCACAACTCGGAAAAAGTAATTAGTTATTCAGGCAAAAAATAATAAGTTTATTTTTGTTTCCAATTATACCTGACAGCTTACCAGAACAACAAAGTTTTTTTTATGCACCTTTTTTGTTGAAACCCATTTTTTAGCATAACTAAAAGAGAATAAATGTACTTATTATAAATATAATTTAACATAAAATGTGTAAACTTATAAACTTATAAATGTGTAAATATAAAACATATAAAATTTTAGATCGATTTTATAATGACGAGTGAAAACCTTTTTTTTATTACATGATATTTTAGCTTCATTGAAATTATGCTGTGAGTGTGCCCACGAAAAAATCACCTTTCAGAGCCATTCACTTTTTTCTCCCCAAGTTTGCGCACGCCCCCATAGTGTTGCTATTGAGGGCCCCTTAACTAGATTTATCTTAAATGATTCATAATTACAAGAGAAATAAACCTCCATCCCTTATTTTATTTTCTAATCAAAAAACTGCAACAAATTAAAATTTTTAAAATTTTGATTCACCACTTGTCCACAATTTAATTCAACACTGGTCAACGACACATTGATTGAACGCAAGTTGGCCTATTTATATAAGTATTTGTAGTTTCCATTAGAGGAATTGGTATGCTAAAATCCACGAATACAGCAATAAAAATAAAGACAAAAAAACTTGTTCTTTTCAAGCAGCTTTTTTAATTTTTTTTAATGGAGAGCTTGAATTTTTGTTGTTTTACTGCACCAAATGTTGTTAATATAATTGCATCAAAAGTTATTTTAAAAAATCAAAACTAAAAAGAAATATTTGAGTTTTAAGGTCGGTTTCACAAAACAAACTTAAAAGAAAAGAGAATTTCCCATATGTATGTGTGTATAAAGGATCTTATACATAATATGTGCATACCAGTTTTACCAGGATACGATATAAATGTAATAACTGAAAAAGGTCAAAAAAGGCTAAATGTCGCAAAAAAATAAGACCAGAAAAAAGCAAAATTTTTTCATAAATTTAAAAGCTTTTTTCTCGTTCTTATTAGTTTTTTATATTTTTTTTTAAAGATGAAATGAATCAAATGAAAAATCGCTCCAAAAATTTCCATACAAATTTGAGTTATATTTGGTGAGAAAAATTTTTAAACTATAATGTTTTTAAACATTTTTAAACTATAATATCTTTTTGATTAGGTATTTTTAATTTTTTTTCCTGACTTTTATAATAATTTTCTAAAAATATGTTTATGAATAGTTTCTATGGTTAATGAAGCCAATAAATAAATAAATAAATAAATAAATATATATATATATATATATATATATATATATATATATATATATATTAGGAAACAGTGCTAAGACCAAACAAGTTATGCGTAGAACTCTACAAGTAGGTGTGATTTCTCCGCTGGGAGTGAAAGTTGTGGCTTATACGAACGATATGGTGATACTAGTATCGGGACTGTTTCTGAACGTGATAAGCGATATCATGTCAACTGCTATGACTACACTCAGCAACTGGGCCAAAGAATGCGGACTAGGAGTGAATTCGTGCAAGACAGGGCTGGTAGAAAGAGGTTTAGTGTGAAATAGGGTTTGAGTCCAAAATTGACAAAATGGCTATACACTGCAATAGTACGGCCCATTCCTGTATACGGATCTCTTGTGTGGTGGACCGCTACTAGTAAGAGATACGTGGTGGATCAACTTTACAGGATACAAAGATCCGCTTCCATTGCCATTCCAGGTGCATTACGTACTAATCCATCCGAAGCTCTGAACACTATATTGCACCCCACACCCATAGACACATTACTGAAGCATCAGTCAATAGTGCGATAAGATTATCTGCAACGGAAAGCTGGAGATCAAGAACATATGGGCACGCGAGGATATTAAGTTTAATACCACCGCAATTTAATCAATCTACCGACTATATGATTCCCCTGATGGACTTCAGAAATACTATTAAAGACCTATTTCCCATCAGGAGTAAATGGAGAAGGGGAAATCTTCTTGAACAATATGGAACTAAGATATACACTGACGGCTCAAAAATGAACTGCGGTGTCGGCTCTGGTGTCTTCTCTAACGATCTTGGAATTAGACACTCATATAGAGTCCAAGCGTATTCCTAGCGGAAATACTAGCGGTCAGGGAAGCATTTAAACTAATTCGCGACAGAAATATTCAAGGGAATATTGGTTTATTTGTTGACAGCCAAGCGACAATTCTATCGTTCAAATCACCAAAAATTACCTCTACTCTAGTCAGACAGTGTAAAGGACTAGGTCTAGGACTAAGTCGACTGCATGACATTACTATAGTCTGGATTTCTGCGCATAGGCATTACTATGGTAATGAACAGGCAGACGAATTAGCCCACGCAGACTCTGCTATGAATGCTTCCTCATCGGTTTGTGTCGCAATCCCGTTAGGATCAGTTAAAAGCAGAATCCAAAAACACTATCTAGAGAAGGCGAAAAATAGATGGCGAAATCTGGACAAATGTAGAGTCGCGAAGGAAACTTGGCCTAACTACAACGAAAAACGCTCAATGCAACTCATTACCTACAAACACAAAGACTTCTCGAGACTAATAGCATTGTTTACAGGTCACTGGACGATCGGAAAACATGCAAGCAGACTTGGTCTCCCTTACAATGAGTACTGTCGTAGTTATGGCAATCGCGAGAAGGAGGAGAGTGTATATAATCCTCTATGTGAATGCCCAGCCTTGAACGCAATCAAACATAAATTTCCGGGAAGGCACCAATTAGACAACCTCTGTGAGATATCTTATACTAGATTCAGTGACATTATTAAATATCTCAATGCTACAGGCTGGATCTAATTAATTTATGTTCTCATTTTTCTTCCCCACACTTCTATCCCATTACAAACGAGTATATATATATATATATATATATATATATGTATATATTATATGTAATAGGCGATTTAGTAATTATATCAGGTTAGTTATTAGTATTTTATTAGTTGTTTCTGATTTGGATAATGAAGCGCCGCAGGCGAAAATTTGAAAAATAAAATTAGTAGTAGAATAATAAGGAATTATTTTCTTCGTTCTTGAAATAATAACAATCAAAAAATGCTTGGAAAAAGGCCAGAAGCTAAGATGAAAATTTTGAGGCTAAAAGCAATATAAAAAGGCTAGATTTAGCCTTAAAAAGGCTAAACTGGCAACACTGGTGCACACATAAACATGTACAAATATATGTTTTATATATGTCTGTGATAGAGATTTATAAGAAATATTGTTCAAATATGGAAGTCAGTAACTTATACCTTCATGTTTTAAATCTAACAAAAATACAAATAAAATGTTTTTTGGAGCCAAAAAGTTTTTCTGTTGCTTTATGTTTTTTCTCCTACTCTCTTTTGCTCTTAATTTATTTGCTTTTGTTTTCGGGATACGTGCCATTTTAGCCCTTAGCAAAATAATCACACACTCCTACATACATACATACATACATACATACATACAAACATACAAACATGTGTATATTGTATTTTTTTCATGCCCTCTTGTACATGTGTAATTCTATGTATCCTATTTGCTGTTGATTTTTTTTGGTAGAGGGGGTTGGGTAGGGGTATATTCCAGTGTAGAAAATTGGCTGGTACTTGTATGATTTTATAGAATTTTCTTTACATCCATTTTATTTTTGTCGTACTATTGAAGCGGCACAGTGCTAAGCATTAAAACAAATATTAGTGTTTTTTGTTTGCTTTTGGATTTGGTAAAGAAAGTCTGAGATATTTATTTTTAAAGCAAAAGATAATGTTGATGTTGTATTCAAGTATGCAGTAGTTTAATTACCGCATACTTGCATATATATGTAACAAGCTTATGAGGTGATCATAAATATTTTTTTTTTTAAATATTTAAATTTTATAAAATGTTTATATTTTGTTAAAGATAAATATTACAAAATTATTACAATGGAATTACAAAATTCCAACCAGTATAAATATCTAAAAATATTGACCAATTTAGACACAAAATACTTCTTAACATTAAACCACAATATTTTCAAAATATTTTGTGCCATTTTAAATGAAAAATTTGTAGATATTATTTTTCGTCATAAGCTTTATATATAATACAACCATGGTTTAAATTCTTTTACAAATTACATGCATATCTTATCTTCGGATATCTGCGAATGTAGTCAGGGGAATGGAAAATATTAACATAAATTTGTCTTTGTCTTGTCATCATTATAATCGTTATATCTCAAATAAATGTGATTATTTGTGATTAATTGGCTTTTGAGTTATTAATAAAAAGATATTGTGGTGTATCATATTTTTTCATTTATTTGTAGTACATTGAAGTGTATTTCTTATTAGAACTTTTTACTAATCACAGAAGATAATTAAGTCATCAAGAAATATTATGAAAAACTCGTTGACACAAAACCAATTAACATTTTTATTTAGTAGGGGTTATTATAAATATGATGATCTTATAATATCCGTCCTAATGTCTTTATGCAAAACATATATATGATCGCGATAAGTGTTTCATGAGGACTATATTTTTTCATTTCACTTAAATTACATAAGTTTTGAAAATAACTTTATATTTCTGAATATAATAATGTTAAACACCAAATTCAATAAAACACCTATTATCGAATCGTCTATTCTCAATTTCCGAAGTTATCGGTATGATTAATTTATATATATAATTTTTAATAACTTTTATATGAAAAATAAATAGTTTTCTGGCTCTATACTTGGTCTATACTTTGTAAAATGTTGCCATGTTCAAGCAACATGCTTCAGTGAAAATAATTTTTAATGAAAATCCTGAAATTTTTACATAGAAATATTTGCATATATCGTCACCTAAAATGCAAAAGACCGTAACCACTAAAAAATCTTTAAAATTGAATGTTATTTTTTTACTGGATTATAATATACTAACCCAAACTACATCTACACAAAAAAGTGACAAAAGTCAAAAGTCCATAAACAAAATAGTCGTAAAATTAGTTCTATTTAAAAAAAAAAATTGGTTTGAAGAGTGTATTATGCTTTATCTATTTTTGCTTTAAGCGAACGATTAAAAATTTTTACTTAATTGCTTAATTTTAAAGCAAAAAACTAAAAATTGTTGTTACGATATGTACATTAGGTGTACAAGTTTTCGCCAGTATTAAAATTCACAGAGCATAGCATTATAAGGCATGAAAAAATATTAGGAACGCGATATTAAATATTCGCGATCGTTAAAAATAGCTTCCGCACTAAATGCGTTGAAGTTTTGAATTTATTATTATTATTTTTTTTTAATTTATTCACATAATGTATTATTTTTATAGAAACAAGATTTTATTGCCTCAAAACTGCCAATGTCTTCAATAAAATATTTTTTTTTTCAAAAAAAGTGATAACATTGCTCATTTTTCATGCAAAAATCGTAATGTTTATTTTCATAATTTTTAAACTTTTTGTTCGTTAAATATATTGTTGAATTAATGTTTTAGTCAACATTAATAAAAAATGGATTTTAAATTAAAAATGCTGATTTTTATAAATGTTCTGTACTAAAAAAAACTGAAAAAATTGTTATTAGTATGACCATTTATGTGAAGAATGTTTAGTACAGTGCCAAATTTTATTACCAATATGAAAAATATAAACTTTTTTTAGAATTAAAAAAAGAAAATTACAAATGATTTTAAAAATTTCTTTCGGTGTGGAAGATTTTTTCACCGAAATAACTTTTGAAAATGGTTTTTAGTATTAGTACAACATGAAATTTTAAAACCATAAACTTCAAGTATTTTAGTGTGGTTTCCTCAAGTATATGAAAATTGTGTTTTCTAAATATTTTTATTTTTTTTAAATGGTTCTAAAATGCAATAATTTTGAATTTTTATGAAATGGAAATTTAAGTGTTTCAAAATTTATTTATTTTTTTTTCCAAATAACTGTTTTTTACTGGTCCAAAAATACACTATTTTCGAATTTTGATGGAATGGAATTTTGAATGTTAGAGGTTGTTTGTTCTGATATTTTTCTGAACAATAGTAAAATTCTGAAAAAAATCGTACGGATTTTAGAAATTAAAATTTTTGTGAAAAAATTTCAGGTGCTATCAAACAAAAACAAGGGCAGACTTACTTCTTTATTACTTTATCAATGGCTAGTGCGCTTCAAGTAAAATTTCATAAAAATCGGTTCAGGAGAATTTTAAAAATGTGGGCTTGGCATCCGATCAAACATAGCCTATAAAATATATATATATGTTTTTATATATATGTTTTTTAATTATATATATGTTTTTTAATTAGGCGTAAAATGTGGGTGTGATATCCCATCGAGATCTAACATATTCTATAATCACCTCAGACACTGGTATTGTCTGTGTGTCAAATTTCGTTAAAACCTGTTTAGCCGTTTAAGAGTTTTAAAGAAAGTGAACGTAAAATGTTTAATGTTTCAATTGTGCATTTATAAATCAGCTGTCTTTTTCTACATTTAAAAATTATAATGAAAAAATTATAATTACGTTAATTATAATAAAATTATTTCATGTATCGTTGTTTTCAATAAAATTTTTAGTTATTTATTTAATATAGCATAACATTTGAAAATGAGGTTTATGAAACAAATTGCACAAATGAAAACTTAAGCGTTTAAACGAGTACCCTTGATATATATAAGAATTACACAGTGGGCAGAAATAACAATTTTTGGAAAAAAACTTCTGTAAATTCTAGTCGGCATAGGCGTAGCAGAGACAGTAGAATTTTAAGTTTAGAAGAGGCACTACATACCCATCAGGACGAGAGCTATTTGGATACCTCCGACTTAGAGAAATTTTAATCGCTTGACAAATTTTTGTTTCATATCCGATTTCAAAAATTTTAATACTATCTTAAAGCTATCTCTTTAGTTTTCGAATTATTTGCATTTGAAATTTCAGTTATCTCAATTTTGTCCAGTTTTTCATATATAGCCCAACATTTCCGACCGATTTTATTATATTATTTCTAATTAATTAAAGAACAAAAATACCTACTGCAGAAAGGAAATTTGAAGTCGATATTTCTTTCGAGTCGAAACGTAAACAATTTTGATTTTAAATATTTCAAAAATTATGGTCTTTTTTCGTTTTTCGTTTTTTTTTTTTTTGAAAAATACATTTGTGAAAAGCATCTTCATGAAAATTGCAAGAAATTACAAGATTAAAAACGAGTCCAATTACCTAATAAGGCTAAATGCACATCCTGCAGAATTTTACCTATTTGGACTTTAACCTATATGTTCTAAAGTTTCGAAGCATATATCTACAAACAGAAGGCAGTTTCTGCAACCCTGATGTGTTTTAAAGAGTTTACCAGTGGCTTTTTTAGACCTGCAATAATTATGTAATTACATCAAATTAAAAATGATGAGTTATATTTTTGGCCCAAATAAAAAAAAATTGAGTTCGCTTTCGGAAAATTTACAATTTAATTTGAATGTATTCAAATATGTGCTACACAGAGGTTTCCAGTTAAATTAAAAATGTTTGTATATTATTTTTAACTACAGTAGATCCCCACTAAACCCTGATTTATTTGGAACATACAACATCTTTAAATGGTTTAGTTACAGCGAAAATATATCTCAACATCTTTAGTATTAAAACTTCTGAAAATTTGGGAACATATAACACATATACTAAAATGACTGATCGTCAGACATAGCGAAATAAATTAAGTAATTAATAAATTAAGTACTTTACCATCATACAATTTTAGTTAGTTTTTGCTATATTAATTTGTACAAATTGAGGGTGATATCACTAAATAGCATCATTTAGAAATTATCCGCAACATACCAGAAAATAACCAACCGAAAGGATACTAGCTTTTTAAGTAATTTAAAAAAAATTAAGTAATTAAAAAAATAAATATATCTTTAATTACACTAAATAACTTGGGCTATCATGCACAAAATATTTTCTGTGCACCAGATTTTACAATATTTAATATTTTATTGATCAATTTTATATTTAACATTTGGAAGTCATTTAGATGATCATTTATTATTATACAAAGTTTTTAAGATAATTTACTATTGTAAAAAATGAAAAGACAACCCGAAATATTTGTAAACGATTTAAAGTTTTATTGATGAATGACAAATAAAAATTTTCAGTAGTTATATAAAAATCAAAACAAACTACGATTCAAATATAAATATAAATTCAAAGTATGTTTTGCATAAGGTTTGTAATTTAAGTAGAGTAGCATTTTCAACAACTATTATATATATATTATAGTAATCTCATGATTATGTTTTAGTTTATTATGTTTTCGTGCAAAAATATTTCTCAACTCTTAATTTTCTAATAATAACAGTGAAAAAATACAAGAAATTCTACATAAATACTTTAAACTTGTAAAATAAATTACTCAAATATGCATTTAGTTAGAACTAACTACTTTTATCCATTTAATAGTCAGATTTATTGTAAATTTAAAACATATAATTTCTTCTTCCAAATGTACACCTAAAAAATATAATTGGCTCCATTTAAAATAGTCTGATATTTTTTTCCTCATTTCTTGCTATTTTTGTTATAACTTAGTAAGTACGACTACCACTAATACAATATTTTACACACATATTACTTGGACTTATGTCAGTTAGGTTGTAAAAGAATTATGATAATATATTTATTAGTTTCTAAGTTATTGCATTTTTAAAAGGTAAAATTTAAGGTAAAATTTAAAAAAATCCTTTTTTTTGGAATTTTTACCGGTTTTTAGAAATTATGGAATTCCTTTTACCAAAATCTTACTTTTTTTATATTTTGTTATTTTAAATTACAAAATCAACAATCTTCGAAAATTTCATTGGGATATCTTAACTAACAAAGATTTTATTACAGATACAATATTTATACTTTCTTCAAAAACAAATTATTACAAAAATTTCACTTTAATTACGAAAATCAGAAAATGTCTTTCACAGAACCGAAACTACGTCACTTTATGGTTTATTATTTCTCAAATATCCATCCATTTATATAATTAAAATTAACCAATTCTCTCGATAAAAATCTTACAATTCCAAAAATGCATTTTTTACTTATTGATGTCACCTTTCCTGAAATTAGCTCCAATTTTATTTGAGTTATGGAAATCGATATCAAATTTTTATTCACACAAACGGGAGACATACCAAATTAATTAATTACAAAATTTAAAAAATAAAAAGTCTAAACTATCATATTATTTATTTATTATATCATATTATTATCATATTAATTATTTATTATAAAAAATGTTGCAAATATACCCCCCTCCCTGAAAGACTGATATGTTATAAAGTAATCACCAAAATATTTCGGTTCAATTATTTTGCTTTCGTAAACTGGACCATTTTGAAAATATTGGAAGTAATATGAAATATGGTTTTCGCTCAATATTATAGACAATTTTTACATTTTGTAAAAAAAAAAATAAAAGTAAATAAATAAGATTTTAGTAAAATTTTCGAAGAATTCAGTATTACTAATATTTATGACAAATAAAGCAAGGAAAGTAAATGTCACCATAATCATAAATTAATCAAAAAAGATTTAAATTAGTATAAAATAGCGACTAAATTTCTTTTATTCGATTATTACACACAGAGAAAAATATAGTTGTAGTGACCATAATCTAAGAGCAACATAATATGATTGGAATAGATGATCACAGCTAAAAATAGGTATGATTATAAATAACAATTGTTATAATTCCATTTTATCATATTGTGTCTGATTTTATAATACCTTTTTTCATGTTATGATTTGAGTTTTTATAATCCCTTTCTATCAGAACATTATTTCAATTTGTTATATTATTATCCAATTCTATCAAATTAGAGTTTCATTTTATCATATTATTATCTCATCTATATATTTGTATTTATTTGTAACATTTATTTATTTATTTATTTATTTTTTAGTTTCAGTCTATGGATACAATATTATGCTTACAGACATCAATGATAATTTAATATAAATAATTAAATTAATTATTTAAACAAACTGTTTAACAAATTTTTAAATTCAAGATTTGATATACTTCAGTATAATTCATTAGAATATTTATTGAATAATATCATAGCCTTTATTAAAGGTTCATTCAAAGCATATGTTGTTCTATGAATATCTATATAAAAGATATAATTATTTTGCCTTAGAGGCCTAGGAGGTACATATAGTTTTATGGCAAATCAGGACAATGAATTAATCCACGAATTATAGCATATAGGAAATATACAGAAGAAATTTTACGTCTTGTTGCTAAAGTTTTCATAGAAATCAAGGCACATTTATCAGGGTATGTAGGAATCGAAATTTGAGGGTTTACAAATGCAAAGTTTAAAAATGAAAAAGCAAACTTTATAAATTTTACTTGAATTTTTTCAATTCTATTTATGTGTAATTGAGTACAAGGGCTCCAGATAAATGAAGCATATTCTAATCTAGATCTCACAAAGGATGTATATAGAACTTTTTTTGTGTAATGATCAAAATTATTAGAATTACGGCATAAAAAGCTTAACATTGAATAAGCTTTAGGTATAATATAATTTAAGTGATTATGAAATGATAATTTTTTTATCAAATAATAACCCTAAATCTAAAATTTCATCCGCGGATGATAGTAGATGTTGATGTATTCTATACCGAGATATAACGGTATTACAACATCTATGATAAGTCATAGAAAAACATTTCTTTAAATTAAAAGGTAAACCATTGCGGACTGATCAAGAACTCACCCTATATAAATCCTCCTGGAGATTAAAAACCACATTGGCGTTATAAATTGTTTTAACAATTTTTAAATCATCAGCATACAATAAATAATGAGACTTTCTGAAACATAGGTCAATGTCATTAATAAATATATTAAATAACAGAGGACCCAAAACACTACCTTGTGAAATACCAGAAGTAGGAATAAATGATGTAGAACAAACACCATCAAGAGAAACTACGCATTGTCTATCCGACAAGTAATAACGAAACTAAGATAACATTCGGGAATGAACACCCAATTTATATAATTTTAATAATAAAAGTTCATGTGGTAGTCGGTCAAAAGCCTTAGCAAAGCCCATGTAAATCGCATCAATCTGCAATCGAACTTCAAAACTATAAACACAATATTTGGTAAAAACAGCCAAATTAGTACAGGTTGATCTTCCAGTCATAAATCCATGTTGAGATAAAGAAATATGCCTCTTTACATTGAAGAAAAGCTTATGATAAACAATATGTTCAAGAATTTTTGAAATATTGGTTAATTTGGAAATTGGTCTATAATTAATGATATTATTTTCATCACCAGATTTATAAATAGGCAAAATTGTAGTAAATTTCCACTTTTTAATAAAATAGCCATTGCTTAAAGACTTATTAAAAATAATTTTCAATGGTAGACATAATGAAGAGGAACATTTCTTTATTAAAAAAAAACTGGTAAACCATCATTATCACCCTTAAATGAATTAGAAAGCCAAAAAATACCTTCCGCAACATCTTCAGATAGTTGCAAATTACCGAAATCCATAAAATTATCATACTGTAAATTTTCATCATTAAAATTGGATTTAAAATAGAATGCGAACAAGTTCAGTGAATCAATTAGATTATTTGAAGTTAAATTATTATAGTTCATACATAAACGGATGTGAGAACAATTTCTTTTAGAATTTATAAAAGTCCAAAATCGTTTCTGATTGTACTTTAAGTCGTTATTAAGATTCATAATATACTGATTTTATAGAAATTTATTGAGAAAATTAAATTCTTTTTCGAATCGAAGAAACTTTTGTTTATAAACATTATTATTCGTGGAATTATATTTTTTGTAATATTTATTTCTAAGATTTTTTAATTTTTTGAGTCCTTTGGTATACCATGAAAGCTTATGTACCCTAGGATTTGCTAAAGGAATATTATTTTGAAAAATATGTAGAACATTTGATAATAAACATCATAACATATACTAACAATTTGTTATGGAAATAATAATATTAATGTGATTTGAAAACAAAATAAGGTTTAATAACAATGAAAAAATGTATAATATATAATAGTCCATATTTTTACGTATTAATAAATTTTTTTTTCTGGTAAAAATATCCAAAAACATAAAATTTTTGTAGTCAACTATATTAAAATTTTTATTATTAAAATTAATGATTATTAACAATAAGAACATAATATTGTTGTAGTTACAATGCCGTAACCAAGTTTTTTCTCTGCGAGTATAGCGGTTTATTATATTTTTTATAAATTCGTTGATATTTAAGTATAATAAATAAATACCAAAAAACTTAGTTAGAAAAACCAGTAGTTTAACCTTTTGGGAAAATTACAGCTTAATTTACCTATGATCTTCAGTTGTAATACTCCGCGAATGTAAAGAAATGTAAGAATTACTTAAATGGATTTTCCAAGTGCTAGTATATCTGTATTATATTTTGAAGTTAATTCTCATATAACGAAAACTTTGATAATGCTATTGAAATGAATCCGTATTAAAAACATACTGATCTTATTTTTGAAAGATTACATTTGTAATTTTTTTTCGTGAGGCACTTTAATACATATATATATTACAAATAAAATGATGCATAAATATCGACTTGATTCCCATTGTAAAGTTTATTTCAAAAGACAGACGATAAAATGTATTGAAAAATTAAAAAAAAAACTAATAGAATTCTTTATACACGAAAAAAAAAAAAATAAATAAAATAAAAATCATATTCTTATTTAAACTCGTTTGACTGTGCAAAGTTTATAATATTGTTGATTATTAAATGATTTTTTTTTCAGTTTGGCTATTTACAAAAGGGTATATTTTTTTTAATATTATTTCCATCTAGGTATACATATATACCAATAAATACGTGTGTGTCTATACACATAAAGGCTATAACTTTTTAAAATGTTTGCGAATACCAAAATTTATAAGGCATAGTCATGTGGACCAGTGTTGCCAGGAGATGAGAAAAAAAACTTTAAAAAAGGCCAAAACAGGATGCAAAAGGCTTAAAAAATAGATGCACCAAACAATAAGGCTAGAAGAAAGTAGTATATATGTTGTTGTTGTTCCTGTTCTGATTAGTTTTTGGTATTTTTCTAAAGAAATTGTAAAAAATTTACGAATAACACCCAGTAAAATGACTCAATAAAAAAATCGCCCAAAAAATGCCCATACAAATTCGGGTTATATTTCATATGAAAAATTACATTTTTGAACTATAATTCTTTTTTGATTAAGTATTTCTAAATTTTTGGGTGTTTTTTTGCATGAATAAGATTTTTTAATTATCTACATAAATATTTTCTATTGTTTTAATATTTGTTACAATAATAAACATCTTAGTAACTCCACAAAATTAGATAAAGCAGTTTAATTTGGAGAATGAAGCGCTGCAGGCGAAATTTTTTACTAAATATTAATAATCACGATTTTTTTGCGAACAAATACACAAAAATTTATAAATGGATAATTCTGTAAAATTAAAATTTGTAATAGCAAATAAGAAATTACTTTTTTCTTCGTTGAAATAATAAAATTTTAGCTTTTTTAAGGCTTGTTGAGAGTCAAAAAAGGTTAAAAAAAGCTAGAAGCTAAAGCAAAAAATTTGAGGCTAAAAGAAAAATAAAAAAGCTAGATTTAGGCTTTAGGCTAAATTGGCAACACTGGTGTAGGTTGTGGAAAAATATTAAGAAATGTTTCCGCACCAAACCCGTTGAAGTTTTCAGTTTAGGAATCTTTGTAATCTTGAACAATTGAATTATTTTGTACAATAAATAGGATCTTTGATGCATATGGCTTATATGATCTTCAACATAAATATTTCTTTTTATATAAATTTCATTTTTCTTTTTAAAATAATGCGAAAATATTGTGTTTTTTTTTCAAGTGTTAAAAATTGTTTTATTTTAATAAAATTAAAATCTTTAAATCATATAATCGTATATCTTGAGAATATTTTGCTAAATGATCACAGCTTTCAAATATTTTCCATTCCATTATGCGATTCAAATATAAATTTCAAGAGTATTAAACAAGTTTGCAATCGTAAATTGCCTTGTTGTCTCTGTTTGGCAGTAACAAAGCAGAGTTTGTGGACTATAATTAGACACCAGCAGAATGGAATACATATTTTCTGTGCCGCTACACACTTCGTCAGCATTCGTGGTGTCTTATCCATTTTGATTTCGTTGAAATCTAAACATTGCGCCCGCCTTGCGCTGGCTGCAATTTTGAGGGACTCAGTTAGCAGCACCAGGCATTGGGGCAAGTAAAAGTGAGATTGAACTTAGCGTCGTAAACGCTGTTATAGGTGCGGTTACAGTAATGTCGCAAACGACGTCATGTTCGAAGGATCATAAATAAGTTTGCAATCGTAAATTGCATTGTTGTCTCTGTTTGGCAGTATGAAAGCAGTACCAAAGCAGAGTTTGTGGATAATTCTGTACCGCTACACACTTCGTTAGCATTCAAAGTGGATAATACATTTTGATTTTGTTGAAACCTAAATAAGTATTTTAAAAACTCAAAAACAGAATAATATATGATTAATCTGACTTAATCTTTTAATTTCAGAAAAAATATATGTGGAATTCACTTTTTTCGTTAACCTTTTTTTTTACTTCTCATTTATTGAATTAACTGTTGATACACTTATGTTGACTACACTTCAGGGATCGAAGCAATATAAATTCAAAACCTGAAAAGGTTCCATTTGATACAGTCAAGCACTCAAATTTAAAAAATCCAAAAAAAGTTTTTGAAAATAACATGTTTTTTTCCTTCTTTTCATTCTTTTAATCGCGGATTTTAGCATATGTGCCCAATTCCTCTAATATAAACTACAAATACTTGTAGAAATAGGCCAACTTGTGTCCAATCAGTCTTTCGTTGACCAGTGTTGAATTATATTGTGAACAATTGGTGAAACTGAAATTTTCAAAATTTCCATTTTTTCGATTAGGAAATTTGCGCCGTTTCGATTATTGCAAAATAAAGAATGGAGGTTAATTGCTCTTGTACGAGTAATTATGAGTTGTTTGAGATACATCTCGTTAATGTGTCCCCAAAATATCAGTGCTATAGGTAAGCCCAAACTTGTGGAGAAAAAACGTCAATGGCTCTGTTTGCACACATGTTGCAAACAGAGCCAATGTTAAAACAGCATCATAAGAAAAATCATTTAAAATTTGCGCGCAAATACATTAAGTAGACAAATAAGTGGAATAAAGTAATCTTTTCTGATGAAAAGATTACTTATGTCGAAACGCAATTTCGGTGGAGGCATTGTTATGGTTTAATCAGGACAGTTGCTCTTCTCTCATTTATGGATGATGATTTCATATTCTTACAGGATAACGTTGCAATTCATGTCTCAAACCAAATTAAATCGTGGTCTAATGAACATAGTATTCCACTGTTGGACTGGCTGGCTTGCAATCCGGATTTAAATCCAATGGAGAATCTGTGGGGTACATAGCTCGTAAAGTTTATACAAGAAATGCACAGAATGAAACCATAATGACGATAGCGGAGTTAAAACTAAAAATTAAGCAAACCTGAGAAGAAATTGACCGAATTTTTGAAGTTATCCAAAACAAAGGTTCACCAAAACATAATTAATAATGCTAAATTTGTTCATTAGTATAAGTGGATATATAGAAAAAAAAATATATATATATAGCAATTATGAGGTTCTCGGGGGGCGCTAATCACAAAATAAAAAATTTAAAATGGCGGATCCAATATAGCGGTCAAAAAATTTTATTCTACAGCCTAACGAAATGCACTTGACAGATTTGTAGTCACTAAATACGAATCTGGTTCTTGTGGTATTCGATTTTTAGAATTGTTATTTGAAAAAATAAATAAACAAATTGCAAAGCTTCTTTATATTGACTTAATACAAATATTTCAATATCCGTTAATACTGCGTTTGAACATTTATTTACACCATTAAAAAAAAAATCAATATAGTAGAAGCGAATATGTTAAATCTCGACCTACAACAATCTTTTATATTATTTATATATATATATATATATATATATATATATATATATTTAGTGACTACAAATCTGTAAAGTGCATTTCGTAAAGTTGTAAAATAAATTTTTTGACCGCCATATTGGATCCGCAATTTTAAATTTCTTATTTTGTGATTAGCGCCCCCCAAGAACCCCATAATTGCTATATATTTTTTATGGACATCAAGTGTTAAGGCCCTCTTTGATCCGCCATATTGCTTCCGCCTTTCCGTATTCGGAAAATCGAAAAACAAATTCCTGTTCAGTGAGCACAAATCAGTCAAAAGTAATTATTTGAAATTTCTTCAAATAATAAAAAATAATTTTAGATAATTTTACATGTGATAAATACTTTTTACATATTCTAATTATGACTAAAATTCAATGATCGTGACAGTGCGTATAATGCGGTATCCTGTAAATGGTTTGTCGAATAAAAGTTATACCTCTAATATACATTTATGTATTTATGTTTATACATAATTTTGTTTCGCTTTAATTGCTTACATTGGGTAATATATTTCTTCGTTAACTTTAACTTTATTTGTGTAAAAAAAAACAACATATATAAAAAGTTTAAATTGTTACTACCACAATTTTAAAACACACCCATATACAATATTGTTTTTGTCAGTGTTAAGAGTCTATTATTATTTTATAAACATTTACTTTACACATATAGTGTATAAACGAGTGTTTGAACATTTTTTTATTGTCATTAAATATTGAAATAATTAAGGTTAAGTAAGTACTGCTGCTGACTTTGATATATTTTTTTTTATTTAATTAGCGCTGTGAGAGTAAATATTATGCACGTTACTGGTGTTAAGTAATAGGAGATTTTAATAATTAATGAAAGTTTGGCTAACATTTTGAAATAATTCTTAAATTATTAAATTCGAGTAAAATTTTTCAATACGTAGTAACCCTTTACATAAAAAATTAGAAAAAAAATTAGTTAAAATTGTGCAAGATAATACGTATGAGGAATTTTAAAAATTTTCGAAACTCCTTGAAACCGACTTTATGTGTTTTGTATTTTTAAATTTCGCTTTAAAAACAGGAAAACTTGTACTGCATTTTGGCTGACCTGGCAAATTCAAATTTAAAAGAAATTCAAAATTTTTGATCATTCATCTAAAATTTCAAGGAAATACAGTTATTTAACCCCATCATCACAAACTTACATATAATTGGCGTGAATGTTTGTAAAATTTATGTTTTTCGCTACTGACAAATACCGACAGAAATTGTCCAAAATATCTAGTAAACAGAATTTTTTTAATAAATGACACTTCCTAATCAAAGGGGCGTTAAGAAATTTTTAAATGCAAAAACTGAACTATATGTACTTTTTAAAATTTTCACAAAATTTTAAAATTTTGTGCGGCGTTTTTTTAAAACCGGCCGGGAGCGGGATGTAACCCTTCAGGTTACATTCTAAAGTTAAAAAATAATTAGTTTTATCATAAAACTGCAAATAAGATGCAATTTTCGTTTTTCCATAGACAAATTCTAAGACAAAAACTTTTAAAATATTTTAAAAGTAGAGGAAAAGTAGTAGTTTACAAGATGTATTTTAAGCAAATGATTGTTTTTGAACACAATTTTGTTAAGTACTTCATGCTAAAATTTGTTTCTTGATTTTAAATTTCATATATTTATTAAATTAAATTCAGAAAATTAACTGTCATTCATTATACAATTTTCATCTTATTTCTAATTTTAGTTATTTTGTATATTTGTGAGAGATGTCTTGTTATGCCTTAGTTTCAAATGACCATTTAAATAATTAATAAATTAAATCATTCATTTTGATTACATGTTCAAAAGTAGCCAGCTTTATGAAATAAGAAACTCACTATATGGGTACTTATATTTCAAAAGTACTTAATGTCACTCAAATGACACTTAACTTTTGAAAACATTCTCATACTTTAAAAAATACAAATACATTTATTTATAAATAAAACATATACACACACAAACACTATGATTATATTCACACATGCAGCAGGAAAAAAAATAAACACACACACACAAAACACTTCATAAACACTTTTACTTAAACCGTAAAAACACCAGGATACAAAGACATAAAATACATGTGCAACACTTTCAAACATATAAAGTTTCTTTTTTCTCTATACAAATGAAAAGTAAATAAAAAGTATAGAAAATGACATAAAAAATAAAATAAAAAAATTAGTGCAGGCGAAGAAGTCGTTATAAAATTAAAATAGTTTTGCTTATATATTGTATAGAAAAAATTGGAAATAGGTGTTTCATTCATATTGAAAATTTTTTTTCTTTTACACTATGTATGATTGTATGTATGTATGTATATATGTATACATGTATATATGTATATATGTATGTATGTATGTATGTATGTATGTATGTTTGTATGTATGTTTGTATGTATTTATGTGTATGTGTATATGAGAGCGTTTCGAGAGATTTTTTTTGCCATTTTGATGTAGAAACAACAATTTGCGATTAACAAAATACAGGATTTTCAATTTTCTCCCTATTAAATATAAAACGTTAATTTTTAAAGCAATACATTTACATTTATAGATAATAGCATCTTTCTGCTAGAAAGAGCAGATGAGAGCCAATAGGAATGTAATTTGGGGTTCTATATTAAAATATTTTACTCGTTTTTAGCGATTGATTCTAGTTTTTGAGTTCTCACGTATTGACTTTTTTATATTTTACTTCTCTAAAAAAAAAAAAAAATTAATATCAATCATATTCTAAATGTTATATTTTATTCCATATCATGTAGCGTTTTTATTATGTTTACGTATGTTATATTCTCGGGAAAATGGGCATAGTGATGTTAAATACTCATATGGGAGTATTTTCTAGAGTTTGGGAAATGATCAACTAGCGTTCGCGGGAAAACTTATAAAACTTCTATTCCAGGAAAAACGGGAAATCAAAATTATACACTTTTTAATGATTTATTGAATTTAACGAGGGTATGATGAGTTCTTACTGTTGGATTCTAATACGTGAAACAGATCAGAAACAATACGAACGATTCTGTTTGACAAGTATTTAATTCCGATTTATAACTTTTTATTGAATAAATTGGTTACACAGGTTAACGCTAAAAAATTATCGTTTTGCAGATATTGTAAATATAGTCACTCCAATCACCGGAAAAATGTCGGTTTCTCTCCACACTTTTAACCCATTGGCGACCAAAGAAAATATGCTTCTGTAAGGAGGTTTTAGGTTATAAATATAATTTTCTAGGTAATATATGGAAAAAGTTAGTCATTTGCATTTTATAAACAAGAAATGGTGCTATAAGTCAAGTCTCCAACTCGCCGCATACAGCCCCTTTATATTTGTCAAAATTAGGAAATTTTCAATTAACTCTCATTAAACCATGGAAAATTTAAGGTAAGGAATGGGTGTAGAGGGGAAATTTCTATTTGATATTACTAACACATGACTATAGATTTAAAAAATAATAAAATAATTAAAATCGCAATGTCAGAAAATGCATGGACATCTACAGTTTGAAAAAATAAAAATTCAAATTTTAATACCTATTACTTGGAAAATTATATAACCTAAAAAATCCTGAGAGATGCATACTCTCTTTGATCGTCAATGTGTTAAAAGTGTGACGTGACGGAAATGTTTCATTTAGCTTTCTACACTAAATCTAGTCTAAGGAATAAGGATTTAAATATAATTATAAGTATATAGATCATTTGTTTCCGTGGCTAAAATTCAAAGGTATGTTTGTTCTAAAATAGTCAAAAAGTGCTCTTGATGAATTTGGTTCTGAAAAGTATAAAACCTTTATATTTAGAAATATAAAGATTCATAGTTAAGAAAAATCAATAAAATTATTTTTATATATTTCAAAATTTATTTGTAACTATACACAGAGTTGTATTTTAGCTGTTATATATTTAATATGATATCATTAAAAAATTAAACTCTAAAAGCATTGAGTAACTACTTTACAGTATTGAGTAGTCGCAAATACACGGTACTCGATACTAAATACTCAATAGATACACAGCACTATTTCTTTTAAGTTATTATTAATATTATTTTTGTTAAGTTATTATGAATATTACTTATGTTAAGTTATTGTTAATATTAATTTAATATTAATATTATTTTGAAATGTTGCACCAAGGTTTTGAAAAATTTGAATTTTCTGTTACGAATAACTCGATAGTTATAGGAGATTAATATAGAATATGCATATTTTACATGTAAATATTGTACAATTTTAAAATTTGCCTAAATTTGAATATAATTTTCTTAACAAAAACTAAATTTTTGTGTAATTTTTAAATGTTTGATATTGTCAAAGTGTAGTTTTGTATATGTATTTTCAATATACTTTTTTTTATTAAACAAAAAAAAAAAAAAAAAAAAAAAAAAACAAAAAAACAAAAAAAGGGAAAACTATTCGAATTTAGATATTTGCTCTTTTTTAACAAATTATTTATATGAGATAACACCTGAATTTGTTGCTTGTATCTGTGCCAATTTTCGAGGTTTTTGAGCACATATTTTTTCGTGTATATTTAAACTTACCCTGTTTAGAAATAGGGGGCGAATTTATATGCAAATGCATATTTAAAAACCAGCTAAACTATTTATCTGTCAAAATCACACTTTTTCTGAAATTTTACAAAAATAATATTGAATTGTTGGTGCATATTTTTGCATATTTAATTGATAATGATTTTTTTTGTTATATTGTACTTAAAATGCATATTTTAAAATAAAATGACAGTTATTTTAACTTGCACTTATGTCAAGCCTTCCTGTTAGCAGATATTCCTCTAAAAAAATTAATTAATCCGATCTTATTGAATTTCTTAAAGAAAAAAATTTAAAAATACCATCTCCTTAACAAATGTATGTGTAAGAATTGTGCAGTTGATTATTGAATTCAATAAAGTTCTTTAAAAAATTAATACATTAAATAGTATGAAGAAATCCAAATTTTTGATTTTAGGCCCTCAAAGAAAAAAAAAAAAAAAAAAGCTAAATTCACTTGTGTAAATATAAAGTGACCCTAATGCATGTATAATCAGTTCGCGTTAATCGTTTCGTACAGGGGGCGCGAAAGTTATAGCGGTTTTAGGTTGAACATATACAAATTTGTGTATTATTCTGGTAACCATTAAACGCAATATCTAAACCTACTGAGTTATTCAAATAAAACTTATGATATTCTAAATATTTGACGGTAATTTAGGGGTTTCTAGTAAAATTAAAAAAAAATTTTTATTATAACAATCGCTGTTTTTAAAAATTTTGCGAAAAATGGAGATCGAATCTAAATTACTTCGCCATATAATGTACGAAAATATATTTTATTAGAGTTTGTTACAAAGAAACGCTATTTAATATTGTGATCTTTTTACAACTCAAGTAATTTTTTGATGCGCCTATAAATTTCCGTTAAGTATTACAAACACCATCTAATTATACCAATTATGGTCCATTTCGTGCTATCCATGCGATCTGCCTTAACAAAATATTTTTTGACAAAAGTGTCCCGCTGTCAACTATCAAATTTATGGTACCAATTAATTATATTTATCGCCATTTTTATGTCTATATATCCAAGATTTGTGCAAATTGCAATTTTCTATATAAAAATATAAAAAAGTGAAATTTTTGCGTAATTTTTAAAAAGTGTATATCATCATTTTATTGAATTTATTTTTAATGCTCCTTCGACCTTATTGTGTACAATAACAAAAAACTAAGTTAACGCAGTAATTAGAAACTGTGAATATGCCTCGCAATAAACTGACCTTTTGAAAATTTTTCGCTCTTGTTTTCTAAACTTTGAGACTATCTACAACATTAATTGGGTGCCCCGATGACCTAGTTGGTAGTGAGCTAGTCTGTCTGTCTGGGGGTTGTGGGTTCGATTCCCACTAGAGACTCTGGTCTGTTTCACTACAACGAGCTAAGGTCTTCGTTACTCCGCTCGGTTAGAATTAGAATATAATTTGTAATTGTATTGTAATTATAAAATAAATAAATAAATAAAAGAATACAACGTTAATTATTTCGGGCACATCAATGAGATATAGCGCAAAATTCGCACAATTACAACAAGTGCCAATCACTATTTCAGTATTTTAGTTAAGGGACGCACATTAAAAAATTTTGTTATCAAAACTCGGCTATATAATATACTCGGCTATATAAATAACAAAGGTAGTGCAGAATTTATCCACAAAGACCGATTAGTTTATATGAGATCGAATGAGATCAAAAATAATAAACGCACGAACAAAAAGTGAAGAAGAATGGGAAAAAGTTAAGTTATTTTTAGCCCTTTTTATAAATTTTTGAACTTTGAACAAAATTTCTGATTACGAAATGAAACTCATAGTTCTAAAATTTTACACTTTATTAGTTTCAAGTCTTGGGAGAACTGTAACCCGTTTGTTTAAAGTTATATTAGAACAAAGCTTAAAGTCAGTTTCAGCCAGTTTAAAAATTTTTTTATGATGGTTAATACACATACCTAGGTATATATTTATATACACCTAAACTGGTAGCAAAATTCAAATAACTGTTATGCTGTAAAATGTTTAAAACAATATTTGGAAGATTTTTCAAATTCTATGTATCTAATATCGTACTTTTATCAGTTTTTAGATAATTGGGCAATAAACAACAAAAAATGTAAAATTTTTGTTATCATTTGCACAGTATATATCGCATAATTTTTAGTATCACTTCCACAATAATTTTATGGTATCCCATTTAAACCATGTAAGATATATTAATGCAATAATTTAATTTTTGAGCGTATATAATTATGGAAAAATTACGCAAGGCAACAAAATAGTAGAGAAAATTTTTATCACGAATAAATAAAACATTTCCATCGTGCCACACTCTTAACATATTAAATTAATGAATGAGTCACATTCCATTTGTCTACAATTCTACAGTCTGTAAATCAACTTTTTCTTCGCTTATCAGGAACCCTTTCTGTGATCGTGAACTTCTTGTACTTTTTATAACCCAAGAAACTGTATTTCCCGACTCATCTTTTTCATTTAAAACTAATTATGCTATTACAACAAAATATAGCACATAGTTACTGAGAATAATAGCAAATGTAAACAAGTTAACGGTATTAACTTTTTTCGCATATAATAAAAGTTATAAACTATAAAAATATGTTCCTCCAAGAAGTTTTTTTATTATAATATTTTTTACTTAATAAGTTTTATAGAGAAAGAATGATTCTGCAATGTGGTATAAAATATTTCAGCAATTTGCCTTACATAAGTCAAAGTCTCAATTAACCCTCACTAAACCATGGAAAAATGAAGGGTCAGAATTGGGTGCGGAAAGGAAATTTGTATTGTATATAACTAAAATATGATCGTAGATCTTAAACAAAAATGATAAAATAATTAAAATCGCACTGACAGAAAATGCATGCTTTGAAAAAATAAAAATCCAAATTTCCCTTCCACATCCACTCCTTACCACTGATTTTTCACAGGTTTGATGAATGTTAATGGATAAGATATTGATTTGGACAATTATAAATAATAAAAGGGGCTATGTAAGACAAGTCAAGGACATAGCTTGTACCACGTTTTTGTAGCACCATTCCTTCTCTATAAAACATAAATGGTTAATTTATTCTATCTATTACCTAGAAAATTAAATAACCTAAATAAAAACTCGTTATATGCAGATAATAAATATAGCACAATCTAAGATGGAACATATTATGATTGGAACATATGATCACAGCGAAAAATAAAAATGATTATAAGTAATAATTATTATGATTCTATTTTGTCCGCCTTTATGGTTTGTTTTTTCATATTTTGTTTCTAGTTTTACATATAATTAAACATTCTTACTACATCATTATCTCATTCTATCGGATTATGATTTCATGTTATTACATTATTGTTCTATCTCATTACAATATTATACCACATTGTCATAATATTATTGCATGTTATCATACAGTTATCCAATCTTATCAGATTGCTATTTAATTTTGTCATATTATTATTCCATCTTATCATATATTAAAAAAAGGGTACCAATAAAAAATTATTTTTATAAATTTTTTTTATCGAAAATAATAGAGAAAAGTGTTCATTAGCAAAGGAATTATATTTGCATATTATTTGTTCATTAATTATATTCATTTATACCACCATATGTGGTTCAAATGCAAGATATGTTTTTTTAACCAAACTCTTTAATGGTTAGTTAATCAATATTTTATATTGCTTGAATCACACCGGTTATACTCGGTGGGAAATCTTGTCTATTTATATTTATTCATATATAAACTAAATGAGAATTACAATAATGTTGGAAAAAAAAATATTAGAAACAAAATATATTTAAAAATAAACAAGTATTGAATCTTTCCATTAATTTTGTGAAAAGGATATATATTATATTTATTTGAAGTATTTTATTGTCATAGGAATAATAATATTAACATGGTTTAATATTCTGTTGTAATTTAAAATTTTGTTTCTAGTAAAAATATTTAAAAACATGTAATTTTGCAGTCAACCATGTTAACATTTTTATTGATTTTAAACATTAAATGGCAAAATTTAAACAAAAATATTGTTATTAGAATTCAAGAAAATTAACAATGACAACGTAATACTATTGTAGTAATAATGCTGTAATCATGTTTTTTCCCTACGTGCAGCCAAGCACATTTTTTTTGGTTGTTAAGGCGATAAAAGCGTGAGCTGATAGAAAGAAAACAAAATGTTTCTGGTGACTGGAACAAAATCCGCTACATATTTTTCACAATAATTTTTAGTGTTGATCTGTGTTATTTAAAGAGAAAAATATTAAAAATTTCTCCCATAGCAAAAAGAGATATTTCATGACATATTTCTTTTATTCACAAAAAATTTACGTTCAAATTCTCTTGAACTTTTTTAAAAAGACTTTTCGATGAGCCCTCGAATAATAATAAATTGTATACAATTTAATATAAAATGAACATACATAAAAATAAAATCTGAGCAACATGAAAATAAAATGCATTAGTTAACACATAGTTTTTGTTGTGTTTGTCGTTTTGTTTAATAGTCATACTCATGTACCTTCTTATTTTTTATTTAATTTTTTTTAGCATGAGTTAATTATGAAAAAAAAAAAACGAACGGAAATTGCAAAACAGGAAACTTAAGTGTTGATGCAAAAAACAAGTGGTGCAGTGTTTATGAGTAGATGGATGAAGAGTCACAGGGACTTTTATGTTAACAATAAATTGCTTTAGTTGAATACGATTTTAAAAGTACTTTAAATGAGGTGATGACTCATAATTTTGACTGTCAAGGGAACTGAAAGTATTAAATAGCAAAATTTGTGTTTAAAATTAGAAAATTGTTTAATAAGTATGAAAGTGTAGAAAAATACTACAATATACATTAAAAATCTTACATAAATACATAGATATTTATCTGTAAGGAATTATTATTATTATTATTATTATTATTATTATTGTTATTATTATTATTTTAAATTTAAATTTGATTTTTTATCTGTACTACGCAATAATTACTTAAAATACCAACTAGAAGAAAAAAGATAAAATTAGTTATATAAGGGCTGCGCACAAAATAATCCGTGCATACTTTATAGTTTGTAATTTTTATTACATAATTAGTTTTAAATGAAAAAAAGCAATTGCTAGGAATGCAGGTGAGTCGGGAAATAAAGTTTCTTGGGTTATAAAAAGTGCAAGAAGTTCACGATCACAGAAAAGGTTCCTGATAACCGAAGAAAAAGTTGATTTACAGACTGTAGAATTGTAGACAAATGGAATGTGACTCATTCATTAATTTTTTCTGTATCTTTTATCAGAAAAGTTAAAAGAAATGTGAAGGCAAAAGGGAGTACGGAAACTATTATTTTCTTTGAAAAATATAAATACTGTCTAAAGGCTGATAAAATGTACGTACTGGTACAATTTTTGCAACATCCTGGTCAGTAGTTCTATATCACAAATTTGATTGAAAATGTATCAAATAAAAATCTTGTAAAAAAAATCGGAAAATTCCTATGGTGAGAAAATACAATGAATTATAATTTCTCTGGCCTGATCTCTTTTCCCATTATTACAACAAAAAGTATGCGGTGATGTCAGGCGGAGTAAATTTTCTCGTCTTGAGGGAATTTTTAAAGAAAATATCATGAGAAGTGGAAATGGTAGAGAATTTTAGTTTTGCCAAAATAAAGGAAAAAAAACAAAGAAATAAAAATGGGGAAAACAATATGAAAAATGCAACGTTATGAATGTATTTTTTGAAAAATTACAGACGTTTGAATTTTTTTAATGTTTAAAAATTTTTCTTTACGTTCTTTACAGTTCAGTTAAATTTGTAGTTTTTTATTTGCTTACAAACAAAATACAACTTCTTGTTCATTTTTTTAATCAAAAGTAGCGATTTTAATAAGGAGGCAAAATAAATTTATGAAAATAAGAAAAAGGGTTATTTTTATACAAAATTAAACTGTCTAGAACTCTGACCATTTTGAATGTATTCGGCTATAATAAAAAATATTTATAAAATACTTAAAACTGACTAGAAAATTAAATAAAGTTTAAAAAGAGTGGACTTATTCGAACATAAAAGTAACCCAAAATACAATAAAGCTCTTATAGAGTGTATTCCAGAAAATATTAAATATTTCACTAAGAACGAATAAAAAATTATTTTTTCTTTTAAATTTTAAATTTGAATAAAATAGCCTTTAATAAAATCAAAATTTCAAAGAAATTAACCCATTGATTTAATTTTTATATTAATTAATTATAATTTTTATAAGCTGAATTGTATGCCCTAAATTTTTTGTGCGCAGTTTTTATATAGACATGAGTATGAGTTTTATATACACAGTCAAATAAAAATGCTATCATGACTTACAGCAAGTATACTTACTTATTTATTTATACAGCGGGAAAGAGCAAAAGGCCTTTATTACACTGGGCTTTGCTTGTTTCAACATTATTTAATTTAAATTTATATAATTTTACTTATAAAAACAATCTTATACAGCTAAGTTTTTTTTTAATGATCCATTGCTACTTCTATCAACTTGAAATATTTTGAAAAAAGCTTCACAAAAGTTTCAGAAGTTTTATAAAATCTTGTTTGTAATTTTTCAGGAGACTAGAAGGCCTAAAAATTAGGACTACTGTATATAAATTTCCCGCTGATTATATAAAAAGTATATACATATGTGTGTATATACACTAACTCATTTATGTGTATTCATCACTTTGTACATGAATGAAACGTGGAGAAATAAAAAAAGGAAGAATGAATTATATTCGTTTATTATATATCGAGGGCTTATATTCAAAACCCTGTATCTCAGGATTTCATGAAACTGCGTTTTTGATGCCATTATTTCCTTCCACAACGCTCATTACTGATAAAAATTTGAAATGAAAATTCATAGTTTTTCTAATTTTATCAACGTTTTCGTATCCTTCTATCTAACAAAATAAATATTTTATTTTTATAGTTTAGTGCAAAACCCTCTACCTCTCTGAGTAATTATATTATTTTGAAACAATTTAAATATAGCATATACCAATTCTGACTAACTTATACATGCTGAATATGAATTTGGCCAAAAAATGTAAATCGGTTGAATAGTTCTTTAGATATACAACAAAAAACATTCACTTTGTATGGCGGTTACTAACCTCTTTAAAGCTACCCTACCTATTCCTACCTATTCCTACCATATCAATTGTGGAACTTGGTAAGGAAATTATTCCCACAAAATCTGGAGACTTTTTCCTTAATAATTCCATAGATATGCGATAATTAAGATTTATCTTGTATGGGGCTAATACTTTCCCTAGAGCTGCCCGTCCTATTCTCATATCAGTTATAATTCTTAATAAGCAAATTCGTACACATTTTTAAAACGTTTGCTTTAATAATCTTTCATTTAAGCGATAAATAATTTTTACACCAATAATAATTATTATTTTGTTTATATGGGGGCTACCAATTCTCTTGCTCCGATTCCGAAATAATATAGCCTATTTGAATTGTGTAGGTTTTTTTTTTAATTACTAACTAGTTTAAAAACTTTAAAACTCATACATTAAATGGTAATTAAATGTATTTTTTGCACAATGCAAAACCCTCTATCTCACTTTAAAATTGCCAATATTGTAAAATATTAAAAACAGATTATATATAAGATTTAGTCGTATTTTTAAATTAATATTGTAAAATAAATTTTTTTGAATACTCGTATTTCAAAATAAGTTGTGTTTTTCGAGATAGAGGGTTTTGAGGATAGGCCCCCGATATACTATGTCCAGGTGATATTTACAAGTTCTTTTTTTCACTTCTTTTTGGTTACATTTTTTTATTTCATTTGTATGTTTGTTTGCATTAAAAATTGCAACAAAATTCATTTATATATGTACATTAAACCATGTTAACATTATTAACTTGAGTATGTTATGTTCGTGTAGCAAAGATGGCAGATTATTTTTATGCAAAACGGAAACGCGCAACCTGACAAGAAATCGGGAAAGAATTTGTTGGAATTTTAAAAACCGGAAACAATCAAAGTTTGCAAAGGAAATGTTGGATAAATGAATGATTTAATGGTCAGAAATGAAATGGGGTAAGGTAAAGCAATGAAAAGAGAAAAAAAAATCATGAGAAAGAAATAAAAGTAATACATTAAGAATATTAAATAAACTGTTGATATTTCTTAACTGTTTATATATTTCGCATTTCTTGGCTGCTAGCTATATTTTCTTCTCCATATTTACCATATTTACCTTATGAGTTTTAAAGCAAACAAAAAAAAAAAAAAATCAAGTAAAGTGTGAGTGCAAAAGATATGAAATTTTGAATACTAACGAATTCTTTCTAATATTCAACTTTAGTTCCTATATGAATACAGTTAGTACAAATGTGTAATGTGTTGCAAGTATTTTATACATAAATCTGGATAATTTTAAATATGCAAATATTAACATATACATGTATATATATATATATATATATATATATATAAAACTATACATAAAAGCAAACATTTTAAATAGGTGTGAAATCGTTATTTTTTTTTTTTCTAATATCCTTTGCATACAATTAAGTATTAAATGAATAAGAAAATATATGTAAAAACTCTTTAAAATACAAAATCTAAAATAAAATTTTTAATATAATATGTCTGATGCGAGTATGGAATAAAAATTTTATAGTTAAATATGTGTCTAAGTGCATATGTAGATTTTAAAAATTTATTTATTGGCTAATAGGTCTTACATTTAATAAACTGTGCATTTCTACATAACTATTGCAGTTAGCAAAACATTTTTTAAAATAAAAAAAAACACAAAATACATTTTAGTGAATTGAAAAGAAGTACATATATAAAATATACTATGGTAAACTTTTTGCTGAATCGATAAATCAATGTTTTTTATATATAAATATTGCGCATAAACAATTTTATAAAATGTTGAGATTTCAGAAAACCTTATCGAATTTTTTAAATGTCCCTTAAGCATTTTTCAGTTGATTTCCTCCAAATTATAACTTAAAAATTTCTTTAAGAACATATAAAGGTTTAGGACTTTTCAGAAAGATATTTTTATGCAAAATAGTTATAAAGAAGGCAACAGGTCCAAATTTGACCCCATTTTCCATTAAGATTTTGAATTTAACATATATGTTCTCAAAAACCCCAGGTATGAAATTAAAAAACCGGAAGCAGTTTCAAAAACCCTTATGTTTTCTAAATCTACTTTTACCGGAAATAAATGTGAAATCTATGATAAATAATGGAAAAATCACATTTTTGATATTTCCGTCATTTTTATACCTTTATGCCACCATAGGCAGTTGGGGTATTATGTTTGTTATGCACTTTAAGCATTCTCCCTCTGAGAAGAAAAATTTTGGAATAGGGTATAAACGCTCATAAGTACTTTAAATATAGCAGTATATAAATGAAATTCGGCTCAAGTATTATATAATTACTAGTTTATCGTGGTGCGCTTCGCTATCCCTTTTGAGGCGATAACTAATATTTACACTATATGGGGCCCCCTCAGCCTATATGCCCTATTCAAAATTGATATGGAAATTATTTTTACAACTTTTTAAGACTCACTAAATTATTCGTACTTCACTAAATTCGTCAATGCTATGTGATAAGAAAGTGGTTCCCACAAAATGTAACGACTCCTACTATAATAGTTTTTTAGATAGCAATTAAGATTATTTGTTTGCATAACAGTTGTTAAGTTCTTAAGCGATAATTAATATTTTTTATGTATGGGGGGTATATGTATCAAAACGGACAGGAAACAGCTATTTTCGGATGTGACATCTCCGATTTCAATGAAATTTACTTCAGACATTGAAGTGTTTTTCAAATCATAAACCTTTGTACTCATGAACCTTTTTGGTCCAAAAACATGACGTTTTGAAAAATAGAAAAAAGTAAAAGCTTACAAAGGTGTACTTGTTTAATTGCTAATGACTTCTAAGCCATAAATTGTAGATATCTATTTTTAGCTTCATATTAAAGACAGAGATATAACCTTAGAAACCATATATACATTTATATATTTTTGATGTTTAAAAATATTGAAATAAAATTTTTGAATACTATGATTGTTTGCAAACATTGCAATGGTTTATGCAATACCATATATATTTTTTATTTTGTTGATTAGCATTACTCAGCAAAAGCTTTAGTTATCGTGTAATGAGTTAAGAAGCTAATATTAGTGCTCTTCACTACTTATACCTTAGTTGAATAACTCATTATTTTAACAATGTTATGACAGTAAAGGTAACTACTTACCCTATATTATTACAAGTAGGAATTTTAGAAAGTCATTACTTAGATTTTAATTTAAGAAACTTAACAATAACCAAAAATATAATTAAAATAAATGTAATAAAAATAAATTACTTTAGATTAAAAATAAGTAAGAAATACAGTAAAACCCGACCATATGAACCCTACACCATTGTGCATGTGCACCAAAATTCGGTGAAGTGCCTTATATTTGATCTTTGGCCAATTGTGGACCGATACTTGTATTAAGTGTAAAATAAAACATAATAATGCAGAATATTACATTAATGGTCAATTATGGACCAATCTTCATGAAATTTGTCATAAAGATTGATTGACCGGCACATGGGTTTTTCAAATGCCTGATCATAAAACCAATATGCCGGGGGGACATTTGTAGGGGGCCTAGGTGAAATAATGGACCAATCATAGACCATTTCAATAGACTTCCTTCTTGTGCTGAGTTAATTGTGATTCTGAATCGATATTTATTTATTTATCCTATATTAAAACTAAATTAAAAATCCATGAAAAGTAGTATTTTCAAAAATCTGATCATAAATAAGTAATTACATACTGAGTTATAAAGAAGTATTTACTAAACAACTTCCACGTATTGCAGGCAGTATTTTGCTGTCATTGAAAGTTTTTGGTGTGTAACTCTAAATTTAAAATCTCAAATCAGATTTATCAAATATATATTATGCTATTTTTGAGTTACTAAAAAATGCTTCAAATCTGCACTTAAATCAATTGGCAAAATTATTTCCAAAATATACAGTTTTACGAATTAAAAATTTTAATTTCATTAAAATAAAAAAATGCTTAACATTGCAAAATGTTAACGCAAAATTCTCATTTTTCTCTTTTTATAAGAAAACAATATTTCTGTTGAAGACGATATAAAGTATCTGCACAAAACAACCTACATATTTATTGTTTAAAATAAGCCAAACATAAAGATTACAAAGATTCTTAATATGAAGACCTCAACGCGTTTAGTGCGGAAACTTTCTTAACGATCGTGAAAATATAATGTCCATAGCCTATACGGCTATGCCATATTCATTTTGAAATTCACAAAATTGCTAAAACTTATACACCTATTGTACATTCATGTGTCAATTAGAACTTCTAATTTGAATTGTGACATCAAAACTGGTCCTTCCATAAGTACTTTCGAGTTATCAGCACTTTTGCCAGATTTGCCGATTTATCTGCATTTTGACGATCTTTTATTGTAAAACTTTTTGTTCAAAAAATTAAGATTTCAAGATATCTTCACACATACCAATTTTTCTTGTTTAAATCTGATTTTGTATTGTATTAGATAAAGAAAAAAGGACTATTAGAAGTTTAAACTTTTACTTAGGAATTTTTTTTGCAATTTTGTTTGTGTGAAAAGAAAAATGTTATTTAATATACATATGTATATAAGTGAAATAGTTTTGATCATAGATAAAAAAGTTTATGAATGTGTTAAGTAGTAAATAGTTTAAATGAAAATAAAATCAATATATGTGATTTTTTGAGTTATTTTTTCAATTGAGTTTATTTTGCCGTAAACTAAAATCACCGGCCCACATGATTTTCAAAAAGTTTTTATAATGATTCAGTAATACTTTTAATTGTGATTTAAGAAATGTAAAAATTTTGGCCTCTCGCTCTTAGTTCACGAGTTAAGGATCTCTAAAATTTTGATATACTTTTCTGAATGTCTTTATTAATACATATGCGATTTAAATTATATTAATACTATTTAAATGTTCAAATACCTTTTGAATGATATATAATATGACCATATTAATTAAATCCTTAAGAGGATTTAAGCAATTTTCATTTTTTATTGATATAACGGAACTTAAAAATTTTTTGTTATCTCTAAAAATATTTTACTCGACGAATAAATACAGGAGAAAGTCCCTGAATCCGGCTACACAGAAAACCTTTTATTACTGTTAAAAAGAAAATATTTTTATTTGTTCCTATTTTTCAAATATTGTATAATATTAAATAATGCTGAAAGTTTATTTCATATACAAATAGTTTCAAAATTTAATATTATTTTTTTTTTGATATGAAAATAAATAGCCAAACGGATATGCAATTTAATTTTTCCAATTTTTTGACGATTTCAAAAATATTATACTGATTTTGACGATTTTTTCTTCGAATTTGGACGATTTTATACTATAATTATCTGTCAACAGTGGTTACCACAAGTGTTATATGTATTTTGGGACAAAATTTATATAATTATTATTGAAAGTAGATGATTGCCAATAATTCTGGAATGGGTACTTGAAAAAAATGGAGTGTAACAACATTTTTTGAAAATAAATACTTTTAGTTTTTTCTATTCAAATAAAAAGCATAAAAGCTAAATTTTTTTCACAAAACCTATTTAGGACATCGATGAGCATATTCGAAAAACAAAGTATAGTAAAAGTAAGTATAAAATTTCAGAACACGATTCCAAGACCAAAATCTCACATTAAGGACTTTGATATTGACATAATTTATTATATAAACCTATAACTGTGCCTATGTGGTTACAAAAAGTCTGAACACCAATAAAAGTAATATGGGCATCAAATGATTAATATGTGTGCAAAAATACAAAATTTTTAAAATTCGATTAAAATTTCTTTTCGATTTTTTTTCTTGGCACAAAAAGCAATACTTTCAATATTCCCAAAAATAAAAAGACTCACAATATTATCACTTATTAAGTTTATATATCCTTTATTTGCAAATAAATAAATCATCATTTATACGGTAAATTGTATAAAGAAATATATTTTCTTATATGTTGTGCCGGATGGGAAAAATATAAGTACTATCACCGAAAATTCTATGAACGTAAAAAGAAGTGGCAATTAGTTTGACTAATAACGATTAGTTTTAGTGAGTTATTAACTCGCAAATATAATATTAACTCAGCGTATAATCGGCTAAATTTTCATAAACGCAATAATCATTGAAAAATAATTTTTTAAATAGTTTTCGCACAATTTTTAAAATGATAAAAAAGATAGCAGATACACATTTTTTAAAAATACATATCGTTCATTCCATGAAAGAGCGCCCAAAAATTTTCCTAAGTCTTCGGATTTTGTTAACATTCGAATATGCACACCCTATGGACCCATTTAAACACTCCATCTTTTTTTTAATTTTAAAAAACCTGCGAATTTATTTACGACTTTAGTTTCTTAAAAATTTAAATATATCTATAAATTTTAAACGGTTTTTAATGATTTAAGTTTAATGATAATTTAATGAATTAAATTATAGAAGACGCAACCATTCAAAAGTAACATTACTACATAAAAATGCACTCATAATACAAATGCAATTTTAGGATGCATTTTTGAAAAATAACTACCCTTTAAAATTTTGTCTTTCTCTGGTATTATAAAAATTATAATGTTTACTAAAAATTGCGATATCAATTGTTCTGGCACAAAATGGTCCAATATTTTGAAAAAAATTTTAAATATATTTCTACAGATTTTTTCATACAAAAATAAAATGTTTGTATAATTTTTGTGTTTTTTATTTTTTCTGAACCTTCAAAATTAATTATAGTCATAACATTTCATAATTTGTTATTTGTGGTATAATATCGTTTTGTCCCGAAATAATGTACTGTATTATAAACATATTTGACTTCAATATTAAGCAAAATTCAGCTAAAAATTGCATACTCGTTGTCAGTGTATATTTTAAATTAATAAAATCCAACAAATACTTAAAGAGTTATGAACACTTAAAATTACATATTAGTATATGAGAATAACCAAACAAATTGAAAAATATATTATAAAAAAATTATATTTTTGTATGAAAAAATTGGTGGTAATTTTTGTACAAAAATATTAGAAATAGTAGATCATCTTGAATATTTTTTATTGCATTTTCTAGCAAAGATATTGGTTTTAAATATGTTAAAAAGAGTTAAAATCGAAGGGGTACAAATTTGTTAAAAATGCATTGTAAAACAACAGTTGCATTACGAGTGCATTTTCAAATAAAAATTTACTTTTGCATTGTTGCTTGTAAAGTAGCCTCTGTTGCCCTTCATTAGAGCCTTGAATCGTCAGAATCCGTCTATATCGTACAGAGATATTAACATTTACCGTTACGTATTTTGTCGAATATTTTAATTTTTATAAAAATTTAAATCGTTAATAAATTTTAAGAAATTGAAAAAAATAATAATGAGAAAGACTTAATGGCTCCATAGATTATATGCTTACTAAATATTAACAAAATCTGATGAAACTTCGTAAAAAAATTGCCAGTTTTTACAAATCTTTAGTGGATTAAACAATATATATTTTGTTAACTTTAGTGTCGAAAAAACTAATTAAAAAACTATGATATTAAACATAGTTTAATAAGAAAGTGACTTCGAAAGTCCAGCTGATTTACAATTTTTCCATTGCGATACTGCGCGAAACTGTTAAATTGTTTTTGTATTCGTATGTAATGTTTTTACTGCATTCTTTTACTTTTCTTTGCTTCAATTACTTTTCTTTTTTGCTCTTAGCATTTTGACATTATGTGCAGTAGTTTTAAGCTACCAAATTTTTTTTTCTTTTTTGTAGATGTGTGGTCAGTTTATAATTAAATTATGGTTAATATCTTTTGTTTAAAGATTGCAGGGGTTTAATCATGTGAATCCTTAATTTTTACTGAACAATTTTTTAAATATTTCTTAATAACTTAAATACGATTATTTTTTTTTTTATTTAATCTTTTGACACTTGGTGTACATTATAATATACGTCGATTTTATTAACCCGTCACTGGTTTGAATTTTGGCATACGTGAAATTAATTTACAGTTATCGGTTCGTTGTTTTGTTGTTGTTTAAATTCTTAACCCCAAGTCTACATCTGAGATTAACGCTGATATAATTCTCGTATGTGAGATAACGCCGGGAGAGTAGAGTAACCATTTTGTTTATATTATGTTAAATCTTAAATAAGAGGTACACGTATTCTAATAAATCCTATAGGATATCACTATTTTCAATCAGTTACAGAGTAAACATGACCTTTTTATTTAAGCAATTCGCACTTTTTTAGCACAATTTTTATAAAAATGTTTTTTAACGTGTAAAACAAACACTAAAAGGAATAAAAGGAAACAATTTTACAAAAAAAAAAAAAAACATTGTTTTTCAGTAATTTCCAAAAATACACATGCACATGCACAAACAAACTTTTGCATATGTGTATTTTTTTGACAGTTCATCTTATAAGATGTAGAGAAATCTCATCACAACAGTCTCATAATACATCTTATAATACTAATATTTGAATCTACTCGTTAAATAATTATCTCAGAGAGCGAATTTGACATTTTCTGACACAAAAATCTTACATATTATGTTACGCCTAGACGGGCTGTAACCTAGTGTCTACAATAGGCAAATTTTTATCAGAGAGCGAATTTGACACTCTCTGACACAAAAATCTTACATATTATGTTACGTCTAGACGAGCTGTAACCTAGTGTCTACATTAGGCAAATTTTTATCAAAACAAACGTCAGAATCAGTGCGAATATATACAAGGTAACCTTAGTTAAACAGCTGATTATTATTTTAGTTGTTACAGTTATCAAACTGCATATATAAAAAACAATAATGAATACGCCATATTGTTGTTTTTGTGCAACTGTTGGCCCCTTCCACAAATTCGCGTTAAGTTTAACGTTTGTCTTGATAAAAAATTCTGTAATGTAGACACTACCCAGCAAAAGCTTTTCTTTCCTGGTAAGCTAGCAGGTATAATTGGAAGCAAAAATAAACTACTTATTTTCTGCCTGAATGAATAGTTATTTTTGTTCGAGTTGTCCACAAATTCATGTAGTTATTTTTAAACTCTAGGAATACTCAAAAAAAATGTACTTAAACGAAAATAAAAATATAAAAAAGCTAAAGTGAGATTTGAACTTGGACACAAATTAACCATTCGTTTTTAAAGGCTATCGTCTTACTCAGTACACCATCTTGCACTTAATTTTCTAAGTGACAAAAACTTTTTTATTATAAAATATCTTTTTAGACGTTTTGTCATAAAAAAACTAACAGCATCAGAATGGGGTTGAACCAAGAACGTTCTGGTTGCTAATCCTCGTGACTGCAATATTACCGTGCTATTATACTACTGAGTACTTATTTATGTAATACAGAGTAGGCAAATAATAATGATACCTCATTACTGAGAAACTACTTTGATAACTAGTTGTCATTACCGAAAACCAAAAAGTTTTTACTGGGTATGTAAGAGGCTGTAAAATTGCAAAATAACGTGAGATCAGTTTTGCATATTTTGTCTCGTCAACATCGACGCAGCGTATAATGTGTTAAAGTTTATTTTCAAATTAAAAAAAAAAAAAATATTTTATTCAGAGTTCTTTATAACAATGGTAAATTTTTTTTGCTTATTTTTTCGATAGTTTTCTAATATAAATATACGAATTACATATGTAAATACGATGTCTGAGGCGTTAATGATAATTAAAAAAGGAATGCACATTAAAATGTTTAATTTAGTGAAATGTTCAATGTATATTTAAATGTTCATTATATTTTAATATACCAATAAGCCAAAAGTTTGGAAATTATGTCGAATTTAACAATTAAAGAAATTTTAGTTATATTGAATGAATCGGACATCGAAAAAAAAATATAGAATTATGTGAAAATGGTAATAATATTGAAAATCAAAATGAAGATATTGTAATCGTAAATCGCGCCACATCGGATGATGGACAAGATGAGTATGACGACAATAATGCTGATATCACCCTTGAAAGTTCTGTTACTATTTATGAATCAGATTTTAATCCATCAACAAATTATACAAGATATAAAATGGCGCAGAAAGAACTCTAAATATGATCCAATTCCATTTGAATGTGAAAATATTGAAAGCTATGATGATGAGAAAACACCATACTAATTTTTTCAACAATATTTTACGGACGAACTATTTCAAAATTTGTGTTTTACACAAATTTATATGCAACTCAAAATAATGTAGGAAACTCCAAAAATACGGTTTGGATTGCACATTTTGAATGGTAGTATGAAGTTCTCTAGGCTCAGAGTTTACTGGGATTCATTGCTTGGCATTGAAAGCTTCCGAAACACATTACTTGTAACAGATTTTGCCAGTTACGGAATAATTTACATATTGTAGATAATTTGGATAATAATAAAGATACTACTAAAGATACTAAACAGATGTTTAGAAGGTAGAATTAGAAGAATATACTGTAAAATTATCAACGAAGTCGCATATACAAGGAAAATCTAATCCTTGGTGTGTAAAAGTATATGTATTAGCTGGCAAATCTGGAATATGACTTTATTCTTTATAAGGAAGTTCTACTAATATTAGCGCCAACATTTTATCCCAATTTGTTCTCCAATTATCTGAAATGATTAAACGTAAAGGTCACACATTATATTATGATAATTTCTTTAATTCGTACCAGCTATTGGAATTACTTCGTCAAAAATATATAAAAGTAGTAAGAACTGTAAGAATTAATAGGTTTACATCGCCTCCTCTAATAGACGACAAAGCATTGAAGAAAAAAGTACGAGGAAGTTCAGATCAGGTGGTAAGCTGGTATGAAAATATATTTTTGGTGAAATGGTATGACAATAAACCGAAACATTTGGCATCAAATTTCATGGGATCAGAAGAGGATGAAATTATTAAAACGTTACCTTCAGTTATTATTTTTTTTTTTAGCTTACATACAGTATAATAAGTCGAAAAAAACGCTTTTGAAGAATTCAATCGTCCTAACATCATGAAGCTATATAATTCAGGAATGGGTGGAGTGGATCTCCTTGATCAATATATATTCTACTACAGAGTTTTCTTGAAATCCAGGAAATGGACGCTTCGGCTAATAACAAATTTCCTCGATTTTGCTGTAGTTGCTAGTTTTCTCGAATATCGATGTTATGCAGTAAAACAGGGAAGGTCAAAGAGGGATATTGGATCTTATGCCTTTCCGATTAGAAATTTGGAATGCTCTTACATATAAAGATCAGAAGTTGGCACTAAAGCGGGGACGCCCTTCAAATACAAATTCAATTCCTTCAACTTCATCACCTGTTTCATCTAAAAAAAGGTTGAGGTAAGATCAATTCGAGATGTCCAATTGGAAGGCATAGATCACATGCCATGCCGTGACAGCAAAAAGAAGCAACGAGATGCAAAAATAATTCCAAAACAATCCAAGGAGTACTTGGAAGAACTCACTCCTTTTTTCAAATGTGTAAAATTCATTTATGTATTACTAAAGAACGAAATTGCTTCCTACAAATGCATACCATATAATAATATTTTTTTCAATATTTATGTACGTATTTACATACATACATATATAAACATATGTTTATGTATTCTATATTTTATGTATATTTCACCTTCCTTACAATGAATTTCTTCGTTTATTTTTTTAATGAATTTTTAAATGTGTTTCTTTTATATATGAATGTGTACTAAAGAAATTTAAAAATAATAAAAAAAAAAATGTAATAAATTGAAAAAGTTTATGCATTGAAACGGATTGTACATTAAAATGTATATCTTTAAAACCCACTTTACAACAAAAAATTTTACACATATTGTTTGAAGCCTTTTAAAGCTATAAAAACCATATATATAATTTTGCAATAAAAACAGGTTTTTAATCTTTTCTGCCATTTGGTCGTGTTTTTTTTTAAATACTTTCAAAATTCGAGTTTACTTTTTTCAAGATTTAGAGATACCAAATTCTGTTATTCAAGAGGGCATATTAACCCAAATGGCTCGGTTTCAGATATTGATGAAATTACTAATTATGTATCTATGGGGCCTAATAATTTTGTTTCGGTTCCTAGGTCAGGCAGAATGAACCTTTACTATATTGTTACGCCAGGCATTTTTTTGTAAGAAGAAAATGAGTAAATTTTTTAAAAAAAAAGTAATTATACCCACTTGAGTAGGAGACGTCACGATAAAACTTTTTATTTTAGTTGTTAGTACTTAAAAATGAGCTTCATTATGATCATCAAAACTTATTGTGTTGCCAATCCTCATTTTTAGAGAGGTAGATGGGAACTGAACTCCTAAACTATAATTAACTAAGGCTTCCTTTCAATTTACGCTGAAGCTAACTAAAATGCTCAACATAAATGCCATTTAGATATTAAAAATTCTGCTTTACAAATTTTCTAGTCTATATTCAATATGATAAACAACTATATTTTAGGTTAAAGGAATATTTCAAGGACTAAACAAGGAATATTATTTCCTTTAGAAACGTTACCATCATATGGCTCATCCATATGATAACGCAGATATATAGTTCATAAAAAACTGAATAAAAATATGTTATATATTGTACTGATTTATACCAATATAATATAGCACTGCTTGGCTATATATAAATCATAAAATGTTTTTCTTAAAGGCAACACGGTCTCAACAAAACATATGAATTACTTTTTCATGTCGTTAATTTTTTTTTATATTTTTTAAGCGTTTCAAAAAAGATTACTTGCTTCCAAAAACCTTTCATGAGGTTAATATTATTAAGGAGTTTCCATATGATGAAATATAATACAGATTTTCCAAAATTTTCATTATCTTCTATGCTATATAGCTTTTTATGTAACCGTTGTTTACGTTACCATATGAGTGCTCTAGGTCAATTTGGGTTAATCTGTATTTCACAAATGAAGCAGAATTACCTTGTGTATATATATATATATATATATATATATATATATATATATATATATTTATATATATATATATATGACATCAAATTGCAACTTCAAGAAGGGGCGCACATACAGTGAGCAAAAATTGGGAAAATATTAAAATAGCTACAATTTTAGCTTCAAAGTTTGACATCGTATAACTTTTGACCGAATAGCGATATGAATTGATATTATATCTCTATGTCAGGAGAGAAGTTCTCGTATACAACTAAAGTAACTAATAACTATAAAGAACCTGGACCACAAAACTTTGTAATTTGATTGCCTATAGTGTTGCTAATATAATGTTATGGTTAAACCATTTTACCAAAAAAAAAATGTTTGAAATTATTATAACATTAACTAGGTTTTATTGATTTTAAAATTTTTGTATTTTCGCCTATATATACTTTTAGTAACCCTACGTGAAATTTATATTTCGATATGGTATTTAGTAAGTTAAATTTTATTTTGAATTGGGTGTATGTTTAATTTGGCTTTAGGTTTACTGTTCAGCTTAACAATCATAACAAACCATTTCTATTAGAGACACATATTACAAAAGAGCATTTATTTCATATGAAAAGCAGCTATTAAAAATAAAGTTGTAATCAAAGTCATCTAAAAAATATCACTTCTAATACTTGTAATATTAATACGTTCATAAGTGTATCCTATTAATATACCAACCTAATGTACCTTATAAATATTTACTTAAACTGGGACATGCTTGTTAAGATTCATAAACATTAATTCCCTTTATTTAAGAGATAAACATTCACCGTCACTTTTGTGGCCACAAACACATTCCTCTAAAAGTCTTTCATGAAAATGTTGTAGTCGACATCGTGTTAAAATATATACTGACAGACGAAATGGCTGACTGTCTAAATGTATAGTATATGTAAAGCTAAGTTTAGATTATGAAAATATTTGATACGAAATATTTCATCGTGTTCTCCAGCAATTTTCACTATTAAATACAATGTTGATTTTTAGTTCACATTACGCTCATTTATTTGAGGTTTTTTGTTTGATGAAACAGTTATCAAGCATTGTAAAATACGAAAAGGGGAAAAATATTTTAAGCCTGTTGAGATTAGATGCAAATTATTTCCCCAAAATTATTTAATTAAACACACAACTACCATAAATTTATTTAACATCAATTATTAAATGAATTTATAGGAAAGTCTTATTGTTTATTTCGTTTAATCAATTTAGAACAATTTTCTGAGAAATTTGTAAATAAGTGGATGTCAAGGTAATGTTTGTAGCATATTTAATGTAAAGGGAAAATGCTATTATATATTTTAAATACAAATATTTATAAAATTTACAAAGTTAAGCATTTGGATAATAAATTAAATACGAACTAGTATAAATTGAGTAATTGCAAAATTTATTATGCACATAAATAAAAAATTACTTAAAAAATATATATTTAAAAAATTTTTTAGAAGTAATATACCTAGTGTCTACATTAAGCAAATTTTTATCAAAACAAATGTCAAAATCAGTGCGAATATATACATGGTAACCTTAGTTAAACAGCTGATTATTATTTTGGTTGTTACAGTTGTCAAACTGCATATATAAAAAACAATAATGAATACGCCATATTGTTGTTTTTGTGCAGCTGCTGTCACCTTTCACAAATTCGTGTTAAGTCTGACGTTTGTCTTGATATAAAATTGTCTAATGTAGACACTATGTTACGTTTATACACAAGAGCAACCCTGTTTCCTTTTCTCGTCATTTACAAAATAGCCCTGTCTTTAATAAAAACTATTAATATATTGTAAGTTTTATTTAGAAAGCTAAATTTTAATAGATTAAATGTATTTATCAGTTTAAAATTTGTATACATAAAAACAAACATTTTTGTTGTTTGCCGCTGTTTGATCTTACATTTATTTTGTAAGATCAAACAAAAATTGGCTTAAAATAGTGGCAAATATTTTACAACTTGTATTCGCACAATGTTAACACTAGCGGCAATTTTAGTTAAAGACAATATATTTGTTTGTTCAAAATCAGCTATTGTCTTATTTCAAAATATTTCGTGTTCATTTTACGCGAAGCAAATATTTACGAAAATGATCAAATATTAGAGTAGTGTGAACTTAGCTTAAGAATGAGTGTGTGTGAATAAGTGAATAAACTAACTATAACAAAAGTATTTTGTAATTTGTTGTAAAACTGTGAATATCTTTAAGCTTTTTTCCTCTACTGTCAATAAAAAAAATAATTTTTGCTTGGCCTATTCTTCTTTGTTTCTTCCTACTTTTGTTACAATAAAATAATCCATGTCACTTACATAACTCACACAAACATAAAGGAACAAAATATAAAGAAAATATTTAGTAGTTTCAAGAACAATTTAAAACACTTGATGTATGTTTCGTCTACAAAGAATTTAATAAATTTTTTAGTACATTTCTTTTTGTAAAGAGACTAAAATTGTTAGTTTTCATTTTACCTACTTGAATTCAATTAAAATTTTACTAAATTTAAAGTGTTTTAAAATTGTTATTTTGCAATTAAATAATAAAATAATTACGTTTTGTGGATAAGAATTTAAATGAATTTTCCAACTAAATGTAAAAGTATTTAATCTTATTAAATTTTTGTTAGTTTAATTTTATTTTTCAACAATATATAGTGCATTTCATATTTATAAAGTCAATTTATTTTGTGGCATATCTTTTTGAAATATTTAGTAAAAATATTAGGGCCTTTGGGAGAATTGATACCCTTATATTTATTATCGATCGATGGTACTTAAAACATCAATGGTATTTAACTTTTGCTTGTTTCCCAATTATTGTGTCATTTTTTAATTTTATTTAAATTTATGAAAAGAAGCTAATCAGAAAGTGTGGATTCACAGGTGTTGACTTTAAGTTTGTGGGATAATTTATTTTTAATTATAATAATAATTTATTATAATAATATAATATTATAATAATAAAAAAAAAACGCCGAGGTACTACTAAATGTAAACAATAAATTGAAATAAATATAAATCGAAGATTCTGTATTTGATGTTTTAAATATTTATTCATAAGCTTTGTCCTTGACTTTAGTTTCTAATAGTTTCAGTTCATTTATAAAATCTCCTTTGTTTTTTATTACATAATTATTATATTATGAAACAATCTCAAAATAATTAATTTCTTCTTAGGAATTAATATATAATGGGTCGAGATATTTTAAAAAACAAAGTTTCTCATCATTTAGCAAATAGTCTTAAGAAGTTTCTGTTTAATTCTTAAAAAGGAACTAAAGAATTGGGCAGTTGGTTGAAAATGGGGCAACTGGCGACTGAAGTCGCCCAACGGTAACACTGCATACAATTACTTTTGTAATTTTCGAAACAAGAAGTGCAAATTTAAATAAAATGTTGGTGCTGTTTAAGAATGTCTACATACATAAATAGGTAACATTACATATTTTGTGTTTATTATACCCTACACCACCATAAGTGGTTAAGTATAACGCACAAAAATATTGGCCCTAGACTCACCAATCGGCTCAGGATCCCTTTCTGAGTCGATTTAACGATGTCCGTCTGGCTGGCTGGCTGTCCATGTAAAATTTGCGAATAAAGTACGAATAATTAATTTGGTGCAAGTTCGAATCCTATTGAAATAACTTCCGGAATAGTTGTTAACGATCATAAATCCTTTAAATATAGTATTTTTGTAATAAATTTCAGCGCAAGTAAGTTGTATATGAACATAAATCTTAGTGCTAAATTCCATAAAGATCGGTCAATAATTCATCATAGCTCACAAATAAACCGCCTTCGGAAAATCACTTTAACGTGCATAAGTTCCAAAAAAATGTTAATATAAATTTAATATTCGACATTAATAAGTTCTATATAAGTGAAAAAAACAGTGCCAAACTTCATGTATTCGTATGTTTTATTTTACGCTTAATACAAATATTAATATTAATAATTAATATTAATATTAATACAAATATTAATATTAATAATTAATATTTGTATTATAATAATTAATATTAATACAGGTCCGCAATTGAGTACAGGTCTAATAAAAGATCCCTCCCCAAATTTTGGTGCACATACACAATTGTGTAGGGTAGAATATGGTCAAGCTTGACTGGCTCTATCTTTCTTACTTGTTTTTTACGTAAACTACTATAATAGTAGGAGTCAAGTTACATAATATAAATAGGGTAAATTTACAGGATCAATTTTTAGAATATGGTAAAGATATATTAAGTAACAAATTGACATTATAAATATGAAACGCACTGTATTTATATGCGGTGTTGACCTAAAGGTTTTCAGCTTTTACACTTCCTTTGTTTCTAGTGTAGTTGAAGAAAGCGTGATTCTTTGAAGTATTGTGAGTCTTATGTAGAATGTTAAATTTGTATATAAATTGTGGTTGGAAAAGAAAATATTCTTTAGTTCTTGTCTTTTTTAATCAATTTTATTTGGAATAATCGATTTTAATTTATTTTTTAATCTTGTTTATTTTTATTTTTTTATATTTTCTGTTGCTATTTCGGTGTAGGTAAAAAACAGAAAATATATATTCGAATTCATATCCTCCATTCTAAAGTCATGAAATGACTAGCTAGAATGATAAGTAATTTTTATTTTTTATACTAAAACATTATGGTATTAAAGCACTAATATACCTATAATTATTTCTACATTAAGTTACTTCTAAAAAGTTAAAAAAAAAAATTAATCATACCTTTACAATTAGAATTTTACTACCTATTGCTATGATTACCAAGAATTAAGTATTTTAATTAAACTTATTTTTCATAAGAACTGCTTTGTGCAACCATACAACTTTTATAATATAATAAACATGAATAAACATGTTAGCTATTTGTGTGTGTAAACATTCTTAAACAACACCAACATTTAATTTAAATTTAATAATTAGTTAAACTGAAATATTTAATAAACATTTACTTAAATGTACGTTTTTTCTTTTTACATCTCATCTCATATATATTTTAAATGTATTTTTCAAAAGCTTAATAAAAGAAATGATTTTATTCTACTTACTTTAATATTAGTTTTTTTAATTAGTTTAAAAAAATAAATGCTTTTTGCTATAAACAACCCATTTTAAGTATTTTGATCCCTTTAAAAAAAAATGGTATTTATACAACTTTTTTTATGGCTCCTAAAAAACCTACAACTCAAACAGTTTTTCCAAAAAAGCTTTAGGGTGCCCATTAAATTTTGAATGATTTCCCTTGTAATAGTATACATCGGTAAAATATAAAATAGAAATAACTTTCCTTTAAAAAATTAATTTACATTTAAAAAAAACCGTCTGTTAAAGTTATTGATTTAAATATTTCGTATTGCGCCGTTTTGAGTTTTTTACCAGCAATTTAAAAAAGCAATCATAACTTTAAAAGGATAAAAAAAGACCACAATTTCAATTGCAATATTTGCCCCTAACCTAAAATATGTTTACACAAATACCCAGCAAACCTTAAAAAAACGCAGGTTAAAATATATTGCTGTAAATTAAATATAGGGTAATTCTTTTCTTTCCACTAGAATACAACTGTAACATCAACTATTTCAAAATGCAAGAACTGCTTCTTCTTCTACAGATCTTTTAATGAAAATATAACCTTCACCACCATAGTTGGAAGGGGTATTATGCCTTTGTGCTGATGTTTATAACATCCAAAAATTTTGATCTAAGACCGCATTTATTTATACCAATCGACTTAGAATCACTTTCTGAGTCGATTTAACAATGTTCCTCCGTCCGTTCATGTAAATTTGGTAATCAAACTGCAGGCTGCAATTTTCAAAATAATTCAATGAAATTTGGTACACATATCTATTATGCTCCAGTGACGAAGCCTATTGAATTGGTTATGGTCGGCCTATTATTTAACCTAGCCCAACACATTCGAATATCCCTGAATAGAGGTTTAAATGTAGTAATATTTAACTGATATAAGTATTATATAAGAAGAAATCTATACGCAAAATTTCATGAAGATTGGTTTAGAACAAACCATAGCTCCCATATGAACCCTTCTCCCCAAAATCACCTTTACGTACATAAGTACCAAACTAATGTTAGTATCAACTAATAATTGACGCAAATCTGTTTTATTTTTGTCGAAACAGCAGTACCAAATTTTCTAAGGATCAGTTTATAAATTACCATAGCTATATTATGCGTTTGTGCTGATGTTTATAACGCACAGAATAACTCACCCAACACGCATCTTAAAGTATACCAATCGACTCAGAATCACTTTTTGACTTGCTCTAACGATGTCCGTCCGTCCGTCTGGCTGGCTGGACGACTGGCTGTCCATGTAAACCTTTTGCACAGAGTACAGGTCGCAATTTTGAAGATAATTCAATGAAATTTGGCACGTAGGACTTTCATGACACAAGGACGAAGCCTATTGAAATTGGTTATTATCGTTCCATTATTTCACCTAGCCTCCATACAAATGTTCTCCCGTAATAGGGGTTTAACGATCATAAGTGCCTGAAATATAGTAATATTTTAATCAAATTCACTGTAAGGAATTTTTGTATAGGTACCAATCTTTCTGCCAAATTTCATGAATCTCGGTCAATAATTGACCATAGCTCCCATATAAAACTCTATTCCGAAAATCACTTTAAAGTGCATAAATTACATACACATGTTAGTATCAAGATTATATTTGACACAAATAAGTTTTATATAAGTAGAAATCACAGTGACAAATTTTATGAAGATCGCTCCATAATTTACCATAGCTCCCTTATAAGCCCAAATGTTAGTATTAAGGTAATATTCTGTATTCATATATTTTATTTTACACCTAGTGAAAGTATCGGTCCACAATTGTCCACATGTCTAATATAAAACCTCTTTACGAATTTTTATGGACAGACACAATGGTGTGGGGTATCGTATGGTCGGGCTTAACCGACTATATTTGTCTTACTTGTTTTTTTTTTTTTTTTTTGAAACTGTTTCTTATGGTGTAACTTTTTAATTATAGCTTTACAATGTCTTGCAATTATCTTTTTATTGCGCAGAAAAAAAATTATTATCCAAAATTTTTCAATTAGCGCTGTTGCTTGATTTTATATTGAAATTAAATTAAAGGATTAATTTATTCAATAATTTTTTAAATAGTTATGAATGTTTTCAAAAAAAAAAAAAAAAAATGAAATATTTGACTTTTGTATAAATAATTTCAAATATAAAAAAAGTGAAAAAATGCATGCATATCTATTTAAAACAATAGATTTGTATTTTTTAAAATAATATTGATGTTGTTCTCTTTCCTAGACATAGGGGGACTTTATTTCTATTATATTTTAGGTTGTATAATATTTGTTAATTCGGCTATTATATATATAGGTTAATAGAAATTATCGAATATGAAATCTAAGTAAGCTCGACGTTTGAACTCCCTTTGTAAGTTAACCGATATTTCATTCATTCTGTAGGAGAAAATTCAAGGATGTAAAGAAAGATGTACGAATTTCCAAAGAAATAAATCTGAAACAGTGACATATAAATTAATTGAAAAAAAATCAATATTTTAATTGAATCAATCAAGCTGATGATTGAATGAATCTAATCGTTAGTTGAAAAGGGATACATACATATATTTTTCTTTCGTTTCTTAAATTTCTTTTATTTTTCGTTTTTTTTTTTTAATATATGCATCCCTTATCAACTAACGATTATATTCATTCAATCATCAGCTTGATTGATTCAATTAAAGTATTGATTTTTTTCCAATTAACTTTTTGATTCATTCAATTAACACGTTGTTTAAAGCAGATATTTTTTCAAATTATTTTTCTAATTAAAATTTTAAAAGCGCCTAATTGGAAAAAAATCATCGTTTTTACAATTATTAGTAATAGATATCATCATTTTGGTGAGAGGTGCAAATTTAAATATATTTTTTGTATATTTTAGAATATTTTTTTACTTTTTTCTATGAGCTCACAGTGTACCTTTTTAGGGGTATGAGTAACCAAAATATTTTAACATATATTTTTTATGTTATTGCTAACAATATTAGCTATCTCCGATAATACAATAATCATTAAGAGAAGGCGCATTTTTATGCATTTAGTTTTTGAAAACATGCGCCTAAAAACGCATTTAAAAATACAAAATAAAGCCTAAAAATTTAAAAATTTAACTTTTTATATTTATTAAACTAAATTAGAATCAGTCCCGGTGAATTATGCAGTGTAAAATATCTGTATTCTTAAACTCTAAAGCTTAGTTTTTAAAAGAATAATGGTATTTTTTTGTATTTTTTAATTTGTGTTCAATTACGCACGTTTTTTTTCTCATTTTGTTTGTTCAAACAGGCATTAAATATAGTAAAATCGGCAAATATGAGAACGTGTTTTCTTATAGGTCATATTTGAAAAATTATTTCATCAAACTATCGAAAACAATAAATTTATTTTTATTAAAATAAAATAAACAAAAAGGATAAACATTTTTTGGTTTAGTGATGTGGAGCAACTTCGATGGCTTTTTTAGAAGAGGAAGAAAAAAATAAGAAGAAAAGAAAAAGACAATGGGTTAGGAAGTGGGTTTAAAGACGAAATGTGGAAAATTGGTAAAAAAAATGGTTAACAACTCCATTTTTATATAGTTATTGCGCATTTTTATATTCTGTATATTATATTCTGTAGCCACATTCAAAATTTTACATTTGCGGACACCCTAACATGGACCAGAAAATATTTATCGACAATATGTGCAACAGAATATAAGTGAATATCTTTAAAAGGTGATTGGTATAATTATCCTTACAATTTAAATATATCGTCCTGTAAAATAGCGGATACTAAAAAACATTAAATTTAACATAAAATGAGCTATAGCTCCAAAACTAATGATGGCGCATAAAAATGTACTTTCTATATTCTATAAATGCTGAAATAGTATTAAAACGCTTATGATGCATAATAAGCAATACAAGAACTTATTTTAGCACTTTTAATCTCGAATAACTCGTGCAGCAAACACGTGATTTTCGGTGACTTTTAGCAGTGTGTATAAGACACCCAGACGATGCTATAACGTAGAATTTCGATGTTGAACTATTTTTTCGTATAGTATGAATATAGTACAAACTAAGGTAATAAAATATAATTACATTATTATTGCTTAAGCAAGCAAGTTAATGAAATTATTAAAATGATCAGCAATATTGCATTAGCGGAATTTATTGCTTAAAACTTCTTATTTATTTATATAATATTTTCCATTAAGTGGTCACACTGTGTTTACATTAAAAACTTTTTTTTTTGCTATTAAATAATGTTATTTGTCAGTTTCTGTCAAATATTTCCCTAGTCTGACCGTACCTTAAGTTGTCAATGATTATCTAATTTAGAAAAAAAATTGTATACCTAGAAAATTACATTTATACGTCAACAGATGTAATTGGAGCATATTTAAATTTTAGCTCATAAGGAGAATTTAGAATAATTAAGTATTATTATTATTATTATTATTATTATTTTAATATTCTCAAATCCTTTATTTGTTTAATCATAGCTTTCAACTTTAATTTAAAATTTTTGCAATAGGGCTTTCTGCAGCTTCGATTCTTCCAATAGCACTTTAAATTAAAGTTATTTGAGTGCTTAAAGTGATAGTCGCGTTCGATAAATATAAGCGAATTTAATTATTTATTTATTTTTATTTGCTCGCATCTATGTTGTGATCTCAAATTTTAAAATTTTTTAAACGATTTCATTTCTTCAATTTGGATATGGTACATCTTTTCCACATAATTTTTTCCGATCCTAGATCTAGATAGAATGACTCCATTTGCTTAGGTCTTTAGGAAATTCAATAAAAATCGAATTAGATAACTTTTTTAAAAAATGTCTACAGATAAAAAGTTCAAGTTGAATTTTATGTTTGTGCATGATTCTGTCTGCATTTCCATTCAAATTCTAGGTGTTTTTGTTATATACGTGCTGATAAACAAGAAAAATTTTTTCATAACTTATACAGAAAAAAAAAATAGATTTTAATTATGTAATTGCTTATACCAGTTAAAATTTTGATTGATTTTGCTCCAATTAACTGAGAATAATTGATTTTATGTATGATTAAATTTTTTGTTCAAATTAATTATATTTTTATTACAAAAATACACCCTACAATAAAAATGCAAGAATTGCATTTCAATTATTTACTGTAAAATTACAAATATTATATGAACAGTACTTCTAACTGAGTAAATTAAATATGTGTAATTCTATGTAATTTACGTAAAGTATTCGAAAACAAATTGATGATGTATGTAGGTAACAAAGTTAATGTAAGAAATAAATACAAATATAAATATAAATATATATATAAATATAAATTTATATATAAATATAAATATTAATATAAATATAAATATAAATATAAATATAAATATAAATCTATATATATAAAAGAAAGTGATGTTAGTTACTATTGTTATAACTCAAGAACGACTAGACCGATTTTGATGATTCTCACCAATTCGGACCGGTCACCGGCCAGAAAAGGATAATACGAAAAAAAATTCGCGAAAAATCCGCGATAAAAAAAAAACTCTTTTTTGTCATAATTTCTTTGCCTTAATAATCATTAAAAATATTTTTTTTAATACAAATTATAACAATTACTGTTTCTGTTTCTATCGAAAGGCTTACTTTTTTGTGCAATTTGTTTTCTGGTGGTGGTGTAGAATTCTATTTCCAAACGGTAAGTTCCAAGTAAAGCTCATCATTTAGTGAGGTTGTGATATTTAAAACCATTTGTTGTATTTTTGGCATTCGTTATTAAGTGTTATTCACAATGCCGCGACCCCGGAGATCTAATATTTCGCGTCGAACACGTAATGCAAGTACTTATCGTAATCAATTGAATATATATGAACGAGAAATCGCACGAGAACAACCCCGTATTAGTTTGGCCCGACTTCGTACATCACAAACGCAGGAAGAAAGGCAGGCGAGAAATGAAACGGCTCGGTTAGCAATGAGAAATCGTCGAGCAAATGTAGCAATTCAACAACTTTAAAATTTTTAATCAACGCATAAGAAGAATTGCTTCAAGTTCTGATTTGAATAAAGCAGCGTTCCATTACAACTGCAATTTCGACTACAGCTCTCATCATTCCGTTCAAAAAAAAGACATTGTCTATCCGCTAACCTTAAGATGAAGTAATAAATAAATATAAATTCAAATTTGCCTTAAATACATGCGTATATTTTTTGATTGAGCCCACATCTACATCATATTTAAATTCTTCTGTAAAAAACACTTTATAATAGGTATTCCTTAGATTTTTATTTAAAGGTCGTAAATTTCGTTAAAATATCAATTTAAATCGTTCAGTAATACAACACTAATGTTTGCTTAGGGCCAGCAACGCGGCTCGGGTCATCGTTCAGTAATACAACACTAATGTTTGCTTAGGGCCAGCAACGCGGCTCGGGTCAGCTTCTACATCATATTTAAATTCTTCTGTAAAAAACACTTTATAATAGGTATTCCTTAGATTTTTATTTAAAGGTCGTAAATTTCGTTAAAATATCAAATTAAATCGTTCAGTAATACAACACTAATGTTTGCTTAGGGCCAGCAACGCGGCTCGGGTCAGCTAGTATAAATATAAATATTAATATTAATATTAATATTAATATTAATATTAATATTAATATTAATATTAATATTAATATTAATATTAATGAGATATATTGAATGTTATATTATACATACATTTAACCTACACGCAGAGAAAAAATATGTTTACAGTATTATCACTACAACATTATTATGTTCTCATTGTGTATTTTAGTTAATTTGAATAATATTGTGTTCATGTGTTTTGTTTCAGTTTTATTATTCAATGTTTACATTCAATAAAAATTGTAATACAAAAATTTTATGTTTTTGAACATTTTTACCAAAAATAAAATTTTATTAATATGACGAAATATCATACTTTTTTCTACAATCATTAAATATTACCAATCTTATTTAATCCTTTTTCTTAAACTATATATTTTTTTTAAAATAATTACAATACGTATGCTTTTTTCATATATATATTATGTTTATGGTTAATAATGTTATGAAGCTAAATCATAATAGTAGAATATCAGAGCATAATTTTATAAAACTGGATCATAAAAAATGTAAATACAAAATGCAAAAACTGGGATCATAATATGAAAAGTTAGATTGTTTTATAATGTCATATTTATTACTATTATTTATGAACATATAGTCCAATCATAATATGTTGGTATTCGATTATTGATTATGGCAGGAATAGTTTTAAAGAGATACAGATATCGTATATCATTCTTTAGGCATTTATGACGGGGGCACCTATAATAGAATGGGAATTAATAAAATTAACAACAAACATAAAAAAGCTTACTTGTCGAATAACCTTCATAATTTCTGTATTAAACGTAATCTCCGGAATCGATGGATAGTTTCCAAGCCACGTTTCATATCTGTTATTTTGGTAATTTCGCACACAATTAAATTTTATTGCGGCATAAAAATTTTTCCTTCCAAATGTTTTTTCTTTGTTTCTTTCTTTCAATAATTTTTTTTTTTTAGTTGCCAATTTTTGTAAAACTAAATACCTAAAGTAATGTCAATTATGTCATTTAATAATTTAATTAAATTTGCACAAAAACATAATTAACAATTTAATATAAATTTTATAAAAATTTTTTTTGTGCACTGACTTATTTTAATTTTCCTTTAAAACGTAAGTCTTTGGCCTTTTAGTCTAAAGACTAAATAATATTTATTCAATAAACACTTTTATAAAAATAATCATTTTTATAAAAAGCTTGCACTATTTATCAATTTGGGAAATTTTAATACATAAAATAATTTTTTATTACAACTTCTGTTGGTAAAATTGATGGTTGCTTTTTTAAATCGCGTTCGATTAGTTGGCATAAAGTTCAAAGATGATACAATATTTTTTTAGCAAAAAAGTAAAAAAAAAATAAAAAATCTAAAAAATGGGTAAATTATTATTTATGCATTATTATGAAAAATAATCCAAAATATGCACTTTCCATTAAATATACAAAAATATGCACTAACAAATTGATATTACTTTTTTCTAATTTGTGATTCGGATAAATAACTGCATGAGGTAATTTTTAAATGTTCCGGAAAAAACATGCATTTTCATGAAAATCTGACCCCTATTCATTACATGTTTTCATATTTTGTCTTGAAAAGTTACAACAAAAATTATGTAGGGTAGAAGTATTTTTGCTTTTTACTTTTCTGTAATTTTTTAAGTTGTTGTTTTTACGCAGCCTACTAAAAAACCCACTAGAACTGACACTTGAACAATTTAAAAAAAAAAAAAAATATTGCAATTCGCAAATATTTAATTATATCCTACATCGCCAAACGCAGGGAGGTTATATTACATTTATGCCAATGTTTGGAAGAAAATAAATATATTTTTAAGTCCACCTCAAGGTATGTCGACACATTACACGGTGCTACAGTGAAAAGCACTTGAAATGTAATATAGTGTAGTTTTTAGATATGTGTGAGTAGATTAATATACCATTTTTAGAATTTTAGTTATACGCCAATTATATATAATGTAAAATAATGGCAACAACAAAATATACGTAAAATAATGGGATTTTATGGGTTTTACAACTTGGAAAAAACCATATGATGCGTGGACACGTACAAGAGCATATAAACCAAATGCATGATTAAAAAATTAGTATTAGAACATGCCTAATTTTGCTCCTGAAAATAGTATAAAATGAAATAAGGGCTTATATATATATATTTTTATAGAATATTAGTAAAAATTAACAAAAATGTTTTATATTAATGACAATTTCATTAAAATTTGGACCAATTGAGCTGTACACATGCATAAATCAGTGTGCTAAAATTCACGAAGATCGGAAGAAAACTGACCATGCATTCCATATAAGCCTATCTTCCAAAAATAATTTTAAAGTTCATAAGTCACATATAAATGCCAACATAGCAATAATATTTGGCACAAATAAGTTTTATATGGGAAGAAAATCTAACGCAAAGTTTTATCACAGTCGGTCCATAATTGACCACATCTCCCATATGAAACCTACTTTCAGAAATCAAGCACATAATAAATTCCATAAAAATTACCATAATATGTACATGTACATGTATTTTACAGAAATACAAATTATACCGTCAAATCTTATATGAACAGGCCGATAATTAACCATAGGTACCATGAACGATCTTCTCCGAAAATATTAAAAATGCATGATATAGGGTATCAGTTGATAGGATTTGACCGAATATATGTTGTTTACTTCTTTTTTCGAATAAATTTGCTGAAATTATTACCAAAATCATATCAAAAGATCATTTTATTATATAATTTAAATGATGGTTATACGCCCTTTTACTTGTTCTTAGTATGATGCATTAAAACTCACAAGATAATATAATCTTTGGCAAAGTAAGTAAATATTGCATAAACTTGATATGCTTTCTTTCTATTCTGAAGTTCATGTTTCATTTGAATAATGGATTATACTCCTTTTATTCAAAAACACCTGAAAATCTAAGAAAAACAAAATTGTATGAAATAAAAAAAATTTCATAAAATCGTGTCTTTAAAGTAATTTTTTCAGTGAAATTGGCGAATATTTAAAATTGTTTTTACTAAACCAATATTATGAAAAAATACGCATTTTGAAAATTAGGTTTATGCGCCCTTATACGCGACCATGCTTCATATGTGTTAAAGTTCTAATTCGATTTTATTAATTGATGGCTCATTTTACTCCTAATAAAATATAATATACAGAGAAAATAAGAAAAAATATATTTTCTAATAAAATGTGTCTCAAAAATGACAGTAAAGTTCAAAAAATACATATAAAAAATTTAAAATTGAATTCTTGTCTTTTATATCTTAAACAGTTTTGTTATGGACATAAATATGTACATACTTTTTACAACGGGTGATTTCTTTTCTTCTAATGTCATTTAAAAACTTAAATTGGTTAACAGGTATTAGAGATAAAAAAAAATTTTTTTTTATAACACTCGTTTTTCGGGGGTATATTGAAAATACTAAAAATTGTATAATAATTTACTCACCAATACCCACAAACTAGACTATTCTATATTTCAAGTTTATTCATCCTTTTCTTAGAACTGTGTTATCATTTTCACTATATCCGACAGTTTGCCTGATTGTCCATATATACCATGTGCGCAAAGTATAGGATTTTAATGTACAACGTGTCATTTTTTATACACCAAGAAGAAGCTTCTTGAATTTGCTTATAAGCGCACATAGCCCTTAAAGAACATTTTCTTGGAATAGAAGCCTAATGTTTATGAACGTTTGTTTTAAAGAAAATATGTTGAATTACTTAGTCAGACCAATATTTAATATATATTGGCAAATATCTCAAGTAATAATGAACTAATATTTATTTATTTATTTTTTTGAAAACTTAAGAAATTACCTTTAAATAATTTTTTTTTCCCTTTAAATTGCAATTTTGAACCACTGCGCCATGGCCCCATTGTGTGCTCATCTACAGATTTGTATAAAATCTTATTTTCTTCATTGTTTGCTACGACGAAAATTTAATAGGATCTAATAAGTGTGAGTAATGTGGTCCAACAAATCTTACTGGGTTGGAACATCATGAATGTTTTTAAATTACCTTTGAAATTTAAAAACATTCATGATGTTCATATTTCATCGTAATATGAAACTCATATCTTTAATATAAAATATATGTATCTATGAGCAAGTTATGGCAAAGAAGAACTTAACAGTTACACAAATTTTTATTTATATTTATAGCGCAAACGAAGAAGCTTAAATATGTTGTTGAAAATTTATTAAAGTAAATAAAAAATACTTAAGTATCAAACATACTTAAATTCATTTACGAGCACAGTACATTGTGATATATATAAAAGAAAAATGTATTTATGTATGTTCATATAAGTAATAGCAAAAAAAAAAAAAAAAGAAATCTAAAAGGGATTAAAAAGAAATATATTTGTAAGTTAATATCGACATACGAGGTTGTGCAAAAGCATATCTTTGAAATGTTTGTCATTTGTTAGTATAATAATCCCACAGCTAACTGGCGTTATTTATAATACAAATACATTGTTACATAAAAATTATACAAAGTCATATTAAAAAAAAAGAAAATAAAAATGGTGAAAGCGGTAAGATATACTTTAGTTTTCAGCCTTCTTTTATTCATTTTTGTTATAAAGTATATCCGTTTTTAAAGAACAACAAATACAATGAGAAATTTATTATGTTCATTCATGTAAACCTTCCCAGTCACTGGCATATGTGTGTAACTAGAGGTTAGATGTTTACGCGTGAATATGAGATTTCTAATAAATATAACAAATATGACAAATTTACGGTTTGAACATATTTCCTTTTTCATTTTTCTTCCTTTTTATTCTAGTGTTCGCTTTTCAATAATATTATTTGTTTAAAAAAAATATAACAATGTATAAGCGCACAATTTTTTATCATCATTTTATAGCTCTCTGACACACACATATATATATATATATATATATATATATATATATATATATAGAAACACATGTTACTGACATTTAACGTTATGAATAATGTATCACTCCTATGTTATGTGACACCATACACTGAATAAATATACATATGACCAACAAACTAACCAACCAACCGAGCAAATAGCCATCCGGCCAACTGGTCTGCCTTTGATGGCAGCAACCATGCATCCATCCATCCAAGTAGACCTGTATATAACCGGACAACATCATCGTAATATGATTAGTTTTGTATGGTTGCATACCTTAAAGGCTGCATGAACGAATCATATGCCACATTGCGTCGGTATGCTTCAATGTCATCTTTATGTGTGTCCACATCAACGCACTATGGCCTAAAATCGCTGAATCGAGACAAAAAAATATATAAGGATAAGCTAGCTTTACCAAACTTGGTACGTAGTCTCTCACTGCCAAAAAATGTGGGATCAACGCCGCATTTTTCAATGACCTGGCCATAAGGAGAGGATTTTGCATATTTCCTAAAACACTCCATATACCACAGTACAACAAAAAAAAAATTGCCTCAGTAATTCCAAATAAAAGCGCACCAATAGTTTAACATAACCCACAAGGAGTTTTTCAACGTTAGTTCAAATTTCGGTTTTATGATCCCTTGAAGTTGAAATTTTTCGAAGCCTTTTTTGTTCATATGATTGGAAATTAAAAATTATTTATTTCCCTAGACTACTTGCATTATTATACTAGATTTTTGCTGGATGCCACTCCTTTTTTACGCTCATTTTTGTCATAATAATATTTACGTTATTTGAATTGACCTTATTTCTAAACTACTGAACCGATTAAAAGGAAACATGGCACATATGTATATCCTTGTAGGAAGTACTGATTGGATGTCATGCCCACTTTCTTTGCTACAAATTCCATAGACATTTTTATAACAGTGGTAAAAAAATCACAGTATGAAAAAGTGGGCGAAAAAGGAGAGGGGAATCCTCTACAGATAAAATTATATAATATACAATATTTTCTATTCCATGTGTATGTATTATTATGTATTGTCTCAGCAACTGCAAGATAATATCAAAATTGTTGCACGATATATATAGCTTAAACATCTGTTAAATTGGTTGTTAAATCTTGTTATGAAAAGTGGGCGTAAAATAAAATCTTACGTAATACCTACGGTTTGTAGTTTATAAAACTATAAATACCCATAAATACATTGAAATTTACTGATTTCAATGTTTTTATGCTCCAAACTAACTGAAGTTTAAGAGTCTATAAAATAGAAATTTGAACTGATTTTGAAAAACCCTTTTGTGATTTAATTAATCTGATGGTATACTTTCATTTTGCGTTGGAATCATTGAGGCAATATTTGGTGATTCAAAATTTATCGCATAATGTAATTTTTGGTGTCAATTAAGGTTATATATTTTTAATAATAGGTTTAGCATTCCTCTTTTTGTATTCTCTCTTTTCCATAAATAAAAAAAAATTTCAAAAAATAAACATTATTTTTGGGCACTTTAATTAAAATTTGAAAAATTAGTTCAAGGATTACGTTAAAAATATATTTTTTATAGAGTAATTAGGGTTTAAGTTAACCTAATAAGTTTCTTCGTTATTATGTACTTCTAATTCCATCGAATAACTAACGAACGTTTCTACGTGATCGTCAGAGTTATAATTACTATTGAATACTAGAATGTAATTGGAGAACGTCAATTTTCTTTTAGTTCCTTCGCGACTTTCATAATAATAAATTTTGGGTCTGCATATTCCGTCATTTTTTCCTTACAACAAATACAATTTCGCGTGCTATTCCTTTTCAAATTTTCTGAATATTTTTTCATTCCGCGCATGGCTGTCCCACTTAGATAGAATGTAGTTATAAAGGCAACCAAAAATGTGCTCTAAAAAAGGATGAATTTTTACACTAAAAATAAAATATTGAAGAAAAGAATCTTTTTGTTCTTTTAGGTCAAAAATATTTAAAAATATGCTGAATAAAATTGATGCCAAAATACTTTTATATATTTTTTTTTATAAACGAAGCACAGAAAAAAATTATATTGCATATTGTTAGTAACTATGATAACTACATATGTAACGAATATTAACTTGCTCAATTTATCGTCAACTTCTTACATAATCTTCTACTTTAAATAATTCGAAACAGCTGTTAAAATATTGTAGTTTTGAAAAATTTCATAAATCTTGAACTTGATTTCTTCCATGAGTAATTCCATTTTAAACTTAAAAATTTTGACCTCTCTGAAATTTTCTCTGTATCAAGTATATCGATAAGGATTCCTACCAAAAAAATATAAAAAAATAAAGATGGACTTTTTCAGATACACGTCAATTTTTATATGGCATCTTAAAATACAAGGTTTGATAAATCCACTCCAATAAAATAAATATGTTAGTCACTTTCGAAGCTATAGAGTTGCCATAGTTCTCAAAATAAAAATGAGAAAAATTTAATTTTACATGTCTCTGTATCCTCCTCTACACATGCATAAAATTTTATCTAAACTGGTAACCAAGGATCAAAATTATTTAAATTTAAAATGGAATTACACCCATAGAAAATATTGAAGTTGCATGAGTTCGAAGTTGTTTCAAAAAAAAAAAAAATAACACAAAATGAAGCTTGAGATTTTCACGAAGAACTAGATATACGATACTCCTTCAACAATTCTTAACAACTCAAGTTCTACTCCACAAAAGACGTTAAAACTATTAACAATTTCACAAAAAACATTATCCACTAAAACAATCAAAATAAGTACTAAAAATAAAAATTTTCAAAATATGTTTACAACAAGTAAATAATATCATTAATTATATCATAATTTTAAAATTATATGGTATATGGTAAAAGAAAATATTTTTCTCTTTGCAAAATGCTTCAAACATTTTCCGGAGAATAAACATTATTGGAAAATGTTTATAGAAAAAAATGTTTTATGTTATGTATTATATGAAAATCATATTTTTATAGCATAATTTAGCGGAATTGCAAAAAATAAAAGAGGATAAGATAAATGAATCAATATCAGTTTGGATTTTAGGGGCAACTATTTTCGAATTACTGAGGTTTCGTATTACATATAAAATTATAGGGAGCCGGATAAGCTTTAGTTTATTATCTCGTTTTATTTTTTGATAAAGTAATTAGAATATTATATATTCAAACAATCTTGTAATGTATATGTTCTGGAATATATTGCTAAATTGTCGCGGTACTTAAATTCAACGAAATCATTTTTAATATCATTATTTTCAAAATTTATAATATTATTTTCGAATGTACCTTTTAGAGACCAAAACATTTCATTTTAGAATTATAAATGATATCATTCTCGGGCTTCATTATTATCGTAATGATGTCTTTGTGATATCATTACGATATCATTTGGTTTATTGAGAATTCACACCACGAGCACACAGAGAAAACACATTCGTTGTGACTACCGAATTTAAACCCAATTACATTATTAATTTTATAAATATAGAAATTATATTCAAATTATTAATTTTTAGTAGTTATAATAAAATAATTATGTTTTTAACTAAATTTTGATTAATACATTTTTTTTTTTCTGTGTATATAAAAATTCATATTTAAATTTTTAATTTTATAAAACAAAATATAACTTTACAATTTATAATTTTTATATTATAATTATTGTTAGAAAATGGTGAATTTTAACAGTTTTTTATACACTAATAGAGTTGCCAACTGTCAACAATTTTTTTATTTTTTCTTTTCAGTAATTGGCAATTGCATGCCTTAAAACTATTTTCTTAAATCTAAAAATAAAACTTTTACTATTTCCTGCTAAATTTGAAAATTCGTCCATAGTGCAATGTATAGATATGGGTTTGTAGTCTTAGGCGAGACAATAATTTAATTTTCCTTAATGCTTTTTATTCTTTCATTATTATTTTTCTGAGTATTTTGCTATTAAATCCTTATGAACAAAAACAAAATTGTGCAAAAAGTGTTGAAAACAGGAAATTTTTAATAATTTAAAGGAAAGTTTTAAAACTGTATTTATTGACGCAGTGGAATGGAAGAGGAATTTTTGGAAAAATTATTATATTTATATACAAATGGAGCCACAACAAAATAAAATACATATAACTGTATTGTGGGACAGCAGATGAATATTCTAGAAATACAAACTTTGCTTTTTGTACTATGATTAAAAGCAGGAATTCCCACCGGAATTTATATCATACTTTTTTCAAAGATATATGGACTCTTCTTTGTGAACCATTTTAGTAAAGTACAAAAACAAATTTAATAAATTTGCTAACAAATTTATTACATATTCCCAATAAAATTATATTTTTGTTTATTCTCAGACTATCTTATTTTTTTCTTGTCTCCAATATTACTTTTTTATCAAGCCAATCTCGTCTAGATATTGAGAATTTATTTAAGTATTTGTATCATAGTTTTAACATATAAGGTCTTATTCTTTGGTTAAAACATGCAAATATATGTAAATTTAAAAAAACTTTAAAAGATATTCTATGATATAGACTCACATACCTATCTGTTAGGGTGGACCTCTTTTATATGGAGGAAAATAAAGGATTTCAAATTTCGGGTCTCACCCGTTAGAAGTATCTTAAATTAATAATTTAATTTTTTTAATGTTCAACCCCAAATAATTTATTACAACTAAAATTTTCTTGTTTTCCATCTTTTTGAATTCCACAGTTTATTGCCATTCAAAAATTAACAAAATACAAAAAATTTCACAGTCTCAATAAAGTTTATAGAAAACAGTTATTTGTATACAACTCGCTTACCTATATTGATGATATTACAACATCATTTAGAAGTGGATCTATGGGGGGGTGGTTTTGGAAATTAATCTTCAAAACTATTTCTTCAGCTAAGAAAAATTAAACACGAAGAAAAATTTATAATAGGAAAAGGAAAAAAATTAAAATTATTTTGGAAAAATTAGTTTGTCGGAAATAGAAAAAAGAATGTTGAATTTATCTTCAACAATGTTTATCCTAAAATTTGCATCTTCTTTCGAAAATGTTAAAGTAATTCAATAGGTTTTAAAAAATGGCATTTGGTAAAAAAATTTAAGAAATGCACATTTTTAAGTATTTTTATGTCACTTTTTTTTTAAATAACTACATAACATATTTATGAATTTTTGTAAAATGTTAACTTCCTCTAACAGTAAGTAATTTTGTAATTTCATTTATTTTTCCTAGATTTCCGAAATTTTAAATTTCCAAATCTAAGTTTAAATTTTACGTTCTATGTTATTAAAAATGCATCATTCGATAAAAATAATTTGTCTAAGTTTTATCAGTTAATGAAAAATATTTTTTATTTTATAAATCAAAATATATCCAATAAAAGCGCTTAAGTAACAACACAGAAAAAGTTTTACCCATTTTTTTTTTTTTTTCATACAAAAAGTAATATTTATCTTAGATATTATTAAATTATACATAATAAAAATTTTGCGTATTCTGAGACAATTTTATTTTGGAAGCTAAATAAACATGAATTATCAATGATAAATGTACTCGTAGAAAAGTGGTAATTTTTCAAGTAAAATCTTAAAAAATAAATAGAAAATAAGCATAATTTTGTAAGTAAAAATCATTAAAATTTTTTAATTGTGCTCAAAAAAATAAAACAAAAACAAAAAACATTTTTTTAATAAGTTCCTGCATAAATTATGTTATTGTTTTGTTAATTTCTTCTTTATAAGATTTTTAGTATGTGGAAAGTAGAAGAATCAAACTTGTTATCCATATAAATTTCTATATGTTTTGGTCAAATATTGGAATAAAATTTTTAAACAACACTGAAAAAATTATAATTTTTCCAACTTCTAATGCAATTTATTATAAATTTTTCTTCAAAAGACTTTAATAATAATAAGGATGTAATAATTTTTAAAACCTTTTTTGTAAGCATACCAAGATTTAAATTCCTTTAAACTGGACAACATTTTTAGAACTTATTCGACTTTATGTGAAATGATTTACTTAAACTTTTTATTCCTTTTTATTTTTCCCCCAATTATGTTTCAAATAAAGTATAAAGTGTTCTTAAAAATACGAGTATTTTGAAATTTTTAAATAATTCTTTGAGTATTTAAACGATTTGAAAGATTGGCGTCTAATTTTATTTTAAATGAAAAAGCATTTTAAACTTGATTTACATCACTGCCGAAATTTTGAAATAGAAACGCAAATTTAATTTAAAATATTTTAATAAATTATTTTCTATTTGTAGTAAATATAAAATATTTAAATAAACCTTTCTTTTGCTTTTTTTATTGAATTAAACTCAAAAAATAATTAAAACGTTTTTTTTTTTTTTCGAAATATCTAAAAATTTAAAGGGTATTTCGAATTTTTGAAAAGTTTTTAGTTTTTCTCGTTTGACAACTTTGTTGTTTTTCTTACAAATCCTTACTTTCTAAAAGTAATGAAAGGAAATGGAGCAAAGCTATTGTTAAATGAAATGGAATAAAAATAAAGTATTTATTTTATTTTTGTATAAAAGTATCGATTTTCTTACGGTTTCCTTTATCGGATTAGTTTAAAACTTTTGTATCAGTAAATTTTTTATATTAAAGAACATAATTAGATATATTTAAGTAAAATTGATATTCTAAGCAGCATTGCCAGGAGATGAGAAAAAAAGAGCCTAAATTGAACTTTACAAGAGTCAAAAAAGGCTAATTGTTTTAAAAAATAAAGCCAGAAGAAAACTAAAATTTTTTTTTTAATTTTATTTTTTTCACGTTCTCATTAATTTTTGAAATAAATTTATAAATAAAACGTAGAACGGCTGCCAGCCAAATGTGCCATTGAATAATCGTTAAAGAAGAGAATTGTGCAAATAAATACACAAAAATGCTTAAATTAATGATTCTGGAAAATAAAATTAGTAATAGAAAATAAGAAACTATTTTCTTCGTTGCTGAGATACTAACATTTTAGCCTTGAAGAATGAAAAAAGTTTATAAGAAAGCTAAAAGCTAAAACAAAAATTTTGAGGCTAAAAGCAAAATAAAAAAGCTAAACTGGCAACACTGATTCTAAGTACCAAAAATACATAGCTAACCTTTCCTTTTTTTCATGTAATTTTAATGAATTTAATTGAAAACCATTTATTTGTTTGAAATGCTTTAGAGGATATATAATAATAAAATAAATGCACAACTTAAATTATTAAAATCTATTCAATACTCCCAAAATTTAGAAACCATAAATTCATAAAAAGTTTTGTTTGTATTTCAAAAACTAAAAAGGAATAATGAAGTAAAATATCGAGTTTTTTGATGTCATAAATAATAAAATTTTATAGTTCTAAAGTTATTTATAATACAACAAAGATATAGTCGTTCAATCCCGACCATATGATACTCTACACGATTGTGTATGTAAATCAAAAATTCGTCGAGGAGTCTTATATTAGACATGTGGACAATTGGGGACCGATACTTTTACTAAGTGTAAAATAAGATATACAAATACAGAATATTACGGTAATACTAACATTTATATGAATTTATGCACTTTAGGATGACTCACGAAAGTGGATTTGTATGGAGGGATCCTCATAGAATTTGCCACTGTGATTTCTACGTATATAAAATTTATTTGTGTCACATACAAACTTAATACTAACATGTGTATGTAATTTATACATGTTAAAGTGATTTTCGGAAGAGGGTTTTATATGGGAGCTATGGTCAATTATGGATCGATCTTCATGAAATTTGGCATAAACATTGATACTTATATAAAACTTCCTCGTAGCAAAATTCATAAAATATTGCTATATTTAAGGCATTTATGATCGTCAAACCCCTATTTTGATATGACATTTGTATGGGGGCTAGGTGAAATAATGGACCGATAATAACCAAATTTCAACAAATTTCGTCCTTATGCCAAATTTCATTAAAGTATCTTCAAAATTGCGACCTGTACTTTGTGCACAAGTTTTACATGGACATCGACCAGCCAGACGGACGTTAGATAAACTCAAAAAGTGATTCTGAGTCGATTGATATACTTTAAGGTGGGTATTAGATTATTTTTTCTATGCCTTATAAACATCAGCACAAACGCATAATACCCCAACCACCTATGGTGGTGTGGGGTATAAATATTGTATAAAATTTAATCACCACTTATTAACTGAATTTTTTAGCCATTAAGATCTTGTAGATAATTTCGAATTTTTTTAAAAAATCACCCTCGCCCCCAAGTTCATCCGCGTCTTTGTTATCCACAGTATCCATAAAACTTTAAAACGATTCGTTATACCAAATTCGTTTCTTTCTCTCAAATTCCGCTTGAAGTCTCATTTTACAGGGATATATTTGATTGACGACTATATGTTTTATGGTAGTGCTATTTTCATTTAAATTATTTACGATCGGGGAATATTAAAAATTGTCTGAAAATTTTTAATTTCAAGATTTTGAACGCTTCGAGTCACCTCTAAATTTTTTTTCAATTAATCCAAAACTTTGTATGTCTTAGATTTCCGACTATTTGCACATTTCTAAATAGTAAGAACGTGAATTTGCATACTTTTCCTAACGAGGGCCACCCTAATATGTATGTACATAAAATGGTTATTTTAGAGCAAGCAGAGTATGCATGTAATCATTCTAACAATATCTGCAGGATATATTTACAGTTTTATATTTGAATGCACTAATGTGGTATGACATTAGTCATGGTAACGGGCAGAAAAAGAAAACTTAAATCTAAACTAATATACATAGAATATAAAAATAAAATTGAAAAAATAAACCCGACTTATATGTATGTATATTAAATTGCATCGATTTGTATGAACAAAAAAAGTTGCAAATGTACCCCATAAAATTAGGAACTGATAATTTCAAAATATTTTGGTTCAATTATTTTTTCTTACATAAGCTGGAGCATTTTTAAAAACATAGCTTTTGATAAACTATGTACATAAATTTTTGCCAAAAAAATAAAAAAATACAATATGAAATAGAGACGTGTCGACTAAAACATAATCAGCAAAATATTTTTAAAACAAGTTACCATTGTCGTGAAATGAAGATTTTAGTAAAATTTTCTACGGATTTTTTAAGATACTATTTTATTAAAGTTTGAATATTTCGGACATTTGCCATCGTAATTTATATTTTTGAACATCATTGGAATGATATTAAGCATTACACCCTTTAGTTACAAAAATAATATTTTGAGATCACAGTTTAAAATAAATTAAGTTCATTTTTATGGGAAATAAATTGTTATTTTTTTAAGAAATTAAATGTCACAAAAAACATTAGCTTGTCAAAAAGCTATAAATTAGTATAAAATAGCTACCAAATTTCAAAGACTTTCTTTTATTCGATTATGATTGCTGTTTTAAAAGAATTTATTCCATACAACTTATTTGCTAAAATTGCTGATTTAACATTTATTTTATGCTTTTAAAGGATAAATTATTTGTAATTTTGAAGAGTATCAAAATAGACCTTTCCAATGGTACCTTAAAATCCAATATATCTTGAAAAATGTCCGAAATATATACAATTACATGTTTAGATAATGAAAATATAACAAAAATTTTAATAAAATCTTGATATTTTGCGAATGAAAAAAGATGTAAGAATTATTTAAATGCATATTCCAAGCGTTAATATATCTCTGTAATATTTCTAAGTTAATTTTCATATAACGAACATTTTTATAATGCTATTGAAAGGAATGCGTATTTTTAGGGGCGTTTTAAAATTGGTCTACCTCACGTAAATTTATATATTCAGACATAATATTTTTGATGTGAGAACATAATAATCTTCATTTCTAGAGGGGTGCATTTGCAATATATTATCGTTAGGCACTTTAATGTATATACTAACACATATGTGCAAACATACAAATTTCAATAAGATTGAAAATAGAATAAAGTGGTAGTAGTTTGAAAAAAGAGTATCTCAATATATGTTTTTGTATTCAATATTAAATATAGATTTTTCAGATAACGTATAATAAATACATAACTATAACTATAACTATAACATACAATGGAGAATAATAATGCTAAATTTTAAATCATCACTTTCAACACCAACATTGATATAATATAATATTTATACGTATAAGTAATATCATACTAACCATAAGTTTATTTGAATAATTATACGTAATAAATTATATGGAATAGATTTTTACTTAATATAACTATAGCTCTGCTAAACCGTGTTATGTTAAACTTATACCCTACAAACATTTGAAGAAATATATAAAATTTTATTTTCTTTTTATTATTTTTATCCTCAAAAAATTATCCTTTTCCAGCAATTTGACTATCATCTCCGCAATAAATTAATGCTATCCCATTAAGATCATCTGGAGTATATTAATGCATTAATTTTATTTTTTGTTCTAAAATGAAAAAAAAAATATTGAATAAATTTGTTTGTCTTTTAGCAAAAAAAAAAAAAAAAAAAAAATGATATCTTATGTGAGCGTTTTAGCTTACGAGCTTTATGATGTTAGGATTTATGTGTATGCATGCATGCTTTGCAAGATGTAAAAGTTTTCTTTATTATATTATTTCAAGATTTATTTCGTGATAATTTTTCTATATATTTATTACATCTTCCAGAAGATTATCTGGGGGTATCTTCTTCTTTTTGCCTAGATGATTACTTAGCAATATTGCCTATTTTTCTTACAGGCATATTGACTTCTTATTACGAATATGATTATTGAGGCAATAAAATTTTTTTCTCAGCAATACGAATTCGAATCACATTCATGTCGATATACGTAAAAATATACAAATTCGTATGTAATGAATTTGTATAGTTTTGTATTATTTATTTAATAAATTTGATAGCATGTACCGAATATAGGTGTTATATTCGACTGAATTTTAAACTGAATATAACACTGAATTTGAATTGAATCTGATTGACTATTTTTTTTTATGTATGTACCACTCGTAGCACTCAAATTGTTTTTGAATTTTTACGTGATATTTTTTACTGCGTCCATTTACTATTCTTCTTCATTTCCTCATTTTTTGTAGTGTTTTACACTACATTGTAGTTTTTGTAGATATGCGGTCACTTCATTATTACGCTGTGGCTATATATCGTTTCCGGACTTATTTTTGACAATTTTGTGCAAAATTTTCCTTTCATTTGGCTTACAAGTCTTACAAGTTCAATAATGCACAAATTATTATAACCCAGGCAGAAATAAGGTGAACAAATTACTCAACTTCGGAATTTTTTGAAGGGAAGCGAATTTCGTCTTAGCGTTTTATTTATCATTCTTTTATTTAAACAAAATCAAAACCCGTGTGTTTTTCGTGGTTTAAAATTATAAAATATTGAAAAAAATATGTTATTTTAAAAGACCATATTTTCCATATTATCAGATTTTCATTATTTAAAATTCATAAGATTTCTATATTTGTCTTTTTGGACCCTTCGCCAAAGGTGTAAAAAGTATATATAAGTTTGTCATTCCCTTTGTAGTTTCCACAATTGTCGTCGGAGAGCAAAAAAGTATGTCGATAGGACGATGACCGCCCATCAGTCCTTCCCTTCTTCCTTCTGCCCGTTGAAATGGTGTTTATGAAGCCCACCGATAACTGCCATATATTATATATATATTGAGCTAAATAAAATCCTTTCCATAATTTTTATATTGAAATTCAGCAGAATCGATTTCTACATGGTGGAGATATGTGCAAAAAACCAGTGTTTTTGAGGTTTTTTCGACTTCAGGATGGTTTAGATGCCATTTGTGAAGCCTCTCGATAGCACAGATAGATATATGATATATATCAAAAGATTAGAAATTTTTTTCAGAACCTTTCTATTTGAACTCGAAAAAAATGGTTTTATTTTGTTTATACGTTATTTTGCTAATCTAGTTATATTTAAATTAAAATTATAAGTGTATTATAAAATATTCTTTTTGTAATAAATTGTCTCGAAATTCTTTTTTAAAACATTTTCTTTAAATAATCTATTTTTTCAATATCCATATGTGCAAGTGATTCGCGCAATTTAAGGTTTGTCATTATTGTTTAAACGAATTGTATCAAGTTCGCATTAAATAAAAACACGTATTTCAAGAAATGGTCACTATTATTGAATCGTGTTATAAGGAAGTCACTTAAATGAAGTATCATGTAAATCAAGGATTACCTATATACATGTATATCAATGCATAGAAATAACGTACATACATAGAAATAACGATCACACTATAACGAAAAAAGAAAATGGTGTATTGTTAGATATTGTATTGGTTATATGTCAATAGTGAATGGATGACATAACTGTTTATTTTTTTTTTTCTTTTCTTTTTTAGTGTATGTATTTAGGGCTTCAACACCTCAATATAACTAGAAGCTATAACACACATATACAACAACTACAACAGCATCTGTAACTACAGTTTCTTCTCATACAGCTTCATTTGATTTGTATTGGCACAAAATTATGATTTAACATTTTAAGGATGTTGTTGTTGTTGTTACACAGTGGTACTTAAAATAATAAGGAATAAGAAAGAATAACGTTAATATTAATTTGATTGTTCTTTGTTGTCCTGTTCATAATAGAACAGATGATGTTGCTGATTTTATAGACAGTTATCCCAATAAATATGTTTGCATTAAGCTGAGAAGTGTAACAAATTCAGTTTAGAAATGTCCTGATAGACCATTTTTTATTCTTTAACAAAATTTAATTAAAATCCTGGCTCAGAGCAAAATAAAAATCGATTCGCTTTAATTTTATTTTATTTCATGCAATTCAATAACTCTCTTGTACAAGGTTTTAAATAAATCTTATTAAGCTTTGAATGCTTGTTGGGGCAACAAGAAAATATGTAACATATTTTAAGCTTATTAACGTTTCCAGCTTCTTATTAAATTGAATTTCATTTCAAGTTGATGTCAAATAAAAATTGTATTTTCATGACTTGAGCAAAATTTGTTTTGTATTAAGAGAGGAGTCAATGACGCAGGATATTTTGCAAATTGCCAGGTTTTTATTTTAAGATTTTGCAGAGTTGTGTATGTTAAAGGTGAATACTTGTGTATATGATATTTTATGTGAGTAAGTAGAAATAAGTTTCATTCTTTTGTCATTTCCATGGAGATGGATAAATTTATTTGAGAAATGAATTTTGGGAATACATAAAAAGATTTTTTTATATATTCACCAGTGTTGCTAATTTAGCCTTTTTCAAGCTAAATATAACCATTTTATTTTGCCTTTAGCCTCGAAATTTTCATTTTAGCTTCTAGCCTTTTTCACAGAAAGAATCATCCCAAATAATTTTTTAATAAAATTATATTGAAAGTTAGTTATATTATTAATTAATGTAATTAACTTTTTAATTAGATTTAATCTTCTTGAAAAAAATCGACAGTATAAAGAAAAAGGTAAAAAATAAAACGTGTCAATAAAAAAAAAAAATAAAAATAAAATAACTTTGTCAATTTTCAACCATTTTTGGAATCAATCTATCATTAAAAAAATAGTAATACGAAATATAATATAATATGATTTGATGAGATTATTAATCTTTCGATGCTATTTTAGATGCTCCCGTAATTGATACCGGAGGTTCAAGATACTAGTTTGTTTCAAAACTTTTCTATGAATGATTATTTATAAATGTATATAGGGTCAGATCATATTGATTGTTTTGAAAATTTGTTTTGACATCTGTCATATTGTTCTTGATATCTCGTCCTAGGTCGCAAGGGCACTCATATAGTATGGATATATAATATGATCTATAATGGAACTTCCAACAGAGATGAACGCTTTTATGATAAGTTTTCGGGAATTAAATATAAGTATAAATTTTACATACTTTGAATTTATTATTACGAGTACATATTTTATAATCATTATAGTGAATTATATATATAAATATATGTAATTTTTACATTATATATACACTAAATACATACTTACATTTTTTTAAAAGCAAAATTTTATAAATCTTATAAATCTTTTTAAAAGTCAGCGATAATACTATGTTAGCTATCTCATACTCGATGACAAAGGTTACAAAAGTGTGATTTATACGTGATTATCAGTGGTTTCAATAGGGTGGATATAACGCCAAGATAAAACTATTTATGTATGTGTTTTTTTCGTTTAATTTTACTTGTGTTGCATTATTTAAATATTTCTAATATTTCAATAAGCAATTATTATGCAATTATTATGCATTTTAACTGAAGCATGGATTTAATTAATTATAAAATTAAATCAATTAAATTTTTAATTAATTGAAATTTAAGCCAAAGTCAATTATTCCAGTTAATTAATATTATCGTTTTGGTGATTGAAGCAAAACCAAACAAAAAATTAATTAATATAAGCTATTTCGTAATTTAAATCCACTTTTATTTTTTCTGTGTAGCCTATTTCGATTTTTAAAATTGCCTTAAAAAGCCTAGTGTTAATATTTCAACTACGAAGATAATAATTTTTTATTTACCATTACTTATTTTACAGAATCATCCGTTTAGATATTTTTGCGTATTTATTCTTATATAAAATAGTGAAATTCCTTTCATAATTATGAAACAAAAATTTTTACCTACGAAGCTTTATTCTCCAGCTCTTCAAAAAAATAACACTGAGCTAGTCAAAAATTTTAACAAGCTGGGTACTCAACTGGTAAAGATAATTTGAGTGCGCTCAATTTAATGGTGGTAGCCGTTTTTTAAAGTTATCGCTAGTATTCGCAATATCTGGGCTTAAAATTTATTATGGAAATTGGAATCTTTCGAAATTAAATATCTCAAATCGTGCACTAAATTTTTAAATTTGCTAACATCATTAAATGCAGCGTCGTCGATTTAGTTTTACACCACCGGTATTCATCTTGTTAAAGAAATAAGTATCATTTTCGAGCACAGTGTAAATAAACTAATTTTATGGGTTTAATTATTATAATTATTTTTAATATGCTTCAATAATCATAGAAACTATTTTTTATTATTATATATCACATATGTTTAAATTTCCTATAAATATATTGTTTTCATTAATTTTTTCATGTACATTTTTTCAAATTTTTATTATTGATTCATTTGAAGTTAAATTTATTATTAAAATCTTATAATTGATTTATTTAGACCTCTATGTTGAGTCTACATTAGACAATTTTTTATCAATCGAATCTATTTTTGGTTGTTGTAGCTGTCAAACTGCACATATAAAAAACATTAATGAATTTGTACAACCTTATATAAATTCACCTTGATTTTAATGTTGTCTTGACTGCATAATCAAAAAAATATATAAAGCCCAAAGTTATGAAACTCACTGCAAAACATTGGGTGATTTTTCATATGAAATGTGACCCAAATTTGTTAGTGAATTTTTTGGAGATTTTTCTATATTAGATTTGTACAATTTTATTTATAACTCTATTACATTATTCTAAAAATGTAAAAAAATAAGTTTATGAATTAAAAAAATAGCTTTTTTAAAACATTTAGCCTTTTTGACCTTTTTAAAGTTTAATTTAACCATTTTTTTATGGCTCTTCTGGCAACACTGATATTCACGTACTTGTAAAAAATATTCATGGGTTACGTATAAGTAACATTGGGGAAGAAAATTAATTATTACTCATACGCAACCTTTGATAGGTGATATAGTGATTTACTTGTAAGATAAAGAAAATTAAGAAATTTACCAGGAGGCTTCAAATTGGAAATTATAACATATTTGTGCCATTATCAAAAAAGTTTTGATTTTAAGCCATAAAAAATTGTATTTTTTATTTCTTTATTTATGACACATTAAAATCCATTTGTATAAACATAAAGGGACTTGAATGCATGTAGAATCAGTTATTCAAATAAAATTTATGATATTTTCAATGTGTGATAGTTTAATTTTAGGATTTCTTGGTAAAATCAAAAAAAAATTTTCTTTATGAGGTTCAAATCAAAGTTATTTATCCATATATTACACGAAAGTATATTTTATTAGAGCTTATTACATAGATATGCTAATTAATATTATGATCATTTTTAAACTCAAGTAATTTATTTATTTTTTATTTTTTTGGCCATAAAATATTTATCCTTTTTATTGTGCCTTTATATTTCCGATAAGTGCCTAATTATGCCCAATTATGATCAATTTCGTGCTATCCAAGCAATGTGGCTTAGTAAAATCTGTTTTTACAAAAGTATTCTGTTTCAAACTATCAACGACATTCGATTTAAATTTATGGTTCGGACCAATTTATCGCTCTTCTTATATCCACAAGATTTGTCCAAACTACAATTTACTAAAAGAATGCAAGAACAAGATGTGTAATTTTTGCGTAATTTTCAAAAGGTCAAAAGATAATTTGGGCACATCAACGAGATATGTCGCAAAATACGTATAAATAAAACAAGTATCAATCCCTGTTTCAAAATTTTTATTCCGTTGAAATCCCGCCCAAAAAATTAAAAATAAAAATTTAAAATTAAAAAACTTTTCTCATCAAAATTCGATCACTCGGTATATAACTTATGAAAATTTGCACAATAACAGCGGAGATGTAGAATTTTTCACAATTATTACTTTAAATTACTTTAAAAAAGATCGAAATCAAAAAGTATAGAAAAATAGAAAAATAAAGTTAAGTAATTTTAAGCCCTTTTTCTAAATTTTTGAACTTTGAATAACAATCATGATTATAAAATGAAACCCGTGGCACTAAAATTTTGCACTATATTAGTTTCAAGCCAAGTTTAGATCCACAACCCGTTTATTTAAAATACTGATAAAGGATTAAAGTTAGTTTCAGTCAAATTAAAAATTTCTGATAATGGCTTATATATAAAATAAAATTTTCTGTATAAGTTTTGATTTACATTTCTTAGAAATCTGCATTAAAGTTAAATTGTTCGTTAAATATATTTTTCTTATTACACTATGCGACAAACTTCGGGTCATCAAATATTGCCTCGAAAATTCCACCACGAAACGAAAGTACATCAGAGTAAAATCTCCAAAGGGTTTCGGAAAGTTAATTAAAAACTTTTTACGTTATTGACTCTTAAACTTCGGACATTTTAGAGCAATTTTGATACGATGTGTGAAAAAAAGAAAAAAAAAAACAGAAATTTTTAATGTATTTATGGGTACTTATTTATTTACATAATGCAAAGCTTCTTTTATATATGTAAGATTTTTGTTAAATGTCCCTCCCTCTTTATGGTTGCAGTAAATGAATAGTCACATTATTATTATTATTATATATATATTATATATATATATATATATATATATATATATATATATATATATATATATATATATATATATATATATATATATATATGAGGGCGGATCAATAAGTTCGTGACTTTTCGAACTTCCCTCGTAGTTATATTAAATGCAACACTATTCCCATCAAGTACTACTTGTTAATAGACTACTGTCAAATTGTTCTCATTTACTTTGCGTTTAACAGCTGTTCAAAACATACAACCTCGTGTATTTTTCTAAAAATGGAAAAAAGTGAATTTCGAGTGCTCATTAAACATTATTTTTTGCGAAAAAAAACCGTCAATCAAACCAAGGAAGAGCTCATAGTATTTATCCAGCTTTTCCTTGGGGACTCTGCACCATCGATTTCAATGGTAAAAAAGTGGTTTAATGACTTTCGTTATGATCGTACAAGTACAAATGGCACTGAACGTTCTGGACGGTCAATTGCTGCCAGTACACCCGAAAATGTCGAAAAAATCCACGATATGGTGTTGGCCGATCGAAGAGTAAAAATGCGTGAGATTTCTGATTCTATAGGCATTTCATATGGCAGTGTGGATTCGATTTTAAATGATCAGCTGGGTTTAAGAAAGTTGTCTACAAGATGGGTGCCGCGTTTGCTCTCAATTGACCATAAACACGTGTGCAGTCTCAGTGGCAAAACTCTATGAATTGGGCTACGAATTGGTACCTCATCTGCCACATCCTCCGGATTTAGCTCCTAGTGACTACTTCCTGTTTCCAAACCTAAAGAGATTCAGCTCCAACTATGAAATTATTGACCAGATAAATGCCTATTTTAAGGACCTCGAAAATCCTATTTTTTACGCAAAGTAAATGACGACACTAGCTCAAAATTTGACAGTAGTCTATTAACAGGTGGTACTTGATGGGAATAGTGTTTATATATTATATATTTTAACGGTAATATACAGTGTATAGGATGTAGATAGTGTGTAATTATGCTGGTGAGAAATAATGATGCCATAAGTAATAGTTTATATATTCATGTATAGTAGTATATAAAATATACGTATATGAATAAAAAGATATATATAAAATAAAAAATACCGACAAACTACACATTCCAAGTGTAATATTTTTCCTATTTTTTTTTTTTTTTTTTTTTTTTTTTTTTTTGTAGCACCGTATTGACATTGTTTTTTAATGAAAACTTAATGCTATATTCGGAAAAATATATTATGTATTCTATTGACAAATTATTGTTCATCGAATCATGAGGCCAATTAGTGCCAATTATGAAAAATTATTAACTCATGTCCGATCGATTTTTCTGTCCGTTTTTCATCCAATGCTTACTTCTAACCGATCAATTGATTTTTAACAGCTCATAATATGTGATACTCTTCTGAGCTCATTAAGCACAAATCATACTCTTGATGACAGAGATATTTGGCTTTGATATTGCTCTTTATGGTTGGGTGGGTTTTTTGCACCTTGGATTATAATACAAAATAAAAGAAGACACGACACTATTTACAAATTTCATTAGCGATCAAAATCATCTAAAACAGAAACGCAATCGTTATCAATTGAAGCATTTTCTAAATAAATTCAACTTACATACCTTTTACCGAAGTGAAATATCTAAGTTTCAATGAAACCAAAATAGATATGATATAACAAATGCGCAAACAAACACTGCTTTGGTATCACCAAAACCGTACAACAGGGCAATTTACGATTGTAAACATGTATAATTTTGTTAAGGATCACTTCCGCAAAATACTTTTAAATGATTTGAAATACAAAAATTAAAACGTATTAAATTATCTTCAAAAAATCCAGTTACTTTCAAATATATAAGAAAATTAAAGCAACTTACCTTTGTAATCCTGCAAATGATGGATTTTATAGTTTTTTGTGTCAACATTTTTATAATTTTATTTATTGTTATATTTTTAATTGTCAAAAAACAAGAAATTGTTATTGTTTTTCATATTAGTTTAGAATGAATTTACAAGCAATGAAATAGAATATTAAAACCAAATATTATTTTTTATTAAATTTAATTTAAATCCAAATAATGATTTATTAAGAAAAATTTTAGCCATAATTTTTTCTGTGTCTATTATCCAATAAAGTGAAAGTAATGAAAATTTCAAAAACTAAGAATAAAAAATAAAAACTTGAGATTTTGTCTTTAATAACTTACATAGTTTTGCTATGAATAATATTGTGTATATACTTTTTAAAAAGGGGTAAAGTCTTTTCTTTCTAATGCCGTTTAAAAAAACTTAAATTGGTTGACATGTATTTGAGATTAAAAAAAAAACTTCCGGAAATCGATTTTTTGGATGTAACTCCCGGGAGTATATTTAAAACTATAAAAATAGTAAAATAAGCTGCTCACTTATACCGACAAACTACACATTCCAAGTGTATTATTTTTCCTTTTTTTATTTTATAGCACCGTGTTGAAATCGTTTTTTAATGAAAAATTAATGTTATATTCGGAAAAATATATTACATATTTTATTACTAGAATTATTGTTCATCGAATCATGAGGCCAATTAGTGTCAATTATGAAAAATTATTGACTCGTGTCCGGTTGATTTTTCTGTCCGTTTTTCGTCAAATGCTCACTTCAAACCGATCAATTGATTTTTAACAGCTCATAATAGGTGATACTCTTCTGAGCTCATTAACTACAGATCATACTCTTGATGACAGAGATATTTGGCTTTGATATTGCTCTTTATGGTTGGGTGGGTTTTTTGCACCTTGGATTACCATAATCCACATGTTATCGCTCGCAGAGATGTCATATATTTTTGTTGATCTTCTATAGCCAAGTTGTTACTTAGAAATCACCAAATTTAAATTTTACTTAGTTTTTTAAAGAAATACTAAAAATTTATCTAAAATGTTAAGTGTCGTACAATTTTTAGTATTTGAAATTTAATATAATTTATAAATGTAAATTCAGCTTTAACAAAGCCAACGATAATTACATTAGCTAATAATAACTGAATAAAGAAAATTTAGCTTAAACTCTATATTTTAGGTCAACAACTTTTGAATTTAATTTATGTTTATTATAATTTTTAAAAGAATATTTCCATCATTAACAATATTAGCCCCATTTAACTTATAAATTGTCTCAAAGAATTAATTTATTCATGAAAGTTTTTATTTCATTGTGACCGAAATCATTAATATTCTTAATATATTTTAATGATGACGAAAAACAAATTATCAAACATTTACTTCATAAGTATTGTAAAATATATATTTTGGCTATAAAATTTCATAAACTAAGTCGAAACTATTTATAAATTAAAGCTCTTCATTTTGCTATATAGGCAAATACTAAAAATAGTCGATTTGTAGTATGAAAATTTAATAATAAATTAATAAAATTTTAAAAATTAACTAAACAGGTCGGTCGTCACCTTTTTATAAATCGCCAAAAAATTCGCCATGTCACCAAACAGAAATTTCAGTCGCCAAAAGCAATTAAAAGTCACCACGTTTGGCGAAAAATCGCCACATCTGACAGCCTTGATCGTCTGTAATAATTCCACACATAAATGAGTTTATTTTTGTGGCTATGAAGCAGCATTTTAGAGATGCAAAATCGCCTTTTGGCGTCTTCTGGCCTCAATTTGTGTGGCAGCAAATTTCCTAGCTTTTGGTTAAATTCAAGTACATTTAAAAGTCCGGAAATCGATTCCTGACCTACTGGTCACTTTTATATAATCTAAACCACTTACAACAGGTTGCTTCAGCCATAGCATGGACTGCATAAACATCCAGCAAAATACGTGATTTTCTGCATCGGCTTTCTTCAAAAAATTATAATAAAGTAAAACTTCCTTCTAATTTTTGTTACGGAACTCTTAGTATTCAAAGCTTAAAAAACTATGTTTATTCTTGAACAATTTGACACATACTAAATAAGAAAACTAAACAATCAAGGAAAACACAAATATGTTCCAAAAAAGTGCTTTATGCTAATAAAAAAAAAAATTATAGAAATTTTTAAACAAAAATTATTTTATTTTTTTTTTTCAATAAAACAGAGTGCTAAAAAAAATATTCATACATACATAGCTTTCATTAAAAAATAAAATAAATTGTTTTTAAAATATTAGCTAATTCTATCTGCATAGTGTATGTGATGGGAGTTACTGCATAAACCCAAAAGGGTTCTTTCGTAAAGAAATAGAAATATTATTGCTTTTTTTAGGGTGATATTTAATTGCCAACATTTAAAATTAAAATAGTTTTTAGTTTAAACAAACGTACGTATCGTCGGTATATTGACGAAAATTCCTGTATATTTTTTGAACAACGTTTAAAGTTAAATATCCGATTTTAATAAAATTGATAGGAATCTTCCTGGCGCAAGGAGTTTCAAAATTAAAAAATATATATTTTATCCTACACGCAGGGAAAAAACATGGTTACGGCATTATCACTACAACAATATTATGTTAATTTTAATAATACTGTGTTCACAATAAGAATGTTTTTGTTCCAGTTTTATCATTCAATGTTTACATTCAATAAAAATTTTGCTACAGTTGCCTACAAAAATCTTATGTTTTTGAATATTTTTACCAGAAACAAATTTTTATTAATATGAAAAAATATTATTATTTCGGCAACCATTAAATATTAACAATATTTTTCCTTGTTCCTAAACCATGTCTTGTTTTAAATTATAATTCCCTTGTTTAATATTATAATTATCATAATAATAGAATGTAACAAATAATTATATTATCGAATGCGTTTTACAAATTTAGTCGGAAAACACATAACTTGTTTGTTTTTGAATATATTTTGTTTTTAATGTTTGTTTTCCAACTTTATTATAATTCTCGTTTAGTTTATACATGAATAAATATAAATAGATAAGGTTTTGTTATATTTGGTGCGATTCAAAAAGAAATTACTGCCTATTTCTATAAATTCGAACGAAAACTTCGTTCGAGTAAATATATTGAAAACAACAAATAATTTTCAAATTTATTTGTTGTTTTCAATACATTTAGTCAAACGAAACATTCGTTTGCATTTGCATAAACAGTCAGTTAATTAATGAATAAATATTTATATATTAAGATTAATATGAAACATGTTACAAGTAATTTTGAACATATTATAAAATTTTTAATGGTAAATAATATGATGAAGCTGAGTCATAATATAAGAAAAAGAAAGCACAGTTTTATAAAACCGGATCATAGCATTATAAATTATTTAAATACAAGATGCAAAAACTCGAATCGTAATAAGAAAAGTTAGATTATTTTATGATTATAATGTTCATGTTCGGACTGCAGAGTTTCTAGGGCATTATGGCCTAGCTTAAAACTGGCGGATTCCAAGCATCTTCTAGGTATGAGTCGTGGTAGTCTTAGAGTCATAGTAGGCATGGTTACGGGTCATTTCTCAATAGGGAATATGATGAGTAAGTGGGACATTGGCTCATCAGACTTTTTTAGAACGTGCGATGATGTTGAGGAGCTAGAGACAGTGGAGCACATACTCTGTCACTGTGTAGGGCTTCAGCGTAATAGGTTAAAGTGGTTTGGAAGCCATACACTACATGAACTAGGTGAGGTTAATGGTAAAGGACTTGTCAACCTCATAGGGTTTGTAATGGGAATAAAATCGCTTAGGAACAATCATAACTGATTGATTGGGTATAGGTTCCACTTTTCTTTCTCTTTCTTTCTTTCATAAAGGGATCACAATGGGCCGTTCGGCCTCTGGGTGTAGGCGTGAATACGCCACACTTTCTAACCTAAACTAACCTAACCATGTTCATATTTATTATTATTTATGAACATATATTTCAATCATAATATGTTGCTCTTCGATTATGGTTCCCGCAACCATATTTTTTTTCTCTGCGTGTAGGATATCCTAAAATAGGGTCTTTTAATTTTCATTATTTGTAGCACGTAAACATCAAGCAATTTCTTTTTACAATGTAAAAAATGCGATCTTAGTGGGATAAGAAGTTATAACAATTTGTCTATAGCAGTTAGTACAATTTTACTAACAAATTGATATCTTTTTAAGTATTCTGATACTTTTATTTTAAATTTATTAACAGAATAAATAGGAAAGAATGAAACCAAGTAGTGTCGGTCAAGATTAATCATATAATACTCTACATGCTTTTATATAGGCACTCAAATAATTAACGGGAGAGGGCTTTATATGAGACCTATGCTCAGTTGTGGAACTATTCCTATGAAGTTTAATACAATAATTTATGCATATATGGAAATTATTTATGTAAAATTTTATTTCGATACTGGAATTTATGTGAAATTTTTGGACGTTTAAATATTTTTCGAAAATGTGAATTATACGGGAGCCATGGCCAATCCGATCATTATGAAATTTAGGTGAGCAATCAACACTTGTACAAAACTTAGTTGTATTAAATTTTATCTCGATATTGATATTTATGTGAGATTTATGCAAGTTTAATTGATTTTCGGGAATAGGGATTATATGGGAACTATGTTCTATTATAGTCCTATTATTGTGAAATTGAGCATGAAGATTTATTTTTATATCAACTTAAATATATAAAATTTTGCATTGATGTTAACATTAAAGTGGGATTTATGCGCTTATAAGTAATTTTTAGGTATGAAATATGTGATCAATTATAGACCAAATTTTATAAAACTTGGTACTCAAATTACATAAATACGAAATATATTAGATACTTATATGCGTTTTATGAGGTATAGGTGAAATAATGAACTGATTATTATAAATTTTAGTAGCCTTTGTAACCCCGTAACCCCTTGATACACAAATAATTCGGCGGATTTTGTAAAGTGGGTTACAGTGGATTAAAGGTCTGCTAATGTGTTCCTGAAACTTCTAAAATAATATAAAAATATTTTTTTCGGATTTTTGCGACTTATTTCAATAAATAATTATTTTTTATATTAAAATTTGAATAAGTATATCAATATGCATTAAAACCATTTAATATCTAATAGAAAATGTATTAGTTAATGGGATCTGATCCCATTTAGATCCATTTTGAAAAACGAAAAAATTTTTTTAAATATCGTGTAAAAATGTCAGGAAAACTAAAAGACCCTTTTTCAGAATATTAAAAGAATAAACGATATTTTTCACTTTAGAGATCCTTGCGCCGGGAAGATGTTTAGTTGTTATAATCTTATAACAAAGAAGAATCTAAATTCTTTCTAATGGTACTAAGTTTGTTCATAAAAGTTATTCAAGTTTAAATTTTGAAAAAAAGCTTGAGTTTCTTTAAAAGGATATGGTGCAGGTTAATATGCCATATGAAGCGAATGGGGGAATAGATTATTCGTTTAAATCAGTCATGATCAAAATCCGAGCTGGGTGCAAATTTTTTGAAATTACCCAATATTTTTGTTTTTCTTTTTTTTGTAAAAGGCCTATGTATAGTAAAAAATTACGAGTTTTTTTGAACAATATTAACACCAGTGTTGCCAGTTTAGACTTCTTAGGGCTGAATATAGGCTTTTTATTTTGCTTTTAACTTCAAAATTTTCGTTTTAATTTCTGGCTTTTTTTAACTTTTTTTTTTGATTTTTAAAATAGCAATAAAAAGACTAAGATTTTCACAGAATCATCCATTTAAGCATTTTTGCGTATTTATTCACACGAAAAACATCAATATTGTTTATATTTAACAAAAAATTTTATGGATTTACTAAATCAGTTATTATAATTATATAAAATTATGAATATAATTTTTAAAAAATCACCCAAAAATTTGGAAATGCTTAATCATAAAGAAATTATAGTTAAAAAAGTTTCGAAAAATAATTTCAAAATATTGGGACATTTTTGATATAAAATATAACCCAAATTTATGTGGAAATTTTTTGGAGTATGTTTTATTGGATCGTTTTACTGGCAACTGTTCTATGTTTTATTTATAAATTTATTAAATTATTAAGAAAACCCGAGAAAAAAATAAGTTTTTAACTGAAATAAGAAAATAAAAATTTAGTTTCTTTCCTGGCTTTATATTTTGGGACATTTAACTTTCTTTGAGCTTTTTTAAGCTCAATTTAGCCACTTTTTTTCTCGCCTCCTGGCAACACTGATTAACACATATGTAGGACTATTTGTAACTTCAAAAACCGTTGAGGTAACGGCAAAAGCTTTGGTGAGAAAATCTGTGACTGATAACCAATGCGACAAGATGCGATAATATAAATAATTGAAAAAAATTATTATATAACTTTTCGTCAACGCACCTACCATATATACAGCAGTAAAACTATATACTGTATATATTATATGCCATGTTTGTTTTTACAACTAAATCGATTATTTTCTATAACTTTGACTATCTGGCAATTTAAATGAATTTGTAATCCAGTGCATTCATTTGCCTGGAGTAACTAATAACAACGAAATAACTCATGTAGTTGACTGCTGCAATATAAACATACCGTTTTTGCTTTATCTAGGTTTATCTAAAATTTTCAAGTTTCCTCTTTTTTATGTTTATTTTTTATGTTATTTGTTTTTGTGTGCTGTTGATAAAACATTGTTAGCCAAAAACCAATTAATTTTCGTTTAAAAATTTTCCAGACTATTTATTTACCCGTGTACATATTTATATTGTAACGATTTTTTTAAATTTATCTTTTAAGGTATTTGGTATAATAGTGAAAATCGTGATTGGGTTCGTATTGCCGGCCGATAGTACCCATTACACCCTGTCAAAGGGTTGAGACATACATCACTACGTAAACCGTCATTTTCAAACATAAGCAATAGCAGTAACATCAACGCTTGTCCAGCACCACCACCCACACCACACTGTATTTGCAACACTACAGCAGCAGCAGCAACTACAACAACACTAGCTTTAGCAGTCGATACAGGAGAAGCATTAACAGCCGATGCTTCAACTATAAATACAGACGTTTCACATACAGTTTCATCAACATCAGGTTTATCATTAACACACATTAATCAACAACAAATAAATTACTTTGAATTTCCCCCGAAAGCATCATTGCTAGTCCAATCCTCTTCCCCACTAACGTCATTATCTGCACCTTCACTGGCCACAACAACAGCCGTTGCCTTAGCAGCTGCTGCTACAGCATCAAATTCAAGTAGCGTAAGATCCGGTGCTAACACATCATTTGCCTCTGGTGCAACAGGCTGTGTATCTGCTAATAATTCACCCAAAAATATTTATCATTATCAACATCATTCTCACACCCATACTCAGTCACATTTCCAACAGTACCAACAACACCAACAGCAACTACAGCATCTTCATCATCATCAACATTTGCATTATCGTCAACAAAAACAACAACAACAGGAGCTGCACAACCAATTGCATTATATATCGCCACCGTTACAATCGCCACAATCACCTTTACAACTGCAACAAGCGCCAACTCCATCTACCCCCTCTTCTGTGCCAATTTCTCACACAATTGCCATGGGTCGTAGAGAGATTAAACGTTCAAACACTAGTGGCTCAACCACCAAATCCTACGATAGTGGCAGTGGTAAGTATTTGATTTTACTTTATAATATATATTCGTACGTTTCTATAGATGTGCGACTGACTAGCATTGTGATTGATAGTCTACCATTATATGGTTATCTGAGTTATAAAACAACATTTTGTTTGTACTCAGTTATTTCTATTCAGATGTTGTTGTTGTTCATTCCATTATTCTGACTTTTAAAATGTATTAATACATATATATATATATATATATATATATATATTATATATATATATATATATATATATATATATATATATAAACATATTATATATATATATATATATATATATATATATATTAGGGTTATCGATTATTCGACTTTCTGGAGAAACCGGTTTTCGAATATATTGAATAGTTGGAAAAGACCGGTTGTATTTTTTGTATTCCCGAAAAACTCCGGTTAACCGATTATTTTGAAGAAGTTAATGTTTCTATTTCTTAAATTCAATAAATTTCTTAATATTTTAGTTAACAGTTATTAAATACCAGTATTTAACCCACTATTACGTTAACCGACTTGCGGGACTGCTACATAAGTTTGATAGCTTTTTTATAAAAAAAAAAAATAAATATGATTTCTACACAGAACAAAGTTAACAATCGCCAAAATAATTCATTCAATTAAAAATTGTTTAAATTTGCACCTCTCACCAAAATGATTGTGTCAGTTACTAAAAATTAAAAAAAAAGAAAAACCGAAAATTTTTTTCCAATTAACAAATTTATTAAATCATTCAAGTATACGATTGAATGAATTAAAAATTTAAATGAGAAAAGAAATCTTATTTAAATTGCTTGAATATATTAATTAAATTTTGGTGTAAAATGAAACAACTATAACTCCCATAAGAACAGTTATAATATTGATGACCAGTGTTGCCAGGAGCTGAAAAAGGAGGATAAATTGTACTTTAAAAAAAGTCAGAAAAGACTAAATGCCCCAAAAATTACGACCAGAAAAATTATTTTTTTCTCATTAGATGTTTGTTTAAAGATGTATTATAATAAATTTATAATTCTTAGCAAAATTATCCAAAATCAAAATCAAAAATCGACCATAGAAATATAATATAACCCATATTTTTCATGTAAAAAATTATCCAATGTTTGAAAATGGTTTGCCATTCTTGAATTATGATTCCTTTCTGATTAATAATTTCGAATTTTTTTTGGTAGCTTCTCGCTTTTAAAAGAATTTTTAGGTAAGTCCATATAATGAGTTATATTTCTTTTGAAGAATGAAGCGCCGCTGGCGAAAATTGTAAAATCGATTTTTTATGCGAATTAATACACAAAATTCTTAAATGGAGGATTTTGTAAAAATAAGATTTCTTTGTTGAAATACTAATAAACATTTTTGGCCTTTCTTTAAGGTATTTTTGAGACTAAAAGCAAAATAAAAAGGCTAAGTTTAGTCTATATATAATATACATGTATATATATATATATATATATATATATATATATATATATATATATATATATATATATATATATATATATATATATATGTGTGTGTGTGTGTGTATTGTGAAAATATATTGTGAAAAAAGCTATTTAAATTTTGTTTGTGACCCCAAATTTCTAAAAATGTTGGGAGTGAGATATCTACATTACAATTTTTATAGGACATTGTGTCGCCATTAACAACAATAAACTTTTTAAATATTTGGATTTTCAAAAAGTACCAACATGTTTGATACATGTATTTGTGATAAAGAAAGAATACCATTTAAAATTTATTTCGATGTCTTTTGGTTTAGAAGTACCATTTTTTACGTTCCAAAGTTTTTCAGTTTGTTTTTTGTGGATTCTCACCCGTATATATATATAATATATCTATATATTATTTATTTCTTTGTATCTTGTAGACAGCTAAACCACTGAACAAATTTTCTCTCTCTCTCTCTCTGTATATATATTAAAACATCCTAAATTATTTAAATTGTTTGTAAAAATGTTCTATTAAAATAAATATTTCACTATAATTATACTTTATTATTTAAAGCATGAACGCATATAAGTGCGTATAAACCATAAATAAAATTTTACAGGAGACAATTAAAACTTGATAAGATCATAAAACTTAATCGTTTTACCTTTTTTCGATATTTGGTAAGATTTATTAAGCATCTATCTATATGCATAGTATCGCTAGAAAATTGGAAATATTACAAATTTTGCGGCTGAAAAAAAGTTTAAAATGGAATAAGTTCTTATATATTTTTTTATAGAACAATAGTACTAATGGATGTTTGTAAATGTTTTATAGTAATCACGATTTCATTAAAATTATATAAATTAGTATGCCAAATTTCACAGAGATTGGTAAAAAGCTGACCATGGATTTCATATAAGCTCTTCAACCTAAAATCATTTAAATCCAATATAGTAGCTAGCATAACAATAATATTTGTAGCGAATAAGTTGTGCATGGTTAGAAAACCTACTGCAAAGTGTTACCACATTTGGTTCATAACTGACCATAGTCCCCATATAAAACTTACTTTCGGGAATCTAACATATAATAACTGTCATAAAAATCGTAATATCATATACATATGTTGTACAGAAATACGTATAAATTACACTAACAAATCTTATAAAAACCGGTCGACAATTAACCATAGGTCCCATGAAGGACCTCCTTCGAAATGTAATGCATGGTGTAGTTTATCAGATTTTCGGATTTGGCTGACAATATATTTTCACTTGTTTTTTCGATTAAATTTCCTGAAATTATTAACAAATTAACATCAAAATATCATCTTATTATATTATTTAAATGATGGATACATGTCCTTTTACTTGTTCATAAAACTCACAAGATGATACAATTTTTTGCAATATGAGTAAATATGACATACATTCTAAATATCTTCCTTATATTCTGATTTTTTTTTTTTTGTGTAATTCTAATAATGGATTATATTCCATTTGTTTAAAAGCACATAGAAATCCAAGAAGAAAATAAGTATAAAAATTAAAAATTTCATAAAACCATGTCTTTAAAGTCATTTTTTTTTTTCGATGAAATTGGCGGATTAGTTTTGTATAAATAGATGTAAATTGGTTGCTAGAACAATACTATACAGAAAAACTAATTTTTTTAAGTAGGTTTATACGCCCTTATATGCGACCATGCTTCATTTGTTTAAACTCACAGAATTTATTTCAATTTAACCATAAACTATATATATATAACATAACAAGAAATAAGACTTTATGAATATTAATCAGTTAAAAAATTATTTGTAAATATCAGTGTTTATTATATGTTTTTTTTTTTTTTTTTTTTTTTTTTGAAATAAAGTGTTCTTTTTAAAACTGGTTTTTTGTGTTTAAAAACCGAGTCGGCCATCATAACATATATTCCTTAGTGTGAGTCGAAAAAAGATTTTTAGATGCTTATGTTGTTATATTTTTTAAATCAATTTTACAAAATAAAGCGCTATGCAATCGAGTAATAAGTAATCAAAGTGATTAAATATGAATATTAGGGGAGTGATGACTAATGCTTACTCTCTAAAATTACCTTCAAAAATTCTATAGTACAAAATTTTAACTACGAAGTAATTACGAAAATTTTCTATCCTATCTATATATATATAAGAGCATAGTAGTCCCTCACCCAACTTAAATTGCAATCTCACCGTCTTAATAATATATTTTTTTCAAAACGAAATAATAACATGTCCACCAAGGGATTAATTATATTCACAACCTATAAATCTTTAGATGTGTGAGAAAATACTCATTAATCCTTCAATTGTCCGCTCCTACTCAATTTGCTGATGTTAAATGAACGTGTTGTTAATTCGTTAATGGCTTTTATGAAATGTTAAATTTACATTTCCTCCAACTATTTTTCATTCAATCACTCATGCAATGACAATACTGAAGCATATAATTAAGTTTTTGTTTGTGTTTTGTCCTTGTTGTTATTATTTTTCTGTTGCCTGTTTACGTTCATATATGTATTTCGGTATTTTCAAAATTGCTCATGCAGAATTTTGAACTAATAGACACTATGTAAATACCTATATTAGACTGCACCAAAAATTTACAGACCTTTGAATCCTTAGGATTGTGCATTGGGTTGTAGAAATATATTGTGTGAATTATTAGTGAAATCGGTTATCGTTAACTGCTTTTATATGAAAAAAATCAAGATTTTTTATAGTTTTTAGAAAAACTTAGCTATTAAATACTTTGCTTTGTAAGAGAATGTTAAAAAATCGTAATCTACACATAATTATTTATCAAACAAGACATATGAAGAAAAAATTGGTTAACAAATACCATTTATGTGTTCTAGACCAGTTGTTCAAGGAGTGTACAAACAAATTTTTAATTTTTGGAGAAATTTTTAAATGAATTGCTACTTTTAATTAAATTTGAATCATAATTACTGAAAAATACGCTTTTGTTTCTTCAGAATAATTCAGATAACTTTTCATGCTTGGTTAAAAAATTTTGATTTTTTAAATTTGTTTCAAAACTACAATTTCAAAATTTTTAAAAAATTTGTAAAACAAATTTAAAGAAATTGGAATAAAACCATACAGATTTTAAGACAAAACCACTAATCCGTACCTACGATTTTAATTTAGCGGATTACGGCAAAAAGGCCTTTTTTATAGGTTTTTATTTATAAAGTAAATTTTTTTGAACTGATATTGTATATATAAAATTAGACAAGGATTGCTTTTTAAATATTTAAATGTTTTAAGGAAAACATCACGAAAAGATATTTTTTTATTTGGATTTGGATGCAATGATTTCTGTGACGTATGTTGATGGTTTAGCAAGAATTTACTTCTTAGATTAAAGTAGTTATCCATTTCTTTGCCCATGATATTACTAATAAAATTTACTTTAAAAATAGTTCAGAATTGGTGCGTTTAAAAAAAATGCTGATATCAAGCTCATTTGAGAGTTAAATTTATATTTTTTACTTTTCATATTAGCGAAGATCTTTTAGTTATATTTGTATAAAATTTTATCGAAATCCAGATAAAAATAAATGAGTTTTCGTTATGTATTCCTTAAAAGATAAAAAATAATAGTATTCCAAATTTTGACGTTTGACTTTTGAGTTTTAATTATTATACTTGTTCAATTAGTCGTACATGTTATTGACCTAATTCATTTTATATTTATTTCCTGTAGTGTCTATAAACCTTCATAGTTTTATTCGAACTTTTTTAAAATTTTTTTAACAAAAACTTTAAAAGTTTGAAATTGCTGTTTTGAAGTAACCTTAAAAAAAATTAACTTAAATTCATTAAGTATGGTTCACATTTAATTAAAAACAGCACTTTATTAAAAACATTTATCAAAAAATTAAACATTTCTTTACACACTCTTGTCACAAGTGCTCCAAGACTGGGCTTTCCTACCGGTTTTAAAACCAGTTTTTTTCAAAATATTCATTTTTCAAATGTCGAATAAACCGTTTTTTTTTTAAGCACAAAAACCCGGTTTCAAAAAAAACATTGTGTTTGAAAAAACCTATGTAATAAATAGTAAAGTTAATTTCTTGATATGTTGTATATATATTTATATATATATATATATATATATATATATATATATATATATATATATATATATAAATATTTGTCGCGTATCAGGAACACTGCATCTCAATCTTTGAAGTCAGTTGAGAATGTTTTGGCCAATAATATTTTTTCATTTCTCATCTATAAAATCTTTTTAGCTCTCCTGGAAACAATTTTGTTCTCTTAAGAAACTAATGATAAATTTGAAATGATAATGATAAGTTATATTAAAAATTACTTACGTTTATTTGAAAAAAGTCTTCCAAAAAGTCATACTATGAAATAGGTCGATATTTCGAGATGAAACTCAATTTCTTCCAATGGAAACTTGTTCTACGATTAACAAGGTATTTATTCTTTAGATGACGTGGAAACTTTTATGGTATATTTGAAAATTTTTATCCGTTAAATAAATATTGAATATTGAATGAATTTATAAGAAGTTAAGTGAGAATATACTTGCCTTTGTCTGCAAGAGACCTTCTAATCTATGTGGCAGGGAAAACACATCTCATTAGTAGAGGTAATTATGATCTAAAAAAGATAAATTGGTTTTTATATTATACGAAATGTAATGCTTATCAATAATAAATATGTATTTAAATACATTTACCTTCTTTTACACCTGGTGTTTCACAGAAGGCAAGAATAAATGATTATTATTTTAAAATTTTGTTAATGTCTTGATTTCTATTTTTCTTTGCATGTCAAAAAATTTAATTTATTTTTTTTTTTTATGAAATATATATATTTATCGACAAGCATTTATTAAAACCACAAATCAAAGTATTTAGTATTGAAACTCTTTTATAGGAATTAAATATTTGTGTATAATTTAAACAAGGAAACTGCAAGTCATTGTGAAAAGTTGCAAATAAATAACTTTTCTTTACTTGGCTTTTTGTTAAAGTGGCAAGCTCTGGATATTCTTAATTATAATATTTAAAAAAGCTCTAAATTATAACGTTTAATTGAGGACTCACATTATTTCTCGGTCAGTTCTTATACATATGTTTTCGTGTATGGAGAATTTGTTCATGTTAATATTATATATGACAATAGAGTTCTATATATATATAGTTTCATATATGGTTATATTTTTCATATAAGAGTTTATATATAAATCAATATATTGCAAAGATTGGCATATACTAATACATACTTTTCATACATGGAATCATATATATCTATATATTTTCTTATATGTGGACCATAAATAATAATATATTATTGTTTTTAGCTGGGTATGTGATTTTTTATGACTTTCAAAGAAAAAATAAGAAAGACTTAGTGCGATTCCAAAAAAAAATGTATTGTAATTATTGGACACTTAGTACTGCATTTTTAGGAGTTCTAATGATTTGATTATGAAATTAAAAGCTTTTGTAAAAATTGCAGAAAAGTTTTGGGCTTTATAAAATATTTATTCGCATCTTATAATAAAAGTGTACATAATTGAATAGAATATAATACCATATTGATTACCTTAAATTTCTTCGATAAATGTACCATTTAAATTGACAAATTTAAGAATATTTTTATTTTAATTGTTAATATTTATGTACCAACTAATTTATTATTAAAGAAAAATATATACAAAAATGCTGAAAATAGTTTTGAATTTTCTTTTAGAAAAAATCGTCAGATTTGGGACAAAAATAGTCAAGTCGTCAACAGGCCGTTTTTAAAACAAAAAATCGTCTTAATAACGATAAGTCATTAAATCTGGCAACAATGTCTATAAGTCTAAACAAATATTAAAGTAATAGTTATATTGAATGAAATTAGTTTTTTCACCTGTAACATTCATACAAATAATTTAAATATATGTAATAATAGTAAGTTACATTTTTTAAAAAGAATAGTATTTGAGAGAGAAGCCTACCTTTAAAATTTATTTCCAAAAAATTTAGACACACTTTTTCCATATTAAGTGATAGTTCCTGTACATAAAATATAAAGCTTAGATTCATTTTTGATGACTGTTTTCTTGCCTTAAATGAAATTTGTTTCACAAAATATTTATATATCATAAATTTTAACTTGAATATTATAAGATTTTTTGAGTTTTTTTTAGAGAAATATAGTTTTTTAATGGAAACATTTACTTCTGCAAAAAAAATCGGTAAACCGTTTTTTGAAATTCCAACTGTTCGAACTATTCGAAAACCAGTTTCTACAAAAAGCCGAATAATCGATCTCCCTATCTAAAACACATAAATGGTCTAGGAAATTTTATATCTTATTTGATAGATTATTATGTATATATTACGGTTTTCTAACACTTATTGACAGAAAAAAAAGTTTTAAAAGCTAAATTTTTTAAAAACTGTAAAAAAGACACATTTTTCCCATATAAGCGCATTATACAAACTTCAGGTCCGATGCCTCACGGGTTAACGATAACCAATTTCATTTATATTTCATACAATATCTTTTTATAACACAAAAAAAATTCTAAGGCGTAACTCGAAAAAAATTCAATAGTTGTGAAATTTTGGTGCAGTCTAACCAACATACATGCTCATAGATGAATAAGAAATTGTGTTATTTTGAAAGCATTTAATGAGTTTTCCATTGTGTGACATAAAATTATCAATGTATATCACGTTCTTTAAGAGTAAACAATCATATTAACTGGCCAGGTTGGGGCGGGTGGCAAAATTAACTGGTGTTATTTTGTGATCGATTTGTTTTATATGTTAAAAGATGTAAATTGTATTTAGCTTGTTTGCTAAGGAGATGGCAGAATTGGTTATAATAATGTGTTTTCTTTAATGTAATGAATGTGTAATATTCTTAAATTTGAGGTAGAACAAAGTGAGAATTAATAAAGAATTGCTTAAATTTTAAAATAGTAAACAATTTTTGTATAACGTATTTTATTTTCTGTAATTAGAATGAAAACATTTTTGTGAACGAAGAAAAATTGTACAAAGGATCCATTATATTTTTAACTGTTGGTTTAAATATACTCACAGTTTACATTTTAGCTCAAGATTTTATACTTTTCTGGTACTATTTGAATTATATGCCTTTTTTTCTCCAATCTTAATTTAATAACAGCTTTTTACATAGTTAATGTTAAAGTTTGTTTTAAGAATTTTAAATAATTGTTTGATTGTTTGTTTGTTTTATTTTAACATTAATCTTAGTCCTTTTTGTAGTCTTATTTCAGCACAAATCATAAGTCTTTTTATACACCAACTTTACAATCCTAATTCTTTTTAGCACTAATCGTATGTATTCTCAAAGTCCAAAATCAACATTAATTGTATTCTTATTTGTACACTACTCGCACGGATTTTTGTAAGACACCATTGTAATAAATTTATAAATAAAACATAGAATGTTTTTTTTTCATATGAAAAATTATTAAATTTTTTTAAAGTAATTTGTCGTCATTTAGGAACTATAATTCCTTTTTGATTAAGGATTTCCAAATTTTTATTTGATTTTTTGGTTTTATGAGAATTCTTTTAAATTTAAATTATATTAAAAACAACTCTAATAATCGATTTACTAAGTCCATAAAACTAATTAAGTTATTAATTTGGAGAATGAAGCGCCGCAGGTCAAAATTTTTGTTAAATATAAATAATCTCAGTTTTTTTTGTATGAATAATTACACAAAAATTTTTAAGGGAATGATTCTGTAAAAATAAAATTAGCAAGAGCAAATAAGAAACTATTTTCTTCGCTGTTGAAATACCAATATTTTAGCATTTTTAAGGCAATTTTAAGAATTAAAAAATTTTAGAAAAAAGCTAGAAGCTAAAGCGAAAAGTTTAAGACTAAAAGCAAAATAAAAAGGCTAGCCTTACCGTTAAAACGGCTAAACTGGCAACACTGCTTCTTACAGTCTGACTGCAACATTGATCATAGATTTTCTTAAAGTTCCAGTCAAGCATTACACCTATTTTTGCAATAATTATATGTCTTCTTATAGAGCAGCACAATTCGACAAATAATTATTCGAGGTTAAAAGTTAACCGATTAATTAAAAATTATTCGATTAACCAAAGAGTCTTAATAATTCACGTAAATCATATAAATAACACTAATTGTAGTATTTAATCTAATAAAACAGTTATTTAGAAACATAATGTTGATCAAATTCTTTCACAAATGGTTCATCTTATCAGTTATTTCGCCCATTTGCATGAAAAATTGCATTATTTTTACTTAGTACTACAAAATATTCTAAATCAGCTTTATTTAATAAAATTTCTTTATTTTCTGTGTGAGAATGACTTTTTTGTCATAAAATTCAAAATTATTTTTTGTGATTTTACGTACATTTTTTTATGAAAATTAAAATTATGACTATAGGTTTGAAGTTACTTTACTCAAAACTGTGTTTTCAAAATTTCAATTGTCACAAGTATAAGTATTTATGAAGTTGTATTATATATTATAATCTTTTCATGACGCATTTTATTAATTATTCTCTCCCAGAAAAAATAACATCCAAATAAGCCAATAAGATCCGGAAATTGTGATTTAGAACTATTGCAAATTCGGACCATTGGAAGATGTACTCTTTTTTGGAAAAAAATTTTCTTTTAATTATGTTTTCTAGACCGATTTTGGCACTATATAGACCCATTTTAGCACTACTCAAAGGCCTTCTTATAGTCCCATTTTCGTACTAATCAAAGATCTTTTTATAGTTTCATTATTGGTCCCCTTTTAGCAATAGTTTGCCTTAATTGTAGGTCTTCTTTTGAGCCAGGGTTCTTTCATCTGTTTGTCGTTCCTCAACAGCTTTTTGTTTAAAATTTTTAAGATAACTGAAAAATATTTTTCAATGTTTTAGCCAAGAATTTGTGTGAATTTGATTCAAATCAGATCATTATTTTATAAAGCTAACATACAAAAATCCTCCCGAAATAAGATTTGAAGTGCTCTACCACCTTGATATATGTAGATATTGACATGAAATAAAATTTCGCAAATTGTTTATGCACGCAAATATCTTATTACAAAATATAAAAAATCGGTCCATTACACGGCGTAACAGAGAAAGTTCAAGCAAAGAAAATATATGATTAACAGCAACCATAATCGAACATTGTCATATTATGGGTATTTATAAATTAGTACAAATATTATAATATGTTCGCCGAATAACCGTGCTATAGTTGCAGTACAATGTGAACAAGCTTTCGCTGCCGCCATGTAATGGTTGATATATGGGCTTGATTTAATGTATGTAACAATAAAATGATTGAGGCACATGAATATAGTGTATAAGATGCAACCATATAATGTTTGTGAGTGGACTTGATTATATGTATACTATCAAGCAAAAGCGAACATCTTTTTTTTATGAAAATGTATTTTTTCGCAAAAAATAATGTTTAATGAGCACTCGAAATTCACTTTTTTCCATTTTTAGAAAAATACACGAGGTTGTATATTTTGAACAACTGTTATACGCAAAGTAAATTACGACACTTGCTCAATATTTGACAGTAGTCTATTTACAGGTGATACTTGATGGGAATAGTGTTATATTTCATATAACTACGAGGGAAGTTAGAAAGGTCACGGAAATATTGATCTGTCCTCGTAGTATTGGCAGGCTAGTGTTTATATATGTAGTTTTGTATATATATATACAAGCAAGCTAACTGTATATACAAAAAACAACTACACTGATAATCATTATAACACTGCTGTTGCCAACTAAACTGCTTGCTTATACAAAAAATAAAAACAAGAATAATATTCATTGCAATGCTTAATATAAATGTTTATATGTGTATATTATTAACTTTTTTCAGTTTTTGTCCCATAACTCGGTTGTTTATGAACCGATTTGGTTGAAATTTTATAAAAATATTTACGACCGATCAAATACGAACAAAGACTTCAAAAAGTAAAAAATGCGATTTGTCCGATATCTCCAATTTAGTAAATTTCTTCAACAGAGAAAGTCAGGAAAAAAGTTTCTAACAAAAACGGAGTCCCTAGCTTATAATAAAATATCAGAAAATCAAAATCTAGTTTTAAAACCATTTTATTTAAACATATCCCTGACATTAATGAACATCTTCTTGCTGAATTTTAATAGCAAAATTTCCAAAATGATTTCCGATCGTTTGATATATATATATATATATATATATATATATATATATTTCAGTTATCGATGGGCTTCATAAATGTCCGTTTGGACGGACATCGCCCTATCGACAACATTTCTTACAAGGATCCAGAAAATATAAACCTTTTCGCTCTACGACGAAAACTGTGGAAATTACGTAATAACTTACATATGTATATTAAAGTGCTTTAAGAAAATGTTTGCAACACATGTGGCCCTCTAGGAATGAACACTAGTATGTTCTTATATGATTCCCAAAATATCTTTCAATTTACATGAGCTGCACCATTTTTAAAAAACCTCTAAAAATACTCATTTATTTCAACATTATTATTAAAATTTTCGTTATATGAAATTTAAAATTAATTAAAATTAGAAATATTACAGAGATATTTTAACGCTTGGAATATACATTTAAATAATTCTTACATCTCTTTTAATTCGTAAAATATCTAGATTATAAAAAGTTAAAACGCAAACACACGAAGTATATTTTTAGTGTTAAATAAGATTTCATAGAGCCAAACACTCACAGCTTAATGATGATCCCGTTGAATTTCCTTTTACTCCTTAAAGGCATTACTAAATACCAGTACCTACTACATGAGTACTGAGAAAATATGGTTAAATAGTTCAAATATTTTTATTGCTGCTTCTGAACATACCAATGGGCCTAAACATTTACTGTAGATGTCAAGGAAAATAAATGATTTTGTTTTTATTCTGGCCTACAACCTGTAGTGGCAAAATAGCCAAACCATTTACAATCTAAACTTTGCTACAAATTGTATAACATGGTATCAACAATAAACATTAGAAACTTTGTAAGAAGTGCACATTTAAACATGCTACAAATGGAAGAAGGAATATGTATATATATGTGTGTGTGTGTGTGTGTAGGGACAAATATTTTAGGACACTGCTTGTTGAAACTAAACTCTGAGACATTACAAACACCACTAAATACATACATACATACATGCATACATATTAAACATTTAAACATCCGTTCCCCAATGTTATAAAGATCTCAGTTGGATTTAACAACAATTAACTTGTGTACTTTGTGCCACAGTTACTACTAATACTGTCACTGTGAGTTGAAGGTACAATCAAATTACCAGCAATCGATGCATAAAAGATACAATAATACATATAATTGGGGGATTCGCAAGGTGTGCTATAATGTCATATTATCATAATCTTCTAAAATGGATTAAAAACATTGTTGGATTGAATGTATTAAAAACATTGTTGTTGCTTTTCAAACAAAATTCAAACAAAAATTGTGCTCTTGATTTAATCAGCAGAAAGGATTTTATACAAAAACAATTAAGAAAATCTTGTTTATTTACCTTTCGCACAAACTGGCTATTATTTTCGTCTTTTCACTTATTTTTGGCTGATTTAAATTCAAAATAATACACTAAATTATGCGGAGTTGTTTACAACAGTCGTATTTTTCATGCTATTATTATAAGACATATGATTTTATGACACTATGTGAATCCACATAATAAATAAATTATTTTTGAAAACCTTGTTCAATACATTGTTTGATAACTGTGATATTAGGGTTACAGCTAGTTTTTTAATGCAGATTTTTTACGTTTTAATTTTTCTAAAGCTATTAAAATGTTTAATTTATAAATTTTATAAGCATGGTAATTTAGAAATGTTTTTCCAATGCATTGAATTATGACATTATTAAAATATTTATCAGTTTTTCTGCATATTTCACTTTCAAAGACATATTTTTGCATATAGTGGTCTTTAGAGCATATTTATAGCATATTTTGCTATTTTTTGGCATATTTAACTATTTTGGAGCATATTTTGCATTTTAAAGATCGTTTTTTTTAATAATGTTTAAAAAAAATAAATTATATAAAAAATTATACAAAAATATTTAGTATTTACCATTTAAAATTTATTTTAATGGTTACTGCCTAAATTCATTAAAAATCGCTTAGGAGTCTGACTTATAAATCATGAGGGTTATTTAGAAACCAATTAATGATCTTTATTAAAGTAATTTTTGAAATATCATATAGGTTTCAAACTTGCCCGAATTGTATCAGTTAATGCAGTAAAAACAATTTATATTTTTGAATGAAAGCAGATTTTAAAATCAATGAAACCAAGTTAATGTTATAATAATTTTAAATACGGTTTTGGTTTCCACAGTCTTTATAATTATTAGTTACAGTTTTTTATAGTTTAAAAATCAGACAAATTTAATTTAAATGAACCAGGATTTTTTCTATAATCTTTATTTTTTTATACAAATTCGAATTTATAGTGTTAGAGTTGCATAATATAACTACTCTCTTAACATGAAGGAGCAATATCACTTTATATGTTATGACTCTAACGCTATTCGGTGAAAGGTTATACGATGGCAAACCCTGAAATCAAAATAGTAGCTATTTTAAATCTTTCTATTTTTTGTTCATTGTATGTGCGACCCTCCATGAAGATACAATTTCATGTTATATGTTTAAAAACTTGGCTATTCTGTTTCGTCGTCTCCAAATCTTGAAAAAATAAGAGTGAATTTTGAAAAAAGTACAGTTTTTCTACTTTCTACTACTTTCAGAACATCGGTTTCCGGCGTGAATTGAGTTTTTTTTTATTTAAGGAGGAGCGAATTAAAATATTTAATTGCAAAAAATTTACAGACTATTTGAAAATTTAGCAAAATATTCAGATTTAACTTCAGCAGTTTTAGTTCAAATATGCAAATATAATGTAATAGAAAAACTTAATAAGTGTAAAGAGTACATCTATATTAAATAAATCCAAAGATGACAAATAATTTATCAAACTTATCGATAAATAATCTCAAGCTGTCAAAAAAAAAAAGAAAACATTTTTAAACTAAAATTGACATTTCGAGATTAATTCTTAAAGTGTAGCCCACTCTACCGCTTAATAGATGAAATCAGCATTTTAAACACTCTTTATTTTCATTTCAACGCTTTGTTTTATGTAAATGAAGTGGGCAACATTTTGTGTTTAATTATTTTGTACTGTTTTTCAATATTTTTTCCTTTCTATCATTCGCTGTCTCATTCTTTCAATGCAATTTCAATAAAATACAAAAAAAGAAAATTTTGTGACATAAGGGCTTAATGAGTTCATTTCATCCTTCACTTCCCTCCCAAAGTACAATCAGAAACTATTCGGCTCAAATTAATATCCAATTTTTAAAGATCTATTGTAACATAATGCAAATACTCGTAGTAAAAAATACATTAGTTAATTAAAAAAAACATTTTTAAATTTAGTTCTTACTTTAACAGACATTTTAATATTTACTAAATAAGTACTACCCTACAAAACAAATAAATATAGATTACACCGTACAACAAAAATCAAAAAATTTTCTCACACACGATAAATTCCATAAACATATGAAATAGTATAGGCTATTTTCGTTTCGTGATCGTTTTTCCTATATAAAGGACTTTAAAATTTCGAGGGATGTGCTAGGTTAATTTTTTATTTTGCTACTTTCTAATTGCTATTACATTGGATATGAGTATCAAATAAAAGACGAGAATTTTGGAATTATATTGAATTACTTTTTTTTTTTAATAATTCAAATAAAAGTTGCAAAAAATGTCCTTCCTTAAGCCTCTAAAATCCTTAAACGAATAATTTCCAAAATAATGTATATTAAAGATCTAGTTTCAAGTATCAAAATTTTATGGTTTTAACTTTATTACTTTAATACATACAACTATTTAAAAATTTTGATGACATTTATAAATAATTTACGGGATGCGAAACTATGGTTAGTTATGCAACCAAACACTTGAAATTTGATAATATTCCTAATGCCGATAAAAACTCATCTACCTCTATCTAAATTTACATATTCAAGACAATTCTGATCACTTAAGAATATTTCCGGGAAACATTTGCAAGGGAGTTAGGTAAAATAATGGACCGATTTCAACCATTTTCTATAAGACAGTCTTTAAGTCTACAAAAACAACAATTATCATTAAATAATATTTAAAAATTACAGCATATATTTCGAAAACAAAATTTATATAATCACCGACAGGACATTTTTAAAATTTTATAAAAATTGAACTATTGAAGCTAAAGTAACAAAATGTGGAACTCAGAAATTTGATTATGATGTTCCTAAAATTAATATAATTTCAGAATGATTTGTTTAAAAGCCTCCAGGTTATTTAGGAATAAAATATTTAAAAGACATTTCCTACATTATAAAAGACCAAAGGATTAAAACAAAAAATTTTGCTGGAATTTTTAAATCATATTTTATTATTTGACACATATATCGCCATTGTTGAGCAGCTAACCGATTTTAACATAATTCATAAAATAATTATTAATTTTGAAATTTCAATTCGAACAGGAAATGAAAAACTCAGTACGTAGTCTTATCGTAAAATATCTCTACTTTTATAGGTATATGGCTTGGTTCATATGTGAAAAATGTTGTTGTACGGTGTTATACTTCGTAAATCGATATTTTTCCAACCAAGATAATTTATCAAATGGCAGGCTTTTAATGAAATCTACTTGGAATGTTAGCAATAAATTTCAAATAATACTCTTTGCAAAATATTCTAAGTTTAGAATTTTCCTAAAATGTTTAGAAAACAAGTGTCCACAACATGTCTGTAGTCATTGGATATACTTAAGCATTAAAGGAAATAAATTTCATTTAGTCACTTATCTGACTCTAATTGTATATTTTAAAATATAAAGTAACTTTCTTACAGATTAAGATAAAATATTGATGGTTTTTGGTAAGAGATTAATTTGAGGTATTCATATGTATGTAAATACCCTTTTACACCCTTCATAAAAAGTGTAAATAGTGTATGTAAGTTTGTCATTCCGTTTGTAATTTCCACATATTTCGTCGGAGGACAAAAAAGTTTATATTTTCTGTATTCTTATAAGAAATGATGGGACGATATCCGTCGTCAGTTGAAATGACGTATGTGAAGCCCACCGATAACAGCTATATATTTATATATATATATATATATATATATATATATATATATAAATATATATAAATATAAATATATATATATATATATATATATATTGTATATATATTGTATAAGCAAACAGTAGTTGTTGCAGAGAAGCAAGCCGAGACAAATTTTTTGACGGCTACGGTGCGACACTCTTTAGTCGGCGGCAGATAATAAAAGGAATTATTAAAAACAACAATTGATGGATACATTCCATTAAGCACTTTTTGTATTGAATTTCAATGAAAGTTTAACAATTTCGGCAGCTGATTCTAAACCGGCGTGAGCCTGCCAAATCGGCGACGGGTGATATAAAAGAGAATTGATCGGGGACGAGCCGGTCGGCTTGTGTCTCTGAATTGTTGTTTGTATATACACACAATCATTTCTTCCTTTTTATGTATGTTTGGGCGTTTTTTAGTTGGAAATACCCTGCCAACATTTTCTATCCAAATTTGAACTAAAGCGACAACTTATGTAAGTTAATAACAGTCGAATATGATATCATTTTCTTATCGAAAAAAAGTTACCATTCGGTAAGAAATATGCCGCAGTTCTAATACTTTTTAGATGACACTATTTAATGCATTACTTGTGTGTCGAAATACTATTATTTAGAAGTGTAAAAAAATACATCAAGAAAGTATCGAAATATAATCACTTTAAATAATTAACTTATTTTTAATGCAGTTGGAATATTTATAGTAAGTATTATTAACTAGAATTGAGTCAAATACTTAACTTATATTCAAATACACTATAATAACTAACTATAACTTTAAAATATATTAATAATTCGTTATAACTTTAAATTAAATATGAAATATATAAAAGCAAAAATCACTAATTAAAAATTAAAAAATTTTTATATTAATACATATTTTATTCAACACTTAAACAACAACATTGATCACTTTAAAAGTTATACATTACTGAGCGAAATTATATCGTGCTTGTTCTTTTTCTTTGCTCTGGAATGTAAACAATCGCCCAAGTCAAGTTTTTTAGATCAAAATTCGATACTGTGTTTGTGTTTTGTTATTGCAAATTTGTGTATTTTCTACTTTCGAACATCAAGGAGTGTCAAAAAAAGACATTTTTTTGTGGATGGATGAAGAAAACTCTCTTCCAAATGCCGGTAGGGTAGAAGCATTGCAATGCCTCAGTGTTGTTATCGTTTTTTGTATAAGCAAGTATATACATACAAACATATGTATATAAATTTAGTAGTCATTTTTTATATAAACAAGCAGTGGTTTTTGCTACAAAATTTATATGAAGCATCGCAATGACTATTAGTGTTATTGTTGTTTTTTATTTAACTACCAGTTTAGTTGACAACAGCAGTACTATAATGATTATTGTCGTTGTTGTTTTTAGTATATCCAGTCAGTTTGTTTGTATATACACAAACAAATATATAAACAAATATGTATGCTTATAAGTTGTTTTGTTGTTTTCTTTTTTTTAAGCAAGCATAGCTTGTGGAACAAATATATGTATTATTTTTTTAACTATAAATATGAAAATATTAAGGAATATTATTTATTTTCATTTGCTGGTAACGTGGTGAAGTTTATAAAAAATTCGGCACAGCTAAATATAGAGCTCTAACTTTTTTCAATAAACATCATAAACGTTAAAATTACTGTCACAGATATTACAACCTAAAGTCATTATTAGTTCAAAAAAAATTCTTAAGCTACTTAAGCTACTTAAGAAAAATATGTTTCTACAACTTAGAGTTATAAGCGGCTTTAAATGTGTAAAAATAAAACCTTAGCGACCGTATATTTTATCATACCTACATACTTGTATCTTTTGTAGAAAGTGGAATTTGTTTTGTTTTGAAAAATTTGAAATTACTCGTACATACAAGATTTTAATGGATAAAAAATTAAGTTGGTAAGTGGCCATCAAATTTTATACAATATTTTTATGAATAACTTTTGAGCTATACATTTTTTATTTATTATTTTTTTTTTTTGTCACCAAAAACCTTGATATTTTACTTTATTATTCCTTTTTAGTTTATGAAGTAAAAATAAACTTATTTATGCTTTTTTATGAAACCATGCTTCGAAAATTTCAAAGGGTCTTGAGTAGATTTTAAAAATTTAAGGTGTGTTTTTATTTTATTGTTATTAAATAGATCCAATTATATTCTTTAATATCAAAAAATATCAAATATCGAAAATCGATATTTTTTAACAAAAATAAAATCAATACTTTATTTTTATTTGATTTCAGTTAATAATAGCTTCACTCCATTACTTTTCATTACTTGTAAGTAATTGTAAGAAAAATAACAAAATTGTCAAACGCGAAAATCTAATAGATTTCTAAAAATTCGAAATACCCTGCCAATTTTGAGATATTAAAAAAAAAACAAAGTTGACGCATTAGCTACCTAAATTTTAAGTCAATTTGGAATTTAATTAAATGCAGAAAGCAAAAGAACGTAGCTTTTAAATCTTATTTAACTTAATATTTCATATCTACTAAAAATAAATAAAATTTTAAATAAAATTTGCCTTTCTATTTCAAAATAACATTAAAATTTTTTTAAAATTTCAAAACTATCAAAATACTTCATGCAAATCACTTTATGCTTTATTTGAAACAAACTTGGGTCAAAAATAAAAACGTATAATAATTATTTTATATAAAATCGAATAAGTTCTAAAATTTAGTTCAGTTTAAAAGAAAATAAATCTTGTTATGCTTACAAAAAAAGTCTATAAAAAATATTACATCGTTGCATAGCCTTTGTAGAAAAACTTATAATAAATAACATTTAATTTTCTATTAATTTTTTTTAAATGTTGTTTTAAACATTTATTTTCGGTATTTTTGAGCAAAACATGTACAATTGTATATGGATAACAAGCTTGATTCTTTTACTTTCCAAAAAATCTTAAAATGAAATTAACAAAACAGTAGCAGAATTTATCCAGAAACTTATCAAAAAGAAAAAAAAACTAATTTATTTTTAACATCATTCAAAATTTTTAATGATTTTCAGTTACAAAATTATGCATATTTTCAATTAATTTCTTTTAAGATTTTACTTTAGACATTTTACTTTTTAGACATTTATCGTTGATAATTTATGTGTAAATATTTAGCATACAAAATAAATATAAATATAATATTCATCTAGGATAAATATTATATTTTGTAAGGAAAAATATGGGGAAAACTTTTTCTGTTTTGTTCTTTAAGCGTTTTTTGAAAACAGTTTTGGATAGATTTTGATTTGTAGAATGCACAATATTTTTAATCAACTGATAAAACTAGTACTTTATAAATTATTTTTTATCGAATGATGCACTCTTAATCGTATAACGAAGCTTAGAAATTTTGAATTTCGGAAACCCAAGAAAAATTAATAAAATTACAAGATTACTTACTTACTATTAGAGGAATTCAACATTTTACAAAAATTCGTAAATGTCTTAAATATCTGCAGTTATTTATAGAAATTGAAATAAAAAATACTTAAAAATATGAATTTCCTACATATTTTATTAAACAGGTGCTAATTTTTAAGACCTATTGATTTAATTAAAAATTTTCGAAAGGAGATGTAAATTTTTGGATAGACAATGTCGAAGATAAATTCATCATTTCTTTTTCTATTTATGACAAACTAACTTTTTTCAAAATAATTTTTACTTTTCTCCTTTTCTTATTGTACATTTTTCTTCGAGTTATAGTTTCTTATTTATAGTTTATTATATTTTTCAAATGTCCTTTTCTGCTATAAAACGTTGAGAATTGGTTCTTGTTTTTGGAAAACAAATTTTTCGTAAAACAAAAACTAAAAAGAACTGTTTTAACAAATGAAAAATAATTTTTTGCGTAATTTTTTTTATTAAAATTATGTAGGAAAATGGAGGAAAAGAAATGAGAAGATTACTAAGGTTTTGCTAAACAGATATGTAAGTTTAAAGAGCTGTTTTTCGACAGGACGGGATAAGACGGAATGCTAACGTGAATATAAAAATACGACAGCTCAAACAGAGTGTAGGGAGTTACTCAGTGTGAGTTTAATTGAATTGAAGTAACTATATACAAAGAGAGTTTCCCGGCATGTAAATATTTTATTGCTTCATCCCTGCTGGCCTTTCTGAATGTCTCCCCACCTTTCCGAAAAATTTCTAAAGACATTCCACTTTCTTTCTATGAAATTCCTGAAAGAAATCCTCGGATTCCTTTAAAAAATTATAATTCTCGTTTTCCTTTCATTAGTTGCGAAATAGAAGGTGTAAATTGAGTGCACTTTTTAACTTCTCATTACAAACAGACATTTGAGACTCAAAAAAGACTTCGGACACATAATTTATCAAGTGAGAGGACCGTCCCTACAAGCATTTATTAAAATCGGATCATATTTCCATATAAGTGGTATAACGATAACACAGAAAAATTATTTTAATCGATCATTTATATGCGTGTTAAGTCTACACATACTCCAATTTTAATAATTTTTTAAGGACAGTCCTCTTACTTATTAGTTTGCAATAACGTCATTGAAAATTTTACACTTACAGATACCTGACATTGACCAGAAAAAGATTTCCCAATAACTTGTTTAAGAAAATTTAAGTACGTATCTTTGTACAGTGGGTGGTATAATTATCCTAACAATTTTGCGGATACAAAAAAACATTAAATCGCACATAAGATGCGCTATAGCTCCAAAACTAATGTGGTACATGAAAACGTATTTCAACAAGATTATTTGAAATTTTGTACTATGTAAACGTAATGGCATCAAAACACGTACACGTACTTAATAAGCGAGATATGTATATGCAAAAAAAAAAAATAATAACTCGCATAACTGGCGTAGCATACATTGATTATCGATGACTTTTAATAGAATATATAAGACGCTAGGACAAATCTATACACCAAAATTCGCTTCCCTCCATCAAATTTCAAGGTGGAGCCCTTTCAAAATTATGTTCATTTTGTAATCAATGATTAACAAGTTACAGACATGAAAATAAAAAAATAAAAAATCCTCTGTGTATTCGAAAGATTACTATTGGTGTCTTATTTTATTACTGTAAATCTTTTCTCATTAGTTTTCATGATTAATTTATATATATATATATATATATATATATATATATATATATATCTATATATATAACTTATAACCATTATTTGCCATTCGCATCTGTTTAATTATAATCGAAGTTTAGAGTCATGAGGCAAAATAATTTAAAAATAATTTAAATCAGGGCTTTTCAGAAGCAACAGGTTCACAACCGCATTGAGATATTGTAATTCGAGAACCACCCACAAAAATGTTTGTGTAATAAGTTAACACCAAGTCGAAGGTTTGTAATATGATGATAATGTTTGATATCGAACAAGTTTTGTTCAAGCATGGACCAAAGGTTTAAATTTTAAGTTTTATTTCTAAATTAGATTAAAATCATTCCGTCCATACATTTTTCTACAAGGGCGAATATTAAAAAAAAAAAAAAAAAAAATGTAATAATAATAATGATTTCTCAAACATTTTAGAATCATTCTTAAATCTAAAAATTAATAAATTTTCAAGAATACTTGGTAATTGAATCTCATGTTATTCTTAAATCATATTTAATCATAAGTAGAAAATATTAAATTTATTAGGTTTAAGATTTATTGAGGCTTTATTAATAAGTAAATTTAAAAATGTAAGAGATCCGTTGTAATTTTTAAATTAAAAGGAACACTTTGTTGTTTATATTACATATAAAAAAATGTACAGGTAACTCTCGATTTACGCGAAACTTCATTTACATTATTTCTTTATAATACGATTCAATGATAGTGACCATTTTTTAAGTTATGTGTTTTTATTTAACACGAACTTGATATAACGCGTTTAAACAATATTAACAAACCTTGAATTGCGTGAAGTACAGTACTATGTTGAAATGGACTTATTGAATAAAAAAAATATATTTAATGAAACAATGTAATTTATAACCGAAATGCTGTATAATTGGTTAGAAAATCTAAAAAGGGGGAGAAAAAGCAAAAAATATAATAAATGTAATGTAATTAAGCAAAACTTAAATTGCACTTCTATAATATATGCAAAAAAAAAAAAGGAAAATAATAATAATAATAATAATAATAATATATTAATTTTATGCAGCAGAGAGATTTAAAAAGTTGTTATTGCATGGGACAACTTGAAGATGAATACTGCAAAAGCAAAAAAATAATTTCCATATTATTTTAATTTAAATGAGTTATTAAAGAATGATAGGTATCATCCTCATCAAGAATTTAACGTTTTTTAAACAGTAAGAAATATCAAATAAAAAATAAATAATCTTGTTTGTTTTAATTTAATATTTTTCATTTAATTAGTGTTTCAGTTTACGCAATATATAAAATGCTGCTCCCAAAATGTAATTTTCTACCTATTCTTAACCTTGTTATACGTTTTTACTTTTCTTTAGTCCCACTAAACCGCTTAAATCGAGGGTTACATATATAGTGAAACTTTATTGTTTTTCTTATAGAAATATAAATTATCCTTTTTGCCTTTACAGCGGCATTTAAGTTATATTCAAGAATTAATTTTTAGTCAGTTTGAAAACTAATACAATTTCCAATTTGTGAATTTCTCCTTTTGTTGGGAAAATTATTATATGAAATTTGAGACGTTTAATAGGTTGATTTAATTGATTTAATCACTTAACGGATATAATTTTATATACTTTCGACCCCTGTATGAGTTGATCAAATCGATGTAATAACTACTAAATTTTAAGCCATTTTATGAACTATCTTTTAACTATTGAATATTAAATAAAAATGGTTTCAATTTTCTGTTTAAGTAAATGGTCTTCGCGACTCTACTAAAATTATTGTACGGTCCCCTTGTTGGTCACGTATTCTCATTTTAGAACCGTTACACTACATCAGCATCTTCATTAGACTACTAAATTGCTACTCAAAACCCTTTAACTAATTAATTAATATTCAAACACTTTATTGAACAAAAATTGTTCTGCAATAAAAGAAAATTTATTTGAATTTTTTATTCGCATACAAATTTGTGACTTAAATTAACACTTTATTATTTCTTAAAATAAGAAACTTATTAAATGCACTTAAAAATCACAACAACTAATAATAAAAATATAAAAGAAGTTTCGAGAAGTTGATTTTTTCCTGTTTAACAAAAATAATAAATAATTAAAAATGAGTAAAATTTAATAAAACTAAAAATATATAAAATATAAAAAACCAGCAAAATTATTTGTGACATGAAGATTAAATTAAAATACATTTTTAACTAGTAAATTTGTGATACTAAAAGCTTTACTACGTTAAACACGTATTGTAATACAATAGTTTTTTTTTTAAATTTTAGTTCTATTCTTTCCTTAATTTCTTTACATTGAAGTACACTTATAAAACTAATATTAAACGAATAAAAGAAAAATATATTTCTTAAACACACAAGAAAAACTTAAATTATTTAAATGTAAATATTAGTTATGAAAACGTACGCTTCATTTAGTTTATTCTGAATTATATTTTATTTTCTTTCTTTTGAAACTCTTACGATTGCTAAGTAATTATTTGGTTTATACTGTAACATTTGTGCCCTCAATTATAATAATCTGCCACATAATTAATAACATTATCTCGCACATTATCTGCACAAGGATTCAATCCCCAGAAAGCACCATAACAACCATTTTGTTCAAAGCAGGAATAACGTATCTCCGAATTACTATTTGAGCAGCAATTCACTATTGCCCAAACACATTGTGAGATGCCAGTTTGAGTGGCAGGTTGAGGTCTGCTAGTGGTTGCTCTGGCAATAGAACTTTGTTGCGGTTGTTGTCCTTGATCTGAAGGAAAAGAATTTAGTGTTTTAAATTTATATAATAGTTTGAAAGTTTAATTAGTTTCAACTTACTCATAAAACTGAAATCGAAATTTTCAGGTCTTGGGTCACGGAATATAGATTGTGGTTGTTGTGCTGTTTCTGGGCCGCGGGTAAATATTGGTGTTCTGGTGGTTGTGGTACTCAATCGGCGTTGAGGATCTAGAGGAAAATAGGATAACATTATATTATAAAATGGATTTTTTATAAACGTATTAATAAAATTCTAAACTATATGTATTTTTCTAGAAAAAAGATCATGATTGACTATTATCTATATACTTGTTATGAAATAGTTCTCGATTGTTATGACGTCCAGTGGAAGTAATATTTAAGTAATTAGTTTTAAACCACTTTTCCTTCTATTAATTTAGGCTATGATTTTCAGAAAATTAAAATTGAACAAAATTCTTTGAAACACATAATTTCAGTTTATGATCGAAACACATGTCGAACATATTGAAGAATTGCTAAGAACGCAGGTGAGTCGCAAAATACAGTCTCTTGAGTCATAAAAAAAAACAAATAGTTCACCATCACCGAAAAGATATCTGATAAGTGAAGAAAAAGTTTATTTACAGACCGTATAATCGCAGACAATATAATACGAATTTTAAGAAAAAATCATTATAGTAATGCTAAAAAAAAATTATTGAATATATATATATATATATATATATATATATATATATATATATATATATTCAAAAATATGAATGCTACATAAAAGGTGATAAAAAGTAGATGCTGGAGGAGCTTTTTAACATCCTGGTCGTGAATTCCATATCATCGATGGAATTTGTTGAATTTAGTGGTCTGGCAAGACATTTGCACATGTGGGTAAATAAGCAATTCATTCATAACAAATGACACTTTGAACAGAGAAATGTACGCAAATGAGTGCCATCAGAAAAGATTCCTTGCTATCATTAGAAAACGAATTCTAATTTTTCTGGCCTGATCTCTCATTATTACAACAAAAGAGTAACTGCTTGGTATCAAACAAATGCTGGTATAGTATTAAACTGCTTGATATAGTAAAAAAATATTTGAAGAATACTTAAGACTGACAACAAAATGAAATAGAGTTTTAAAAGAAGTGCACCTATTTCAACAAAAATGTAACCGAAAATACAACAAAACTCATATGGAGGATATTTATGGGTATTTATTAAAAATGAATAAAATTTTAATTTTTCTTTTAAATTTGAGACTTGAATATTTGTGAGAAAAAGGATTGATTTTTACTACTCTTCATGAAAATTCGTGAAAAATTCATAAAATTAAAGAAAGTAGGTATACAATTTTGAATTATCTGCAGTGCAAATATATCCGCAATTCTTACGAAAATTATATGATATCTTTTTGAAACTGATATATATTAAACTATCGAAAAATATAGCAGAAAAGTAATGCTGTTGTTTTTCCCTTTATAAAATTAATATTTTGTTCAAATAATATCTCAAGTTATACTTTTTTTTCAAAATGAAGTTTTAAAATATATTTTAAATATGTTGAATTAAAACTTAGACGGCAACGGAAAATAAAGAAAAATTTTATCTATTTTCTTTAAATTTTTTAAGATTTAAAGATTTTTAAATTTTGTTTACGAAATTCATATAAATTTATAAAAATATGGTAATATTTTTTGTGAGAAAACAACAAAAAATCCGGATAGAATTTAAAATAAAATTTATTTTTAAACCGAGCCGGATTGCGCATTTTTTACACAAATTTGTTTAGAAATTATCGGGCCGGGCTTGTTATGTTCATATATTAACTAAGAAAATAAAATTTATGTCTTAAAAAATTACATATTTCAAATAAGGGCGTGTGTGAAATGGCAAACAAGTTCTATGGTAAAAAAAGGCGAGAAAAAATCCATCGAGAACGTTTCATGAACATTTCCTACGTACATTTGTTCTGATGAACATTTAATAATTAAGCGTTTTTAAAAATGCAATGCGTTTGAAAAATTAAAGGATTGAAAACTAAATTTAAATTTTATAAATAATTTGTTATTGATATTTTTCTATTTATTTCAAAACGTCGAAAATATATATACATTTGTCAAACATTTTACTAGCCTTATGAGCTAGTAAAATATTATTCACCTCATAACTATCAAAAATTTACTATCAAGCATACTTTTCTATCGTTTCACTCATGCTCTAAGTATATTAAATTCAATCATGAATGTAGAAAAATTTATAATTTAAGATATGCAATTTATAAAATTTTTACATTTCGAAAAAAGTAAAATCAAACGAGTTATATTGTTAAGCATACCACTTTTTCCTAAAGTAAGGGACAGACTTTTGTTAAAGACATACACAATATGTAATGAAATACAACATTTTTTTGTAATTTTTCCTTTTGGCCACATATATAACTTCCTTTAACAAAATCACTTCGGAGAGATTTGTTTCATTTTTGTAAGCTGAATTGCATACCCAGTCCTTATATCAAAAATCAAATTTGTTCTTTAAGTAACAGCATATTTTTTAAAACAACCTTAAGATCTGGAGAAAACTATTATTCGTTGATAACATAAATTCATTTAAGTGGGAAAAGAAACAAGTCCGAATCCATGAATTCAATAATATAATGAATACGATATTGGAAGGTTAATGGAATTATAGTTTTTGAATAGCTTAATTTAACCTTCGTAAAATATTAAATATGAAAATAAGTATTTTCGCTATAATATATTTGAATCGACTAAAAAATAATATGCACATGGAAACATACATTATATTGGAGTAATTGTACCAAAGTAAAAATTACCCGCAAAAGTAAAGCTCCTTCACCAACTTTTTTGCGGGTACAATTCCAAGTTACCTACAATTATGGCTACTTATATTATTAGGCTCTAATTAACATTAAGCTTTAGATTTTATGTAGTTTAAGTTAAGCTTTAATTGAATGTGTGATAAGTATTTTTATGGGTCAGCTCACAGCTCTGTTAACAATTTAAACTATGTTTTAATCGTAATTATTTTAATAGTTTAAATTAAGCTTTAATCTCAAGTTTATATGCTAATTTTTAACCATAAATTTTTTGGTATATAAAATTTTGCTTTTAATTTTTTTTTTTAATTATTATTATTTTTTTATTTTTGGCTTCATTCGTTGATATTTTAACAGTTCAAATTAAGCTTTAACCGTAGTTATTTTAATAGCCTGAGTTAAGCTTTAATTTTAAGACTTTTTATATAGGATAAATCAAATTTTGAACATAATGTATTAAATTAAGCTTTGAATTGTTAGTCTTTTAAATATTAAATTAAGTTTAATCATCAGTCACAGGTCTTTTATCAGTTTAAAATAAGTTTTAGTTGTACTTTGTTTAAAATTTAAATTAAACTTTAATCCTAAATCTTTATATGGAATTAAAAAAGTCTTGAGCATAAACTTTTTAACAGTTTAAATTAAGCTTTAATAGTAGGTATATGTTGAGCTTTTACCACTTTTTACACATTTTAAATTGAAGTATCATTGAAGATTTGATGTTATAGCTTTAATTTTAATTAAGCTTCTCTTTTAAGCATTTTTAAAGTGTTAATAAAACCTCAATTTTGCAAATTTAAATTAAGATTGTTTTTATGCAAACGAGTCTTAATTTTCATTTGAACTTAAATATTGAAATTATAGCATAAAGCCGCACGTAAACTGTCTAGTGGAAAAAAATAATAAAAAAATAATAAAAAATAATCAGATTCTAATAACAAACAAAACTTACACCAAATGATAGCTCAGACCTTTAGTATTCAAGATATATTTCATTTTTTTTTTTTTTTTTATTGTGAAACTAGTCTGAATAAAATAGGACGACTCTAAAATCGAGGAATTTTTCAAGTATTTTAAAATTTAAGGCATCAAAAAATGCTTTAGAAAAAAAATTGCAAAAAATTTAGTTTTGTATATTTAGGTGTTTTTATTAATTAGATATATTAAAAATCCCACAACGAACAATACTACAAATAAAAATATGAAATATTTACTTCTACACTGTGAAAAAATTATATAATTTTGGCCAAAATATCAAAAATTTTATTAAGTATTATCGATTTTAATGGACCGGCAAAAAAAGGTACAGTGGAAAACAACCTAAGTGAATGGTATTCGATATTTTTAAAACCCATAATAATTGAACTAGGTTAATTTAAAAAGTTGTCCACATTACGGATTTTGTATTAAATGTTTTTAATTTTTCGATTTGTCTATTGAAAATATTAAAGTTAAAATAATTAAATTTAAACATTTTTATTATATTCTAAAAACGCTATAGCAACACTGAATAATTAAAAAAAAATTATACGAAAGATACCATAATTAAAATTTGTTTGTGTGTTGCAATAGATATATGTATTCTTATAAAACTTAATATCTAAAATAGGGTATTTTGGGTAATTCATTAATCCACAGCAAGGATATGAAGAATTTTTATACCCTATTTAGGGTTTGGGGTATTCTGCGTTTGTGCTGATGTTTGTAACGAATAGAAAAAGTTAAACAACACCCACTTCAAAGTATACTAATCGACTGCGAATCGCTTTTTAAATCGATCCAACGATGTCCGTCCATCCGTCCGTCTGGCTGTATGGACGACTGGCTGGCTGGCTGTCCATGTAAACCTTGTGCATAAAGAACGGATCACAATTTTAAAGATAATTCAATAAAATTTGGTATGTAGGCTGAAGACTATTGAAATTGGTCGTGATCGGTCTATTATTCCACCTAGCCCCCGTAGAAATGTCCCACCGGAATAGAGTTTAAACACTCAAAAATGTTACAAAATTATTTTAATCAAATTCAGTGCAAAAAAATTCTTTATAACCTTTGTACCAAATTTTATGAAGATCTGTCCACAATTGACTATAGCTTCCATACGAACCCCTCTTCCGATTATCACTTTAACGTGCATAAATCACATACGAATGTTAGTATGAAGTTAATATGCGACACAAATAAGTTTTATATAGGTAGAAACAACATTACCAAATTTTATGAGCATCGGTCCAAAATTTACCATGGCTCCCATATAAACCCACTTTCAAGAATCGCCCTAAAGTGAATAAAATCATCTAGATGTTAGTATCAACTCATTATTCTGTATTTGTATATTTTATTTTGCATTTAGTAAAATTGCCCACAGGTGTAATATAAGTCCCCTTCCCGAATTTTTATGCTCGTACACAATGGTGTAGGGTATCATATATCTTTCTTTCTCGTTTAAATTTTTAAGACTTTTTATAAATAGATGACTAATTTCTACCCATATACAAAATTTCATTGTTGTACCTATATTTTTTTCAATCTTAAAATGTTTTCCCCTTAAATATATAGGACCTCATGCTTCCATTTCCCGCAGTCACTTTTAAATTTGTTAATATTGAAACATCTTACACGATGAAGATTCTTTTTTGAAGTATTTTTTATATCTTTCCTCGATGGAGTTTCTTCAAACTCTGAGTCATTAAAATCGGGAGATTTTTCCAGTTTTTTCATGTCCTTTTGTTTTTTTCTTAACTATAACATCGAAAATATTTTTTATCATTAAAGGGGACCATTTTCAGTCAAAAGAAGTCAGTATTTCTTTATGAAGTAAATTTTATAAAAATTATTAAAACTATTAATTATTTTTATCTAATTTCTAAGATCGCGAGTTTTTAATATTTATAAGACTATTAGTAAACATAATTTAAATTTAAGGTCATGGACCTAAGTCTGTTGTTAAAGTCGATATGTAAAATTTTCTATGAATAAAATATTGTTGATTCAAAATGTTTGGTTTTTTCGCTATACTTACTCATAAAACTGAAATCGAAATTTTCTGGTCTTGGATCACGGAAAATAGATTCAGTTGGTCTTCTGGTGGGACGAGGTGTAGCTGTAAATTAATTAAAAATTAATAAGTATTAAACACAAAAATATTATATATAAATCCTACTTTTGCCACCCGAAAATATAACACGATCATTTTCATCAGCTGCCACACGATTATCAAATGAAATGGGATCATTAGGACCTATAGTTGGTCCAACTGTAGGTTTGGGCCCAGGTACGGGAATATCTAAACCATTATGTTTTTTACCGGGTACCGAATGTCTTAAATAAAATAAATATTTTTTCCATAAAATTACATAAATCTTCGTTTATATTTATTTATAACCAACTTACTTTACATAAATATATTGTACTTGGGCTTGCACTTCTCCTGGCACCTTGGGTAATTGTCTAAAATAGGGATTACGTTTGCGTACAATATGTTCTCCATTGGCATCACGTCTTACACGACGATGAAATTTCTTTGGTCTTTTTTGTAGCTCTTCTTTCGAAGTAGATGTTTCTTCAGTTTCTGTATCTTTAACTTCAAAGCCATCAATTAAAGGCACCAATTTCATATGAGATTTTCTATGTTTTCGCATATCTTCGGGAACAATGAGTGGCTTTTCGGGTAGAATATCGAATAGAATTTTTTCGGGTTTCTCTTCAATCATAACATCGGTAATATTTTGTTTGCTATGACGTCGTCGGTGACCAACGTCTTTGTAGCGACGTTTATGTTTTTCCGTTTTGGTTTCATTTTTGGGAGGTACTACGAAGAGAGAATAAAAAGTTATTTAATTTTTTAATTTGTTTTATTAACTTACCATAGTCTTCGTTGACAAAATCTTCTTTATATATTATTATCGGATGATCTTCTTGTGGCACACCATCCACCAATTTGACACGATGAATCTGTTTAAACAAAAAAGCAAAAGAAAGAAGATAAATAAACTTGAATGTTACCTTTTGTTTTTTTTTTTAAATTTTGTTATAATTTCCTGCATAACTTGTTACAAAATCTTTTCTTTTGCTGCTTTCATCCCTTTTACTGATAATTATCTTACCTCTAAATTATCAACATCTCGAAATTCTTCGTTATTAAAATCATGTAGTAAATCTTCATCCAGACTGGGTTTAGCAGACGATTGATGAACGTTAGTAGCGACTAATAGTACGCAGAGAAATACAAAATATCCCTTAAATGAAAAGCATTTACAGTTTGGCCGGAAATAACCAACAACTGTGTTACCATTTGAATGTATATACATTATTATTAAAAATATGTATATGTGTGTGTAGTAAAAGTGTTGTATTTTTTTTAACTATTGTTGTATATAGTTTTTATTGTTGCCTGACTGACTGTTTCCTAGTTTGCTTGGATGGTTAGTTGGCTGTTTGAATCCTTGTATAAACTGTATTATTAACTTTTTGATTTTGTTTTGCTTTTCTAGTTTAATGTTTCTTTTTTTTAAGGAAATTTATTATAATGTTCTGTTTTCAAAATGTTTGCTTCTGTGAATAACAAACGTATTAACTTTTAGCAAATTGTGGGTTAAACTTCGTTTCTAGTTTTTGTTTCTTTAGTGAGACTCTTATTCTATAGTCCCTTTGTTTTCTTAACAATTTCAAAAACTTTTCGAAATGTTATTTTTTCTAATCTGGTTTCCTTTTCTAGGTAAACTTTTCGACAATACGTTACAAAAACTGTTGAGACTGTAAACAAAAAACCTAAAATTGAAAAGAATAAAAAAAAGAAAAACAATTAAGTAAATAGTTGAACAAATTATAAGACATTAAGCTTTAAATACACACAAAAATATATATTATAAATTATTAAATGGAATGAGAAGAAATTAAAAAAAGAATAACAAATAAAGAATTTATTTAAGGACTGCGCACGAAAAAATTATTACATAAAATTCAAATTGTAAAAATGAAACCAATGGGTTAATCTTTTCGATTTTTTTTAAGACCGTTATACTCAAGTTTTAATTTTGAAAAGAAGTATTAATTTTTTATTCAGTTTAAATAAGTAAGAGCTTTAGTGTATTTTCGGTAAATTTTTTTATTATAATGGGTACATTTCTTTTTTAACTCTATTACACTTTCTATTCAGCTTTAAATAATATTTTATTATGATCCAATACATTTTAAACACTTTAGTTGTTTGCTCTCCTTTGTTAACTAGAAGCGCAATTTGTTTGATTTGAATCTATTTGTTGTAATAATGAGAAGACAGATGAGGCCAAATATATTGGAATTCTTTGTGTTTTCTAACGATAGGGAGCTATCTTTTCTGACGGTACTCATTTGTGTACATTTCTCAGTTAAAAATGTCATTATGTTATGAATAAAGTGTTTTTTTTCCACATATACAAATATGTTGTTAAACCAAAGGTTGATTCAACCATTTCGATTGTTTTACACGATATTTTTTCTGATACATTTCCCATTGCATTAGTGATGTGAAATTCATGATCAGGATGTTGTAAAAAGTCTACCAGTACATACCTTTTATTATCTATTATACTTTCGACAAAAAATAGTCTCACTAATTTGCAATATCCCTTTTGCACTAACATTCCTTCAAGAAATTTTAAAGCTAGATTTTTTAACTTTTCTTATAAATGATACAGGACAGTTTAAGGAATGAGTTATGTTCCATCCAGAGATATAGACATTTTCTCAAAAATCATATTATTTTGAACTCTCACCTGCACTCCTAGCAATTGTTTTACGTGGTCGACATGTGTTTTGTTTAAAAATTTAAATATTTCATTTTAAGAAAAACTAATTAAGCTATACAACAAAATTTTGCACATAGTTACTGAGAATAATGGCAAATGTAAACAATTTAACGGTATCAATTTTATTCGCGTACAATAAATGTTATAAGCGTTAGAGTGTACACGGACTTTTTCGTGCGCAGTCCTTATACAATCCAAAGGATCCTTTTCGAGCTAAGTTAGTAAACCAAAAGGTATGTATATTAAATAATTTCAATTAAACTTTCTAATAAAAATAACAATCCTTAATGATTTATTTTTTACTTTCTGCCATTTGACAAATTCTCTTTTCTTTTATAACTAGTTTTTAAAGAGCTTAATTGATTTTAAGTGTTCAAAATTTTCATAAATTGTTTATTTTGACTTCTATTAAGTCTTGATTTTCCATTTTCTTATTTGTCAATTTAAATTAACTGCTACTTTAGCCTGTGGAATATACAATATTTATTCTCATTTGTTTATTTATGCCACAAAAAATTTATGTACGAACACGTTTATTTAATCAAGGCGACCTTTGTAAAGTAGATATTTTGTCAATGTAAAATTTATTTATTCTAAAATATTTCTATGCGAAATGTTTTTTAGAAAATTTTATTTAAAAGCAAATTTTGTTTGCCGACAAACTATTTGGAACTACAAAAAAGTGAGATAAAGTTTATAACAAATTTATACACCCTTTTTGTGATTAATGGTTGTATTTAAACATTAAAGGTTAATTGGTATTATTAGGGTAATTAATCTATTGTTTTAAATAGATAGAATAAGAACAAAGATATTATAAAAAAAATCTCTTAATTTTAAAGGAAATTAAAAATGTTTTTTTCCTTTTAAGAATTTCTTATTATAAATATTTTTTTTAACATTAATTCCATTTTTATGTTAATTATGCATAATAATAAAATAACAAATATTTTGCAATTTTATTATAAAATAATTCTCCTTCCAACGAACTTTCTTCTAGTTTACTATAAAAACAAATTAATCAAACATTGATTATTGCTTCCATTTAAGCCTCATTTAAATGCTTATAAGTATTTTACATAATTACAAGCATATTAAATAATGAACTTACATAATAAACTATTAAATGTAATTCTGTAACAAATGTAATTATACATTGTGTGTCACAATTATAAACGCACCCTATTTTAGCAAATTCCAGAAGATATAAAAATCGTAGAATAATGAAATTTTGATATATGTTAAATGAGTCAAAATTGAATATATCCCGACTGAAAATATTTATCTACTTTGGATGTTACTATCTGTTTTGAGGAATAATATAATTTTTTAATATTTCATAACTATAAATGCACAAAATCTTCAAAATTTATAAAACTTAATTAACAATATATAAACAGTATATTAATAATTGAGAACTTCTCTCTTGCATACTCTTCATCAATCTTATTCTCAATTTCTCGCTGATGGAAGTATTCGAAAAAATTAATACTCCTTTTATATGGAATACTCTTTCAAATGTATTATAGTTTTCTGGCTAAATCCAATGCAGCACTTTTGGTCAGATATTTATAAATGAGTTTTGATCCGAACCATTTTTGTCCATGAAAAAAAGAAGCCTCTCATCTAGTACTCAAATGCACTAAAAATGAATAATTCGGCACAGAAATATCTCGAATATGCTTCAGATCCACTTACGAAATATGAAATATCGAGGATCCTTTTATTGTTACTTTTTGTGAGAGCAAAATTTACCCTTGATAGTCTAGAAGAGTGAAAAAGTTATGATTAGGACCTACAAAATATTTCTTTTTCTTAATAAATTGCCAAGGCGAATCTTTAATTATTTTGGGATTTTTCTGTACTGAAGTAGTAGGTGAACAGTCATTTGGATGCACTCGTACGTATTATAGAAAATATGTATTATTTTGAGTACATCGGAATGCTGAAAGATAGACTTTTTGCAATTATGGATAAATTTTTCACCAAAATAGAGCTTTAGTTACCAAAATTCATCAGAAAATTATTTAAACATTCGAAAAATAATAATTTCGTGGATTCGCTAGAATGGTTTTCGGATCAAAACTCAATTCGAAATGTTTGAGCAATACTATTTCGTCATATTTAAGTAGAATCATATATCTGAAGGAGTATTCCATCTAAAGGAATCACTGATTAATACGAAGAGTTCCGTAAGCGAAAAATTGAAAATAAAATTGGTGAAGCGAATGCAAGGGAGAATTTTTCAATTAACTAAAATTGAGAATTGTTACACCCATCATTCATTAATATACTTTTTATATTTTGTTCATTCTGTTTTATAAATTTTTAAGACTTTATTTAAGTGCATTTATTTTATTTTTCACCAAAAATAGGTATTAAAATTAAAAAAAAAGAAATCTCTTTAATCGAAATATATTTTGTTTTCACTATTTTCACATATAAACAAATTTCATTTTTCTATGACTTTTACATCTTGTGAAATTTGCAAAAATAAGGTGCGTTTATAGTTATGACACATAGTATAACAACAGTTTGCACACCCACCCACCCCCTGTGAAATGTTTAAATATGTAACAATTGTATGTATTATCTTTCATAAATTAATTAAATTTAAAAAAATAAATAAATAAATAATAAAACTGTATGCATATTGATATTATTGAAAAAAAAAACATAGAATTTAATTAAAATATTTATCTACAAAATAATGTTGAACGTATGATGAATAATTATTTATTTATATAACAATATTTATAACTCATACGTGCTGATGTACGAATTATTAAAATATTTTAGTTATTTTCGAAAATACCTAGAATTAAATTGAATTAAAATAATTACATTTATAGTTAAATCTACATAAATTTGCTAATAAACTTAATCAATTGGAATTTTTTAGTATATATTTTAACTGAATATTAAAAATATCATGTACTTAGGCAATTTATAACAAGCACACTGATCAAAAATCCATTTCTTTTTTCGCAGAAATTCATAAATAATAATTTAAGAAATTGGAAAAGTAAATCTATTTTATAAATTATAATAGACCAAGTATTTAAGGACATATGTTAATAAGTATAATAGAGCAACTTTGACAGTATGTTATCGCATTAAAATTGGTAATTTTATATTATTTTTTATAATTTTTGTTTAAATAGAGTTAAAATTACAAAAGCTGTATCTTATTATTAGAAAATAATAATGAAGATTGCAGCCTAGGAGATCTATTTTAAGAAATTTTTTATACTAGTCGTTTATTTGTTGTTATTTTAAAGTTTTGTGGTTATATGGGTTGTTCGTCAATATATAAATTTGAAAGACGAAAAGTTATGTTTGTGCGTAAACTTGCACCAAAGCGTCTGTTTTATGTAACAATTTAGATAATCCCGGCATTTTTCGCAAACTCTTGTAATGGTTTTCACAAACAAGTAGAATAGAATATTATGTTTAATAAAAATTTTAAAATTTACAAAATAATAAAAAAAACAAAAGAAAAGAACTAAATACCATATTTAAAAAATATCTACTGTAGTCACATTATGTATTATTATTTAAGCACAAACTCTGGAAATCAGTTTTAATATATATTATTAATAATTTTAGATAAAATGATTTCGATACAACCTCGAAAAGACACTAACAATGCTTTTTGGAAAAGTGGATTTTTGACCAGTATGACTTGTTTAAACTTCAGTAAAACTTAAAAAAAATAAACCGAAATATGTATAATTCAATAGAAACAATTAAACTTGAAGAGAATAAGTACAGAATGCCAGTGTTGTTAGGGTACCTTAAAATAGGGAAAACAAGATAATACCTGATCAAGATATTCAGAATATTTCATCTTTTATTATCTAAACATCCTTTTGTTTAGTTTGATTGAATATATTTTTCATTACGTCTAAAATTGTGTACAAAGTACGTACAAAAAATATGTTAGAAATAAAGTTCTAAGAATTTAAACTGCTGTGTTCGTTATCGATTAAATCAACAGTTTCGAAATGCAACATTTTAGGCATCAGAAATTTTCCAATACTATTTTCGAAGTACTAAAATTATAATATTTGGTATTGTAGTGACATTCCAGGGGATCTTCGAAAAAGTCCCTGATAATAAATACATTTGTTTTAATTGGTTGCTGGCTTGTTTAAAGTGGTAAGTTGACGATCAATTATGGATAATGGACATGATTTCATCCTGATAACAACACCCATTTTTAGTAAAATTGCTAAACCCAAGCTAGATTTTCGGTAGTAGACTATATACAAAATGTGTCTTTAAGATATCTATAAGCAAACTATGTCTTATTTCCATTGTCGCAGAAATATGGCTTAGTAAGTGCTTCCCGAAAATATGTACCTGAACTTCGTATACAAAATGAATTGCAGATTCCTTCTTTTCGAAATTTTCACTGCCACCACAGTTTCCATTAAAGTGGCTCGATTTAATTGAAACATAATTAGCTTTATTTTTGTTGGCGTTTGATTTTTAATGATTTTTTTAACATAATCTTTGTTTTAATTTTGTATGAAATTTTATTTTTTTTTTTTTTTGCCAAAATTTTTTTAATATTTTGAAAATTGTTCCCTAGATATATTGCACTATATGAGAACAAGAGCTAATTAAAAAAAAGGAAGTTTTAGACTAAGAATTTAATGATCACGTGTGTCTAATTTAACAGAGAAATCCCGTACGGCAGATTCAGCGTTGTACATCTGAAGGTGCGTGAAAGGTCCTGGATATAAAATTTGATGCAAAAACTTATTTTTCAAATAAAAAAAACTTTTAAAATTTGATCTCTACGTTAGAGCTTCTGATTGAAAAATCTTACCTATATGTCAGAGCATCTTGTTAAAGAAAAAGATAAAAATAAAATAAAAAAAGTGGTAAAAAAAAAGTAACTTAAAGGATGCGTATTGATGAGCTGAATAATTAATTTAAAAATTCATCTTTTATTCTCTGTCAGCGAGTAGAACTCATGAGCTTGTACTGTTTTTTCTTTCAAAAAGTTCTTAAAGTATTTTTAATTTTATGCTATTCGCAAAAATTCAGTGCCTATGAGGAAATTTTATTACATAACGGAAGAAGAATTTCAATGACAAAATGACGCTCTTTTTTTACTCCAAAGTCGACAAATTGAATGGTGTGGATCTTCTTGAGTACATCACAAATCAATTTTTGCATATTTCAAAATTTGAGATATTATGAAAAAAAAACGTTTTGAGGATAGTTGCTGCACTAAAAATCTCGAAGCTCATTATTGAGATTAATTCTCTAAGTACTACTCACTTAGGCTTCAAATTCTTTAATATTACTATTTCACCCATTCTCTGATTTAAAGATACCGTTCGACTTTAAATCACTTCCTAAGCGAGATAACTATGTGCGTCTTTCTATCTGTCTGGCTGGCTGGCTATCTGTCCATGTAAACTATGTGCAGGTCAAAATTTGTATGATATCGTAACAAAAATTGGCAAGAAAATATAATTTGGCATTAGAACGAAGCAAATTGAAATTTTTTATAATCTTATTATTATTCTTTTTGTCCGCCATCCAAAAGTCATTAGTAAGTGTTTTATTAAAACGAAGATCGGTCCATAATTGATCATAACTCCCATATAAGCTAACTTCTGGCAATGACTATCAAGCGTATTCCAAGAAACTTAATATAGTTTTACTAACGATTGTTAAACAAAATTCTTTAAAGTTGTATTAAAAAACGATTATTCGCTTAATATACCTATAGTAAATTATTTTTAACTTTAAATATTTTAGAGTATATTCGGCCCTACTTTAAAACTCCTTTATTCACTTTTTCATTAATTTTTATATTCATGCGTAAACTTAAAATTCATATACATATAATGAAAATCAACAAAAATTAAACAAAAGTATTTCACTTAGCATAAGCTTTATATATATATATATATATATATATATATATAAAAGAAAACCTATTTATCATCAAAAACGTACCAGAACATCAAAAATAATAATGGAATAAAGAAGTTAACGAATAATTTATTCTAGCTATTCATAACATTGACAATATAAATGAGAGAGAAAGAAGGCTTTGCCTACATAAACAAAAAAAAAAATTATTAATTACAGTTTATTAATTATTGTAGACGCCAAACAGTTTTCTGAATACGAATTAGACTTTAAAGGCTAAATTGTGTATTAGCTAGTTTGTACTTTAAATATAAATTATTTTTTTTTTAATATAGCTGTATAGCTTTAAAGAAAGTCGAAATCCTATTGCAAGTTCAATGGTGATCGGTCTTTAATTAACTATTGCCTTCATGTAATACCACCATAGGAGAGTTAATATTTTTATTTATTTATTTACAATATATATATATATATATATATATATATATATATATATATGTATATATATATATATATATATATTACTATAATAAACTCTAGTATAATACATATTTACACAAATACAAAGTCCCAGAAACGAGCTCTCGAGTATTATGGATATAATATTATTATTATTTCTTTTTTTTTTTTTTTTTTTTTTTTTGCAAATATAATAAATTTTTAATTAAAGCATTAACATTAAAAATACAAAATTATATTTTTTATTATGTAATGAAAAAAGTAAAAATAAAAATAAAAGTCTAAAAATAAAAAAGGAAGATTTTATATTTTACTATTCATACATCCACCAAAACTTTTTGGTATTTTTATTTTGTATTGTAAAAGAATCTTTATTCGATATACTCTTATCATACCTGTTTGATAAATTAGATACATTAGTGCAATCTACTGCTTTGCCATTGGCACATCTATAATTATGATAGAAAATAGGAATACTATTGTTATCTTAAATTATTTTTAACAAAAATGACTCGGGGGGCCGAAAGCAATTTTGTAGAGCATTAGATATATAATTAAAATTTGTATAATAAAGTGCCATTATCAAATTATTTTCATTACATGAAATACATCTCAAAATATAATTTCTAGTTAAACTTATTATGAAATTATCTATTCTTATAATGTTTGATGTATTATATAACTTTTTATTTGATATATATTTTAGATAGTTACTGTGCAAGCTCTCAATCATTTTCATTTTTTCAAATACCCTAATTTTTTCCATGTAGGACGGTGAGATATTAAACCATATCGGACACCCATATGTGAGGATTGTCCTGATAAGCGCTTGATACATAATTATTTTTATTTTAGTCTTTAAGTATTTTGAGTAAAATAATGCTTTGTACATAAAGAAAGCTTTTTGTACTTTACTTATTGCTTCGATGACATGATTATTATAATATAGGAATTTGTCCAATTGAATTCCTAAATATCTAATAATTTGTTTTGTTTGGTATATTGACATTATTTAACTGCGATTTAATTCCAAAGGATTTCCAATTTCTTCTAATATTATTGTTGCATTTATTAACTGGCGGTCTGAATAAAATTGTTTCACATTTATTAATATTTATTTTCATGCACCAATCAACTGAAAATTGCTCCACTACATTGAAATATTCTTGAAGTTTTGAATTTATTTTTTCAATTGTAGCATCAGCATGATATATAATGATATCATCTGGAAAAGCTATAATCTTATCTATTTTTTTAATCAAATTCAAAATAAAAATATTAAAAAGTGTAGGAGAGTTTACTGTGCCTTGTTGCAATCCATTAAAAATATTAAACGATTTACTACTTTGGTAGTTATGGTGATATATATGGAAAGATTTATTACTTATCATATTATAAATAAGCAATATCATATAAAAAGGAAATTCAAGATCTATTAATTTATATATTAACCCTGGAAACCAAATGCTGTCAAAAGCTTATGCATAAAAGCCATATAAATGCTATTATCATAATAATGTTATAAATACAAATTTGAAAAATACATAAAAAGTATTCATATTGTTAATTTAAGTAGGTTCAGAGTCAAAAATTCTCTTCAAAATAAAACAATTTTGTTCAAATTTATTCGACTACCCTATGATAATATTTCGCTTATTATTAAAAAATTATAACAGTTGCGACTTAATATAATATAAAAATGTTCAGAAGAATTACACGTTATAACATTTTTTGAACTTTAAAAATAAAAATGTCAAAAAAAATATAAACAAACTGTTAAAAAAAAAATCTTAATTTTGATACCTCTAAAACGGTTCATTAAAATATAAATTAAAAAATTAATTATGCAGTTATATAAAGAAAAGTCTTCGCTGTCCAGCAAAAAAACTAAATTATGAATATTTGCTTTTTGCCCTCTGTGCAATATTAAAAATTTATTTAATTAATTTTACTTAAAATCTCTGTACGTCACCTAGAAAAATAAGAGTCCAAATGCTAAAATAAACTTATGGTATTAATTTAATACATACATATATTAAACATAGGTTTTTTTAATTACGCGCCAACACCTTTCTTTAACATTTAAATTAATTTTAAAAAGATTAGTTTATATTTTGCTTCGATTTGGTTTTTTTTTCAAAATGTAATTTTTCACTATAAGTTTGGCAAAATCCATATTACAAGGAGCTTTATAATTATTAATAGCAGGTGTAAAGGTATTGAAGAAAATTTTAATAGAAAATAGTTGATAAATTCTCTGTTTTTAGTTAGAAAATGAAAATAGAATATATATTAATATTTTAATTTCACCTCTTTGTGCACAAAAGATTCCTTTCTTATTAAAAATTAACTTCTTTTTAAAGTAACAGTGTAAATACATAGAAAATAGTGATTAGATTTGCGTCGCATTTCTCCGGTCCCCATTAAACCTGGGTCTCAGTAAGCACCAACACTTTTTCGTAAAAATTTAAATTTATTTTGCTAATTAACCTCATCTCTCTCACTAAACAGATTATTTGTTTATCGACTTAGATTTAGTAACACAAAATATTTAATACATATTAAGCTTCACAAAAAGCAACATTAACTAGAACTAAAAAATGCTCATTATTTATTAAATAATTTTCAAAAACACTTTCACTGATAAATATTTAAACAAATTATAATTGCTATAGTATTTAAAAATACATTTAAATTATTTAAACTTAAAGAGTAACTTTTATTTACTTTTAATATTTCAGCTTTCAATTTTCCTTGATTTAATATTTTTTATTTTTTATAAAAACTTCACTCTTAACTGTTTGAATATCAAACAACAATTGATATCTTAATGTTTATTTAAATGCTATTTAAGCAAAAATTTTCAATTGTTAAAAAGATTGTTTTTTTTTCTTTTGTTGCCACTTAAAGTTTCTGTTTGCAATTGAATTTTCTTGTTGTAGGAGAAACTTAACAAACGCGAAAATAAAAAATTGTGCATATTGCGATTAGAACGTTTCGAAAAACTGACGCATATTTAGTTGTAAACAAAAAAGCTTCGAATTTTAAATGAAACATTAACAAAGATATAAAAACAATGATTTTTATTTATATTTTATTTGTTGGTAAAAAAAAAAAAAAACACAAAATAAGATAATAAATTTCAATGCAAAAACAGATTGAAAAAAAAGACAAATCACTTTTTTACTGCGAGAAATTGTTTATCTGTTGAAGAAATAAATACTGGCTTGTCTTATTCTATGAAATTTAATAAACTAAAATTTTCTCAAAAAAATTTTTTAAATCGCAAGTAGCAATAAATATTAATTTTTCAAATTAATACTAACACTTGTGTACATAAATTCTAATATTTATTACTAAGTACTTTTTGTCTTTGTTTCCATAAAATAAACAAACAAATTGCACTGTGGTTCCATGTTCATGTCATTTAAGACCCATAAAATTTTTAAACTAGCTGATGATAACTTTAATCATTAATAGGTTTTGTGGTAATTGCATTTTAAACAAACGGGTTATAGATCTGAACACTCTAGACTTGAAATGAATAAAATAGAAAAATTTAGCACCATAGATTTTATTTTATAATTATAGTTGCTGTTCAAAGTTCAAAAACATAGAAAAAAGGCTAAAAATTTAAATATCAAACTTTTTGCTATTCTACACTTTTTGTTCGCACGATCTTGTGTAAACTAATCGGGCTTTGTGTATTATTGTATGTTATTGTGTAGACTTTCAACAACTAAATACAGGATAGTCTAGTTTTGGTGACAATTTTTTTTAGTTTTTAAAATCTCTTCAGTATACAAATTTTGAAATACAGATTGACACTTATTGTAATTGTGCATATTTTGCTCTATATCTCGTTGATGTGCCTGAAATAGTCAACACAGTAGATAGTCTCAAAGCTTGGAAAACAAGAGCCAACATTTTTGAAAAAATCAGTTTTTCGCGAGATACATTCACAGTCTATAATGGAATAACATGGATTACTGCGTGAAATTAGTTCTTTGTTATTTTACAAAATAAAATCGAAGAAACATTAAAAACAAATTTAATAAAAAATTTTAAGGACTTTTTGAAAATTACGAAGAAGTTGCACTTTTTGTTTTTGTATTTTTAGATAGCAAATTACAATTTATACAAATCTTGGATATTAGATATAAGAACAGCGAGAAATATAATTGATCGGAACCATAAATTTAAGTCAAATGTCGTTGATAGTTGCAAACGAAATACTTTTGTCAAAACAAATTTGGCTAATGAACATTGCATGGACAGCGGGAAACTGATCATAATTAGCATAATTAGGTGGTGTTTGTAATACTTAGCGGAAATGTAGAGGCGCATCAAAAAATTTCGGAATATACACATTTTAGGAATCACTCAAAATTGACTTGCGTTGAAACACGATCACAATATTATATATCATTTTTTAGATGCGAATCCCACTTTTTGCAAAATTTTTGAAAATCGCGATTTTTAGTATAGATTTTGTTTTTAAATATGCTATACTAATACCACTAAACATTGAAGATATCATAAATTTTATTCGTATAACTTAGGAGGTTTTTGATATTTCGCCCAATTTTTACCAAGATTATATATAAACTTCTAGTTTGTAAAAATGTTTTATATGTATATTCAACTTAAAACCGTTATAACTTTCGCACCCCCTACACTACAGGACAAGTCACAGGGTGGACCACCTAAGGGAAAAAAACTTAGCTCAAATATTTGTCTTATATAAGGTTTGTTTGGTATAGAAAATGGGTAAAATTAATTTATAAACAAAATACTTATGGGCCAAATACCAAAAAAAAAAAAGAAACATCATTTCCGTCGATATCTCTTAAACTAAAACATGTACGATAACTAAACTTTGTAGAAATAGTTTCAGGATCCCATATATGGTGAAATTTTAAATTAGGTTGGCACAAAAAGTTGCTGATAGTGGGTATAACAGATTCGGCCCAGCCGAATGTAATATTTTCATTACTGCATTCAAAATTCGAAACCGTAGACCGGTTTTTGTTTTTTAAAGAACCGACCGATTGCAAATAATTTTAATTTTCGAACCATTCGACAGGCCGGTTTTTTTCTGTCGGTTAAACGGTTTTTATGTAATGTTCTTTCTTTTATTTTATTTTATTTTGTTATTATTTTTTTTGCCTTACGCAACTTGCATTTCCCATTTTTTATATTTGGTCATGAATCCTTATTTAGGGACCAATTCATTAAAATAATCAAATTGTTTGAAAATAAAATTAATGTGAAAATTACAAATTTTGTGGAGTGGTTTTTTCCAGTGGTTTTCATACAAATTTAATTTTTAAACAATTCGTTTGTTGTACTGAAACAGGCCATAAGTTATTCGAAAGTACCCAGCAAAAACTTTACTTTCCTGGTAAGCTAGCAGGTATAATTGGAAACAAAAGTAAACTACTTATTTTTTGCCTGAATAAATAGTTATTTTAGTTCGAGTTGTCCACAAATTCATGTAGTTATTTTTAGACTCTGGGGATGCTCAAAAAAAATATTTACCTAAACGAAAATAAAAATAAAAAAAAAACAAAAAAATTTTGCCATCACAATTTTGGACAAAATTAACCATTCGTTTTTAATAACTAACGTCTTACTACACCATCTCGCACTTAATTTTCTAAGTGACAAAAACTTTTTTAGTATAAAATATCTTTTTAGACATTTTCTTATAAAAAAATAACAGCATCAGAATGGTGTTGAACCAACAATATGCCGGTTGCTAAACCAGCGTTCTAGCCAACTCATCCACGTGATTTCAGTATTACTGTGCTATTATACTATTGAGTACTTATTTATGTAAAACAGAGTAAGCAAATAATAATAACGTCTCATTACCAATAAACTAATTTAATAAGTAGTTGCCATTACCGAAAACCAAAAATTATTGCTGGGTATTTTTCATTTGCTTATTATCTGATAAAATTTTAATTTTACTTGTTCAAGATTTCTAATTTGTGGTTTTAGTAATACCAGATACACTGAGAAGTGAGATTTGTATAGTTTTTAATTTATCTTAACTAATTGTTATTAACAAAATCTAGGTAAGAAGTAAATTTTAATTTGTCACAAGAAGTATTTCTCCCATCCAAAATAAGGTAAATTTCAGTAAATAATTCAAAAATATAAATTTTGAGCGCGATCCTTTAGTTACAGAAGAGCGATATGACTTTTTATTTTTATATTACTTGTTATTATAAATGACATGTATTTTCTTTATTAGAAATTGAAAACATTTGATATTTGAATTTTTAATAAAAACTAGTTAACCGTTTTTTTAAGTAAAACCGTAAAACCGATATACTTTTCGAATAATTTGAAAAACTGTTTTCTGATAATGTCGATTTTTTGATTACTTTCATTCTCACTTGTTTAAAATGAAAATTTGTGTATTTTTTTTTTTTTTTTTTATTTGTAAGCTTTCAATGGGCTTAAGGATTGTAGGGTTCAATAATAACATGACATTAGTGTGGTAAATATTAGTACTTTTACCATTATTTCATTGAAATGAATTATATTTTAAACAAAAAAGTTGATACAACTTTTTTCAACAAAATATTAAAAGTTTTCTTTTTTTTAATTGCTCCAAACAATTGGGAATAAACTAATCATTTCCCATATTGTTATGATTGAAAATTCTTCTTAACAAGTGACTTGAAAAAACCTCCCATAAACTGATTTCTGATTTTATTTCCATCCATACCACTGTCTCTCTACTTACATCTGTTATCAGTTGCCATCATGCCAAAGTAAATAAATAATTTATTAGAATTTATTAGCGTTATTAATAATTGAAAAATTACTTGACAAAATTGTGTCAATATTTTTCTCAAAAATATTTAATATCAACTAAACAAATATAAAATTTGATAAAATTCTAAAACAAATTTAGTATAATTCCCACGTCACGTTGAACTTTAGTAAATGGTTTATTCTTACAGCAAATGAATCATGTTTTATTATTTATTTGATTTTTAAAGAAAAAAGTAATAGCAATTCTTTTAGCATATACTTAAATACCTGGTTGAATAAGAAAGAAAAAACAAAAACACATTCAATAACTGATAAGGAATTCCTATGACGTTTTTTTATTTCCCTTTTTTTCGTGACGTTATTTTCATAAAACCAATCGAATTGACAATTTTTTTTCAACATAATCATTCAAGAATGAATCAATATTTGAATGTAATATTGTATTATTTTTAGAGTCTCGTAAGCGTTTAGTTAGTGCTGTGACTAGGCACTTTTTTGCAATTTTACTAATTTGGGTTTTTCAATATTGTTTATATTAAAAATATTTTGTTTAGCCATGAAATAAAAATTTGAGTGGAATTTAATTAATTGTAAAAGTTTGTTTATGAAATATCCATTCAAATATATATTATATTTTGTTTAATGGTTTGTTTATGTGTGTTAAGAAAATTTGTTTTAATAAATTATTTAGAATAAGCGTGTTATCTTCAGTTATTTGATGATATAAACGAGTAAAATTGGGGTTTTTTATTCTAAACAATTAATAAATTTTAAGTGATTGCGGTTAAAGTGAAAAAGAGTTATATACACGCGACTGATTTTTTATTTACCACTTATTTAATAAGTCATATGTATAACAACTAAGAACTAGTGCGTTTCGTCATTTGTACTTTTAGTCTACTAGTTTTATAACCAGATCTTGTAAAATTTCCTCAGATTTATTAAATCTATTGATCGTGAGGAACACAAACTAAATTAAAATGGAAAAACGGGGGATGCCTTTTATATTTTACGAAAAATGTATAAATTAATGATATACTTGTTTTTGAAAACGATATTATTGTTTCCTTGAGTAGTATTTATCACAGTCAATACCATCTCTGATACGTTTGAACCAAATCTTAAGAAAGTTTTTCCTCTTTAATTTAAGCACCAAAAACAATGTATAAAAACTAGAATTATTGTAGCGGAGAATGATCCGGGTTCGGCAGTTAATTTTTCTTGCTTCTATGAAGACTTTTGGCAAACAAATCATTGCGTACCATTCACAACTAAGAATACTTCGATGCTGCAAATGTACAACACCATAATGTTTGGATTTCTCAAGAAACAAGTGACTGAGATTAATGTTAAATGCTCCGAATGGGTGTAACTTTTATAGGGTTGGGCAAACTTTGAAGGAGTAATACTGTTGACTAATCTTTTTTTTGGAATCATATGTATAGGTCCAAATTTCGTCATCTGTAAAATTCTCATTAACACGCTTTACTCTAATTTTTAATAGAAAAATACACTGAAAGTATCTTCAAGCCAAATCATGCGGTTTGTTATACGAAACAAATATGTTAGGGATGCATTAATAAGCATAACTAGTGCTGATTTCCACAAGGTCTATCACCTACATTTTCTAATTTTTCAGTTTTACTTTCACTGTGTAGCTATTTTTTATTGAACAAAAAGTCTTTCTACAGCAATTTCAAAATATTTAGAAAAAAAAATCATTCACTCTTAACTGGCTTCAGATTTTCATAAAGTTTCATACTGGCATAGCGGAGGAGAATTCAAATTTTAGTTTAGATGGTTTATTAATGGCATAATTTAAACCTACAATTCTCAATATATTGAAAAAAATATCAAAAATGGAATTTAGTCGAAGTTTGACTTTCTGGCTAAAATTAAAAAGAAACTAGTAGAAGAAGTTATAGTCGGTGCCTTAAAATGATTTTGGCCATTTATGGATCCATCATTATGAAATTAAATACTATAATTTCTACTTATATTAAACATTTTTGTGTCAAATATTATCTTGATACAGTCATTTATGTGCGATTTATCCGAATTAAAGTGATTTTCGAAAGTGGGGCTTGTTGAAAGCCATGCCTCATTGAGGACCATTCTTCCTGAAATTTGGTTTTCCGATTCAATCTTATGTAAAATTTATTCGTACCGAATTTTATTAAAATTGTGTCATAAATAAACAAATGCTTTATTGTGATAAAACCCTATTCCGTGGAGTATTTGTATCGAGACTAGGTGAAATAATGGACTGATCATAACCAATTTCAATAAGCTTTGTCATTATGCCAAAATAAACATATGCGTCAAATTTCATCAAAGTGTCTTTATAATTGCGACCTGTACTTTGTGCATAAGATTTACATGGACAGGCAACCATCCAACTAGCTAGCTCGTTAGACGGACGGACAGATACCGTTAAGTCGACTCGGAAAATGATTATGAGCCGATTGGTACTTTAAGGTAAGTGTAGGAATATTTTTTCTGTGTGCTATAAACATCAGAGAAAACTCGTAATACCACAACCACCTATGGTGGTTGGTGTAGGGTATAAACATTATGGTTTTAAAAACTCAAATCCATTTATTAATTACAAATTATAATATAAAATGGGTAAAATTCAAACCAGTACAGACATAACAGTATAAGCAAATTTGACATATTTTTAATTTAAAAATGACCTGCTTGAAGATTCTTTTCAAAAAAGTATAAAACTATACTCAAAAAGGCAAGGCTGAAGATTTTTCACAAAAAAAAAAAAATAAATACTTCTCTACTACGGCTGTATAAAAGTTTACGCCAATTGAATCATTCAAACAATTTCTAAATTATTTTTATTTTTTTACTTTAAACTGTGCCATTATGCAACAGAAATTAAAAAATGCAATAAAAAAATTTAAAACTATTGAAAATTATTAAACATTACTTATAATATCGCAAAATATTTATACAAAGTATGATACGAAGTTCAAGCAACGCACTAAAAATTAAAAGGAAAACAGAAATATATATGCCTCTGCAGAATTTAAGCCAACTTTTGACTTCAAATATTTAAAGTTCAGGAAGAAAATATAATAAACTTTTCATTAATTATACATATTTTATTCCAAATTCCAAGTAATATCTTATTTAAAAAAATGTGTACAAATTAAAAAAAATTTACTTAAAAACACCTTTTAGTTTTATAATTAATATTCTACTGAAATTAATTCAATAATTTTTGTTTAATAATTTTTATTGTTTATACGAGTATGTGTAATATTTTCATTAACTTTTTAATTTTTTTGTTTTTATTTTAAATTATGTATGGATTTATGAAAGATTTTCCAGGATCAAAAATATTATTTCATATCGAAATGCGAATATCGCTGTGACACTTATCTTAAGTTCAAAGTTAGCGGATTGTTTTTATAAAAAATTTAATCTTCGAATTTTAGTAATTTAAGTGTAAAATTTTACTTGTCACATAAGACAAAAAATAAGTCAATCGTAAATAATTAATTTAAATATTGAAATAGTCAATTCTATAGGCAAAACACACAACAATTTAAATTTTGTGGTTTAATATATTAAAAAAATGTGGTTAATCATGTCACACTTCGTTTAATTTAAATAAAATAAATTATTGTATTATTTACCCAGAATTAGGGTTTGCAATAAGAAGCCGGACTTAAATACAAATTATTTAGAATTGGGATAGTTTAAAACATTTAAAATTTCTATATTTGGCTTATTAATTTTTAAATAATATTTTATATTCTTTTTTTAGTTTAAAATTTATTATTTTAATTTGTACTTTAATTTGTACTTTAATTTTGTTTTATCAACTAAAATAAAACATTAAAGTTTTTATTTAGAATTCACATGTAATTTTAATTATTATGTAATTTAATTGTATTTAAAGTAATTTTAATTATTCAGTAAATTGTCATAAAAAAAAACTTATTTTTATATACATACATATTTAATTTTAAATAAAAATAATTTAATAAAAATTTATTAAAACACTACTTGATTTTTCTATTTTAATAACATCAATATGTGTGATTATGTTTACACACAACAAACATCATACACATCATTACACACGTCATTAGCAAGCAAATTGAAATAGTTTTTTTTTTTTTTTCTAACTACGACTTTAGTTTTAATACCAGGCGAACAGAATTTACATCTAGACCTGATATCAAATTCAATACATGCCAATAAATCTGCATATTAAACTTACAGGTAAAGTATCATAAACTTTAAGGCGTTCGTTAAAATACAATTCTAGTAAAGCCCCAAACTATGCTGCAATTTTGTGGTTCAAAAAATGCACAGGGTGACTCAAGTTTTATCAACTTAAAAAGTTGTACGTAGCCTTCTGCGAATTCTGTTCGCCAGGTATTAAGATTTAATTTTTCAACAAAATCGGAGTTGGAGTTGTGCAAATTTTTTTAAGCAACGATTTTGATGGTGGGTAGGTAAAGCAATGAGTTTTTATGTAAATCTAAGCACCCGATTAGAAGAAATTACAGGTTTATTTCCAAAAATTTACAATTCTGCTTCACTGTGCGTTGTTGTATTTCACTAACACACTGAAAGAAAAGCTGCGTTAGATAACGATAGTTTTCGAAATCTAGTCAAATTTTATTCGATATTGGTAAAATCTTATTAGAAAATTGATCTTGATTTGTATGGAATAATCTATTTAATAAAAATCTCATAGATTTTGTGCAAATGTGAATGAGTTATTACTACCAATGTTAGTGAGGTTTTTAACTGATTTTAATGTATATATATTTTTTTTACAATTGTTGTTTAGGATCAGTGTTGCCAAAACCTAAGTGGAAAAAAAGCTAGAATTTACAAAAAAAAAAAAAAAGAAAAAAAATGCTAGAAAAATAAAAAAAAAATAATGTGCTAGAAAAAAATGCTAAGAGCAAAAACTATTTGTATTTGTAAGAAAAGATATATATTATTTATTTTCAGGGTTAAATTTAAAAGAACATTAAAGGAAATAGTGAAAACGCATTCTAAAATTGATTCTTTAGAATTTAAAAAAAAAAATATAAGTGGATTTTTCAAAATTCTAATTTTATCATAAATTATACAAGTATATGTTTGCTATCTGAATTATAGTGTTATACATATTCCAAATAACATATATGTTAACATTTTGACGAACTAAAATCTTTTCATTTGTTATTAAAAACCAGATATAATACAAAACCCGAGAATATGGATAATTATTGCAGACCCCAATCCGGATAGATGAATTTTGCGGATTATAGGGGCTTTTTTTCTAGTCCAATTTTGTTGCAAAACTATTAAAATTTTTCATTTAATATAACATTTCATATTTCAAATTTGTTATCTAAAAAAAAAATTTGTTTCTACTATTTTTACTGAAGAATTGCTAGAACAAACACTAACTGAAAATGATGGACTTCAATTAGATTCAACTCTTGCATTATTATTATATCAATTCATATTGTATTTTCTAAGTTTTTTTTCTAGTCCAATTTTGTTGCAAAACTATTAAAATTTTTCATTTAATATAACATTTCATATTTCAAATTTGTTATCTAAAAAAAAATTTGTTTCTACTATTTTTACTGAAGAATTGCTAGAACAAACACTAACTGAAAATGATGGACTTCAATTAGATTCAACTCTTGCATTATTATTATATCAATTCATATTGTATTTTCTAAGTTATACTAAAATTTTAATAAGAAAGGAAATTTTACTATTTAATCCGGATTATAGAGCTATGGAATGGTAATGCTAGAATATTTTATCTTTAAATGAAAATTACATTTTTAATAAGATTCGAATTTTTATCTAAAAAAATAAAAAATAATTTTAAAGAATAATTTTAAGTTTTACCCAAAATCCAATATTTAGCAACAAATAAAATTCTCGAAAAAGTTGAAATGATTTTTCATTTGTAACAAAATGTAACGAAATACTAACAATAATATGGGTCCTCATGAAGTTTGCAAGTTTGCACACTGGTAAATGAACTGTCAAAAATTGTATGGAAATTCATTTGCACCCTAATAAGTTTGAGCCACTATTTAGTATCACAAGCTTGAGCTGATTAATTGTGCATTTATAAATCAGCTGTTTTTTGGTTATATTTAAAAATTATTAATAACTAGAATATAAAAAATTATAGTTACGTTAATTATGATAAAATTGTTATATTTATCTTTGATTTCAAAAATTTTTTTAATTATTTACAATGATTTCTTATTATCTTATCCTTAATATTGCACAATATTTGAAAAGGCGATTAATGAAACATGTCGCGCAAATATGCATAATTGTACAAATAGGAAATTTAAGCGTTTAAATGATTACCCTTAATATTTTGAAAATTAAATAAAAAATCAGAGGGCTGTTAACTTACCAAATTTTAACCAAGAGTTAAAGCATAACTATATATAAAATGATATTCATTTCACACAAGCTAAACATTTTTTGTAAAATTAGGCTTTAACTTTGTTTAAAATTTGATAAGTTGAATTGGGAAAAAAGTTGTTTAATTATGTATAAATATTTTAATTATCAAGAAGATCAGAAATTAATAAAAATTTTGTTTTATTTTAATTTACTTCATCGATACAGGTACGTTCACAACTAAATTGCAAACTATATATTTAAAAATTAATAAGTTATTTTATCATAATTATTTCTTATAAAAAAAAAAAAAAAAAATAATTATAGTTTGCTTAACTGCCAAAATTTAATTTGATAGGATAGATGTTTGTAATTGTAATGGTTTTTACAAAATTTTAATTTGCTAAACTCACCCTTTAAAAATCATTAAAAGCACCAAATTTTAGTAGGTTTTAATTTTTAGAAAAAAAAAACGAATAATATTTTCATAGCACAAAACTACAAATTAATAAAAAAAAATGTGAAAAAGTACTAAAAAATGTCAAAAATAATTAGAAATGTGCTAGAAAAGTGCCAGGTGCTAGAATCATTTGTTTTTTCGTAATATTCAAAATAACTCAATTATGTTGCATTACTTTTAAATGAGTCCAGAGATATTTTTCTTTTTTAATAATTTATAATTATTAAAATCATTCTTTCAGATGTCTTGTGAGAATTTGTATTTCAAAATAAGTTCTATTCAAAATATTATGGGTGTTATAAATAGAGATTTTAAATTATTAAGTTTGTAATATATTTTTTGTTAATATGTAAATTCCATATCTAACTTTTATTCAGTTATTCTAGACTATTATATTTTAGCTGTCAACATCATTTGCCAAAATCAACGTCTTTAAGTTTTCAATTGCATTTGCAACAAGTTTCGACCTGAAATATAAAAGTAGAATATTCCCAACTGACAATGACGATAAAAGCAATGAACTCTTTCTGCACAAAGGGTGTTCTAAAAGGAGATTCACTATAAAAATATACACAAAATTTATAAAAAAAAAAAAATTATATAAAATTTGTATCGATTTTAAAAATAATGATATTTTTGATATTTGAATGATCCCAGAAAAACTTTTTTGGTTTTCGGTAATGGCAACTACTTATTAAAGTAGTCTCTCAGTAACGAGGTCTCATTATTATTTGCCTACTCTGTATTACATAAATAAGTACTCACTAGTACAATAGCACGGTAATATTGCAGTCATGTAGTTGAATAGAGCGCTGGATTAGCAACCAGAAGATTGTTGATTCAACCCCATTCTGATGCTGTTAGTTTTTTATACCAAAATGTCTAAAAAGATATTTTATAATAAAAAAGTTTTTGTCACTTAGAAAATTAAGTGGTAGATGGTGTACTAAGTAAGACGGTAGTCTTTAAATACGAATGGTTAATTCGTGTCCAAGTTCAAATCTGACTGATGGCAAAATTTTTTTGTTTTTTTCATATTTTTATTTTCGTTTAGGTACATATTTTTGAGTATCCCTAGAGTCTAGAAATAAATACATGAATTTGTGGACAACTCGAACAAAAATAACTATTTATTCAGGCAGAAAATAAGTAGTTTATTTTTGTTTCCAATTATACCTGCTAGCTTACCAGTAAAGCAAAGTTTTTTTCTTAAATAACAGATTTTTCATACAAAAGACACATTTATATAAAGTGTTTAAAGCAAGTTTTGTGAAAGTTTTGAAAAAGCTATTATATATTTTTTTATATATACAATAACTTATGATAAAAATTACTCCTATTATAACACCCTTTATATATTCATTGAAAAAATCTCAAGTGGCAAACAATACTTTAGAAAAAACTCTTCCATAAGTTTGTTTAAAATTTTTGGAATAAAAAAAGTGTTTAGCACTTAGAACGTGCATGTCTATGTATTGAAGAAAATATGCAGTTACTTCCAACACTTTTAAATATTGTATGTCATGAAAAACTTTTCATTTGCAACATCTGTACAAATTCTCATCTTACATCGTTAACGTTGATTTCGTTTTTATTTATCTTTTGTCTGCCAAAAAAAAATTTAAAATATAAAAATATAAAAAAAAGTTTAAACAAATAAAAATATACAAAAAAAAAAAAAAATAAATAAATAAAAAAAAAAAAGAGGAATAATGTTCATGAACCGTAAACTATAAGGAAACAAAACAATTGACAGTAAAATGGCCATCGTTTAATGGAGAAATATAGAGAGACAATAGTACTTAGAGTAAAACTGACACACAATTAAAGTACTTGGTCATAAAGACTGACTTTATAAATAGAAGATGCTTTTGTTGCAGTGACAAAAAAAAAAATTAACAGTATATGTGTAGGTTATTGGTTATCCCTAGGGAGGCAAGTTCATTTTAGAGGATGTTCAAAATGTCAAACTCATCCTAAACAAACAAGCAATCAATCTTGGAAAATTTTCTAAACAATAAATGTTGTAGTGTAATGGATGTGTATGAGTGTGCTATGTGTGTTTTGTAGAGTAATCGGGAGAAATGCATGGAACATGCAACACTAGAGCAAGCAACTCATGTGATGTTAAAAAAAATATTAATGTTGCCATGTTTAGTAAGTGATATATAGAGCGAATATGGTTACATGAAATGTAAATGGCCTTAGCTAACATTGTAATACTTTAATAAAAAAATGAATTGTTTTAGTAGAAAATTTATGTCATCAAAGTACTTGGTAATTATATGTTATTCTTCGATTAAAAACTGTCTTACTTACAAAATTAACGTTTTATATTTTTATCTTTTGTCTAAATTTAAGTTAGAGCTTCTTATATTTTAGTTGATCATACAATTATATATGAAAGAATATATTGACGTCTTAATGTTATATAATCTATACAATTATAGCTTTATGGAAGAGTATATTTTTGTTAACTGTTTGTTTATTTGAGTTTATCAAACAGTAAGTCACAAATGGTAAAAAGTACCAACTTTCCAAAAGAGTAAGAAATTCGAAAAAAAAAATGTTTACAAAAGCACCAAATTTTAAGAAAGCTGTTTTGCTCAAAAAATAAATATTTTATCTTGAAAAATCCAATTTTTGATGAAATGTGAATTTTTCATTCCGTTTGTAATTTCTACAATATTAATCTAAGACCCCAAAAGTATATATTTTCTGGATCCTTATCGATAGGGAAGTCTCTACGATGCCCGCCTGTCTGTTGACTTCAGTTCTTAGAAAGCCCAAGATATTAGATAGGGAATATTATTTAGAATAGCGCTAATAAAAATCGTCAAAATCGATTCATTAATGGGCGGGATATCGCCAAAAAATCGAAAGGTGCACAGAAATCGGATATCGGCCAATTTTTTTTTTTTTTGGGCTTTGTGAAGCTTCTACATTCAGAATTTGTTTTTGTACAAATCTGTTGTAAATATTTTTTTCAATTTAAAAATTTTTGAATTAACCATATCCGTCCATAACAACCTAGTTATAGGCAAAAGTTTGCAAAAAATTATCAAAATTATACACACACAAACATAGTGTATAAAATCATTGCAATGACCTTCAGCGTTGTTGTTTTTTACATAAGAAAGCAATAGTTGTTGTTTGTTCAATATTCGTACACACAATGATTCTTTTATGTATGCTATGATAGTTTAATTTAATTTAAAATTTTTGTATTTTGGAAAAAAATGTAAATTATTTTTTTAAGTATATATGTGAAAATATGAAGGCATACTTTAAGGCATAAATTGTATTAATTGTTAGTAAAGTGTTGAAGGTTTTTCACCATAAATACAACTTTTACTAAAAAATAGATTTTTCACTAAAAATTAAGTTTTTAACCAAAAATTAGATTTTTACTAAAAGTACGTTTTTTTCACTGAGAATTTGATTTTTTCCCAAAAATTCTATTTCTCAATAAAAATTAGATTATTTAGTAAAAATTCTAGTTTTCTTAAAATTTGCTTTTTAATTAAAATTTCATTTTTTTACTGCAAATTCGACATTTTGTTAAAAATATTATATAATAATTATAATTTCCACTAAATAGACTTAACTAATTCATTAAAAGTTAGATAGTCTCACTAATTTCCAGATTTACTTTTCATTACTTAGTAATGAATTATCATTATTTTCCTGGTTACTTTGAGTATGGCTTAGTTCGCTAGAGCGTCCGCATAACAAACAAGAGATTGTCGGTTGAACACAAAACGAATTCTGTACTTTTCCCCCAAATTGTTTAAAAATATATTCGTATGTTAAAACACAAATTCAACGAGGACGTGACGTAGTAAATAAGAGAGAGGTCTTTCAAAAATGCACAAAAAATTTTGCTTATGTTCAAATCCCAGCCGAGACAGTTTTTTTTTTCTTTATTTGTTTGCTTGATTGAAGCAACTAGTTACTTGTGCTTGTTACTTGTAGATGTGTAAGTTAAACCCATAAATTTCTGGACATTTCTATACAAACAAATTATAAAAACACGCAGAGAAAAAACATGGTTGCGCTATTATTACGGAAATAATCCTATATTCACAGAAACAGTCGGAAAAAAATTATAGGTTATTTCAATAATATTGCGTTCATGATAATAATACTTAATTTGTTATGGTTACCTCAATTAAATATTTTAGTAAGGTTGACTGAAATATATTATATTTTTATCAAAAACAAATTATGATAAACATGCAAAATATTATTATTTCTATCACTATAAAATACTAAAAATTAACGTAATATACTAACTTTTTACATAATAGGTTAACTTTTATATATCATGGTTAAAAAATTATAATTTATTTTTTAACAATATTTTATTTCGAAAGTTTTTTTCCAACTATATTTATCCCAACTATTTTGTATAAAGTGCCTTTAAAAAAAAAAACTTCATTATAATTCTCATTTAATTTAGATGTGAATACATAGGTATAAGTAGACAAGTTTTGGTTATATTGGGTGTGATATTAACAATATGAGATATTAATAAAAATATATATTTTTATTATCTTACACAACATATAATGAAACGAATAAATAGTTAAAGAAAATTAATTAATTAGTGAAAATTAATTAATTAATTAATTAATGAAAATTAATTAATTAATGAAAAACCGAATCACGACATGAAAAAATAAAACTAGAAAATCATATCATAACGTGAAGAATACAGACCATGACATAATAAAGTTTTTAAATATGAAAAAAATGGAATTAAAATATGATAAATGTGGATCATTTTATGATTATAACGATCAAGTTTATTATAACTTAATATAGTAATTAATATTACAATAACTACATAATCTAATCATTATAAGTTGCTTTTAGATTATGAACACCACAACCATAATCTAAAAGCAACTTATATTGCGTGTAGGAATGTACGTTTGCTAGCTTAAGTAAAGTTTTTGCTGGGTAGCATCGATTTTAATGAAATGTTGCATTTAACTTATAACATATTCAGTTATAAGTTTGGAAATAAAACTTTTTTATTTTATTTTATAATTATTTTTATTTATTTTTTACGCAATTTTTTGAATATCTTCGAACCTATTGAGCGCATCAAGAAATGGCATAGGTATAACTAGAAGTTAATTAAAATTTAAATGATTTGGTATTTTGTTTAAACAAATTAGATAAAACTTTATCAAGTAACGCCAATAATTTTCTACATAACGCATTTTCTAAACTATCAAAAAGTTCTTCATATATTTTAAGACAAAGTAGTATTTTATTTCATGCTTGATTTGGTGCATACTTTATGAGGTAAAAATAAAAAAATTTATGGAAACTTTATTTCAGCTATTCAAAAAAAAAAAAAAAAAAAAAAAATGAACAACTTTTTGTAGAATTTTTAAAAACTAAAACCCGTATTCACAAACAACTTTTAAATTTATTCCTCTGTTTCCCATAAAAGTTTAAAAATAAAAAATTAACAAAATATACAGAATTAGGGATACTTTTATGAAGGAGCCTACCTAAAACAGTTAGTGTTTTGAAAATTTTTAAAACTGATTTATGGTGACTTCATTTCTCGAGCAACTTTTTGCTGTAGCAGAGTATAATCAAAAATATAACAAATCATGCATTCATTTAAAGAAAGGACTAAATTCAAATTTAATTATAGCTCTTTTCAATCGAAAGGATTGTTAAGAAAAATTAAGTGTGCATTAATTTTCTTAATCACTGTCCTTAGTATTATTTAACTCGTAAGTTAGCAAGTAACAGACAATAATTTACAAAGATTTCTCAAATGATTTTACAGGTGGCTGTCGAAAAAATGCATTATTCATCTTACCACTTTTTTGTAATTGAAATATTCTTGTTGAATTTTCATTGCAATTACATCCTTCTATCAGTAAAGTGTTAATATTGATTTTTTGTCTGGTTTATAGTTGACGAGTCTGGTCACAGTAAGTTTTAACGAGTTACATACTAAAAAAAAAAAAACTAAAACAAAATTCGATGATGGTCATGTTAAAAGAATAAAACTTCAAGGATAACATAGATACTCGTATATTGAAAAATGTTTTAAAGTGATGAAAATCTGTTAAAAATTTGCGGAAGATGTTTTTAATTTGATTAGTAGACAGGAGCGCCTAAAAAAGGAAGGATTTAAAATAAAAATTGCAGATAACCAGCGTTAAATAAAGACAGGTGTTTATATAAATTTTGTATAAACCTGAACCTTTCAACAAATTTTGTTTGTTAAAGAATTTGTAGTTGTTGTTCATTTATGTATCTAACTATGCTGCTTATCAATGAACTGAGAACATTTCTAAAGTGTCAACAGTAGCAACAAAAGTAACCAACCAACAACATCAATATTATTATCATTTTCATCATTATTATTAGAAGCCTTGCATTTTATTAAATAATACTGGCTGCTGATGGTTACTGGCAAATTTTTGTCTATATTTATTGCTACTTTAAATATTGTGTTCATAATGTAATAGTATTTAAGCAGAATGTGCAGAAAAACAAAACAAAAATGTTAATAAATTTTAATTGTTTTAAAAGTGTTAAAAATGTGTATAATAAATGCTCAAAACTACCAACAAATTGAATATTTTTTAATTAAACATCAACAAAATTGCAAAATGTATAACACAAAAATGTAATCTACAATATAAATATAAATGTATAATAAAATATAAAGTGAAGAGGAAGACCAAAAAAAAAAAATAAATCTACCAACTAAAAACCACAAATAGTGTTCAAACCAAAAAAGAAAAAAGAAAGAAAGTAAAAATATTTGTAAAAACGACAACTGTAGATAAAATAAAAATAATATGCAAAAAGGTAAAATATGTGTATATATATTTTCAGTTTTTTTTTCTCATAAATTATATCAGTAAAATGTAAAAAAATGTGTTTGCTACAGAGTTACCGGAGGTTTAATTTAAAATTTGTCAAAAGAAGATAAATTTTTTTCTGTAAACGTCGTATATGCACAAATAAATTAAATGTCTTTTTCGTTTCCTTAACAGAGTTTGTTGCTTTTGAGAATTTATTTTATGACAACTTAAGAGAACCTTAAAATTTAATTAATATTAAAATAGTAAAAAGTTTATTATTTAAAGTGAAAAAAATTTTTTACTTAAAAATTAAAACTTCAAATATTCTGATAAAATTAATTCATTTTATTAATTAAGTTTGTCAATAGTTGCAGATACATTAAAAAAAACTGGTATATAAAATCTCCTTTTTCTCCTGCATCTTAAAACTTAATATGTTGCAAATAAAAGAATCAATATTTTATTTAAATCGATGCATAAACGTCGAATCTAGTCACAATTAAGTGATAGTATCTCATTAAAAAATACTTATACACATCGAGTACTTTAATGACATATAATTGGAATTTTGCGTAACGTATCCAACTTAATGATGAAGGATAGAAAGGAGCATTTTGTTATAGTTATAGAATTTTCAATATATATATATTTTTTTTTAAATTCCTTAATTTTGTAAAAAATTCTCTACACAATTTTTTTAATAATAGAATACCGGCTGATCATAACTATTTTTTTTAATTTAACTTGAACATTATGGAATATTATGTGTAAATATGTATGTCTTTGTGACGGACGTGCAGACGAACGTTGTTATAGCATCAAGGAGGTTAATAATGACATAGGAAAAATCCAAAAATATTCCAGACAATGTTAAAATATAATTATTTAATTTTGTACTTAATTAATTAATAATTATGAAAAAATTTTGTGATGTATTACAATTTTTAACACAAAGTGTTTAAACCTTTCATTTGAAAAAATATATAAATATAGATACATATGTATATTACAGAGCTTTACGAAAAACATACCAGTCTTCTAGAATGATATGTTCTTATATGATTTTCTAAATATTACATCTGTACATTTAAATTTATTTTCAAAACTCCTCTAAAAATACATATTTCTTTCAATATCTTGATAATAATATTTAATATGATTTTCCTTAAAAGAAAATTAACTTCAAATTGTAATAGAGACATACTAAGGCTTGGAATATCGATTTAAATAACAGTTATATCCCTAAGTTTTTTTGTCATATTTTCTTTATTCAAACATATATTTTTTACATTTTTCAATATATATTAAGTTCAGTGTTGCCAGTTTAATCTTTTTGAGGCTAAATCTAGCATTTTTATTTTGCTTTTAGCCTCAAAATGTTTTAGCTTCTAGCCTTATTTCTGGTCTTTTTCGATTCTTAAAATTGCCTGAAGAAAGCTAAAATGTTAGTATTTTAACAACGATGAAAATTATTTCTTATTTTTTAATACTAATTGTATTTTCACAGATTCATCAATTAAAGAATTTTTGTGTATTTATTCATAAAAAAATAAAACTAGATTATATACATTTGACAAAAAATTTCGCCTGCGGAACTTCATTCTCTAAATCAAAAATAAATTAACTTTTTCTATGGTCTTACTATATTGATTATTATAAATATTTTCTATTATACTTCATTAATCATAGAAACTCTTTACGAATATAATTAAAAAAACAATCTTTTAAATGTGAAAAATCACATAAGAATTTTAAATGCTTAACCAAAATGGAATTATAGAACAGAAATTACGAAAAAAAAACAATTCAAAATATTTAACATTTTTACATATGAAATATAACCCAAATTTGAATTTAAATTTTATGGTTGATTCTATATTGGGTTATTTTGATTTATTTATAATTTTTATTATGATTTATTTATAATTTTACTACAATATCTTTAAAAAAGTATGAAAACGAGAAACAGTTATTTTTATTTATTTATTTATTTTTAATTTAAAAAAATGCAAATTTTTTTCTGGCCTAATTTTTTGAATAATTTGGCCTTTTTGACCTTTTTTGAAGTTCATTTTAGCCTCTGTTTTCTCACCTTCTGGCAACACTGATTGGCTTCCAATGTACCATTGAAATGATCTATTCTGATACCATTGAAGATTACACGTAATTAACCCTTTAACAGCAAGATGATCAATTTTATGCATTATGTTTCTAAAAGGTTAAGTTGGGAATTTTTGCAAATAAGTCACATGGAAGTATTTATTATACTGAAATGTAGATGAATTTATGAAAAATATAATAAGTTCCTTTAAAACCGCGATAATAATCGAATTAAAGAGATTGTTGAAATTTAGTCACAATTTTACACGAATTTATAGTTTTTGTGACAAACATATGCTTTTGGTGACATTTATTTTCTTAATTAACCATTTATTTGATCCAAAAAATCCAAAAATATTACTTGTGCAACTAAGAAGCTAAATAAATACATACATCAATAGTATTGAATGAGACCTTTGCAATGATGCTCTAAAATATAAACTACGATGAAAAATGTCCAAAATATTTAAACTTTAATAAAAAGTATTTAAAATAATATATTAGAAAATTTTACTAAAGCTAAGTTCACACTATGCTAATATTTGACGTTTTTCGCCAATATTTGTCATGCGTAATGTGAACACAATATATTTTTACGTTTCAAACAAGCTAACAACTGATTTTGGTCTTAACTAAAACTGCCACTTGTATGAACATTGTACAAGCAAAAACAAGTTGTAAAATATTTTCTTCCATTTTGAGCGAATTTTTATTTGATCTTGCAAAATATAAATATAAGATCAAACAGCGGCAAACAACATCTACTATCGTCTAGGTTCATATCCGAATACTAAATAATTCAGTTGTAAGTGAAGAATTTATCAGCAGTTGAAACAGTAAACTAAGAAAAAAAAATAGTTCTTGGAAACGAATTATTCGATAAAAAAAATATGAGTATATAATTATACCCTACACCAGAATAGAGGTATTATGCGTTTGTGCTGATGTTTGTAAATCATAGAAAAAGTTATACAACACCTAATTTAAAGTATACCAATTGACTCAGAATCACTTTTTAAATCGATCTGTTGTCCGTCCTTCTGGCTGGCTGGACGGACGGCCGGCTGGCTGTCCATGTAAACCTTGCACAAAGTACGAGTCGCAATTTTAAAGGTAATTCAATGAAATTTGGTATGTGAGACTTCTACGACACAAGGACGAATAATATTGCAATTGGTTGTGATCGGTCTATTATTCCACCTAGCCCCCATACAAATGTCCCACCGGAATAGAGTTTAAATACTCAAATGTTACAAAATTATTTTAATGAAATTCAGTGCAAAAAAATTTTTTTAAACTTTGTACCAAATTTTATGAAGATCTGTTCACAATTGACTATAGCTTCAATATGAACCCCTCTTCCGAAAATCACTTTAAGGTGCATAAATCACATACGAATGTTAGTATGAAGTTAATATGCGACACAAGTAAGTTTTATATAAGTAGAAACAACATTACCAAATTTTATGAGAATCGGTATAAAATTTACCTTAGCTCCCATATAAACCCACTTTTAAGAATCGCCCTAAAGTGAATAAAATCATTTAGATGTTAATATCAACGCATTATTCTGTATTTGTAGATTTTATTTCACATTTAGTAAAATTGGCCATAGGTGTAATATAAGTCCCCTTTCCGAATTTTTATGCTCGTATACAATAGTGTAAGGTATCATATAGTCGGTCTTAACTTGGTTTTTATGTAATTTTGAAGACAGCCATTAGTGTTCGTCCAAAAGTTTGCTTCAGAATATGTTCCTCCTAAAAATCCAAATCGACACCAATACAAGGTAAACAATAACTGTTCTTTCATTCGCTTTCGAAGTCAACGATAAATGAAAATCTAGCTAAAGCATTGATTTTTGCTTAGGCCACACATGGAAGTAATATGTATGTTCATAGGTATATATATAACAGAAAGATGATCCAAACAACTTATTTTCAAATTAAATTTATCATCAGAATTATCTACTAGCACACGATCTGCAAATAACTAGAATTATTGTATCCTATTCATAATAAATATGTTCTTACCGTTTCAAATGGTATAGATACTTTTTAAAATTTTGTTTTAAAATTTTTCACATTTTATATTATAATTCAATAGTTTATTTAATGAAGACAATCTATGTATTTCTAATTGAATCTAATTGAATTGTTTTTTAAAGAAATTTTAATGTAAGTAAAAATGTTATTGTAACCACCAATAATCAGCCGTCAAATGGTAATTAATTTTGGTTATATGCACCGAATTGATTATTGATATATTGTGTAATACGGTTTATAATAATTACAATTAATGATTATTATATAATAATAAATTTCAATGGCTAAAACCGTTATCCAATGGATCTTTATCTGCGTGTATAAATTAATTTAATAATTGATGTCAAATAAATTTATGGTAGTTGTGTGTTTAATCATATAATTTTGAGTAAACAATTTGCATCTAATCTGAACATGCTCAAAATATTTTTTCCCCTTCTCGAATTTTACGAGAAACGTCAAACGACAAAAAATCAACTCTGTATTTACTCACGAAAATTGCGAGAAACACGATAAAATATTTCGTGTCAAATATTTGTATAATCTGAACTTTGCTTAAAATTTTAATTTCGTGAGAATGAAGAATAATTTAAAAATATTTTACTCATTATGTATTAAACGTTGTATTTGATCGAAAACTATATTTTTGGAGGTATTTTAAAAATTGTCCAGCTCACCTGGACAAAATAATTATACCGAAATATTTTGGGCATTAGCTTAAAACATATCTATCTTTAATTGTAGGGTGTACATTTGCAACATTTTTTGTCTCCATACAAATCAATACACTTTAATGTATATGTATATAAAAATTATTTACAAAATATTATATTTATATTAAAAGTTATACTATTAGAACGTTTTAATTAATATCTCAAAAAGCATTTAAGCCAGCATCAAGAAAATTTTTGGGGAACAAAATGATACAGAACCAAAAGCCATGTTTATTATGTATCATTATTAAACTAATATAAGATGAATTTATTATGCCCTTTCGAATATCTTTGTGCAAAATTTTCCTTTACCATTCTTCAAAATAATTAATTTATATCCTCAGCCAAGGAATATAAGTTTCCACAGCTTCCTTTTCTAATCATGTTCCGAAAGATCATAACATTTTTATTTATTGATACCATAGCATAACAAAACTGCTTTTTTGTCATATTTATTTTTTAATTAATAAAACACATAACACTATTGTTTTTCCTAATCGGCTTTATGTGCAACATAATCAAATGTGTCAAAATGTCACACAAAAACATAGATTTCTATTATTGTTTCATGTCTATTCTATTCCACATATTTTCTTTATTTTTTTGTTTTTTTTTATTATTTTTTTTTTTTTTCTTGCTAAGGTTGTAACCACTGTTGCTTTCTTCAAAAATGTATGATTAAGTGTAACATGAAATATTGACATGTGTATCCGTCAAGCCTTTTTATACACATTTAGGATTGTGTTGGTTGTTACACACAAAAAAAAAATACAACAAAAAGTAATGTTTTAACAGTTACATATATATACACACATATATTTTTTGTTGTGTTTTTTTTTTTTATAAAAAAAAAACTAGTCTCAATAGTTTGGTATAGTTCATAAAAAGGATGTTAACAAGAAAATAAAATGAGCAAAACATAAAAATGAATATGTTTATGCTGTGAACGTATGAGAAATATGTATTTCTAATTGTTGTTTATGGTGTGCTTGCATACATGTTACATCATTGATTTTTATAATATAAGGAAGAAAGGAGAAGAAAAGGATATCCCAGAAAACTGACAACGATTTAATTAACTCTATATTATGAATGAAGATATAAATTTCAAATTAGGCATTCGGTATTTAGTTCTATACTTATAAAAGTTTCAATATGCTTTTGCTTTTAAATATATTAAATAAAGAATTAGTAAAATTAAATAAATAAATAAAAATATTTTTAATTTCATACTGGAAGATAACACAATTAATGTTACGAAAAAAAACTTAATAGAAAAATGAAGTTTAAATCCATTAACTTACATTATGTTTTACATTTTAACTTAAAGTATCATTTGGAAAAAATAACGTTAAAATGATAAATCTTATAATTAATACCGTATAATCTTACATTATATAATTTTTCTATAATTACTTGAAAGGTGTGTTTTTTGTCATTAAAAGTTTTTATATACACACATGAGCAATAAAAGAGGTGTGATTTTCTTCAAAAGAAAACATTTTAAAATTTTATATTTTAAAATTCATTAAACTTACATTTATGATTTATTTATTGAACACCACTATCTACTATCTACAAAATAATAATTTGGAATTAACCTATATTGGATTCTGACGATTTGAAGACTTTTTTTTATGGACACTATTTATTTGAAGACTTTTTTATGGAAACTATTTATTTAATAATTTTTGCCAGAATTTTAATCATAGAAATGACTTATTTATTTAAAAGCTTTCTCACAACATACTTCAAGAACGCTTTTGATCGTTATAGAGCTAAAACATCCACAAAAGTGGTATGTAGTTTCACTGTATTGCAGCATAACTATTTTCAATAAATTCCTGTACACTTTTTGGAACTCCGAGACTTTTTCGGATACTGAAAGATATTCTAAATAAGAGTTTCCTCTTATTCAGATCCATAAATTATGATAAGAACATAATATACAAAAATTGTAAAAATATCCTTTTATGGTAAAAATAAGAAACTTTCTAATGAAAAAAAATAAAAATAAAAATAAAGAAGCGATTAAAAATGATCGGAAGGAAGAAATCTTTATATTATATGAACAAAAGGCTTTATGATAATTAATCGTAGTATGTCAGTGCCTTTGGTCGGGAATGTTAAGTCTGAGACATTTTATTGAAAAGAAAAATGTTTTTGTGCTAAGATTTATTGAAAATAATCTGAGTAAAATTTTCCACTCCTATACAAAGTTTGCAAGAATAACGTCTTTAATCGTTCATCAAGTCTGATGGGAATGTGGCCCTGGGAATATGAATAACAAGCAGGCGTGGAAGTCTACAAAATATGACATAAGTTAGGTGGACGTGAGTTCAATTCGGGATGCCGTCATAAAAATTTAAGTAAAAAATATGTAAAAAACCAAGTAATTGCTCTTTTAAATAATATTATTATCATAAATTAAATTAGCAAAATTTGTTGTAAAAGCATTTGATTCTGAGACTGTGAAAATTTATGCTATTGTGACCAATATTGAACAGATACAAGAGGACGTTAATTAATTAGAGGACAATCCCATGTAAAAGTAACAGGTTCTTCTCATATAAAGTTCCGGAATCAGAACCGGCCACAAACCTGAAGAACTTGTCACGTGACTAGTTTTATATCGGTTTTATTTCTCTAGAGAATTTATAGATAGAAAATATAAATTTAATATACAAAAGGAATAAAATAACACTTATACAGTGCGTCATGGAAAAAACTGATTAAGAAGTGAATAACATTTAAACACGTCTTTGTTTTTTTTTTTTTTTTTTTTTTTTTTTTGCATAAGAAATCCAATATTCTGCTGAAATATTTTGTTTCTTTTTAAATATAGGGTTATTGGTGTTAGTAGAAATTTGTGACCGATTATGGCCAAAAGGCTAGGTTATGAAATATTATTGAAAATAAAAATAAAAAGAAATAAATAATAATTTTATCAAATAGTCTATTAACGAAGTATCGGATTGTTGGAGAATGGGTTTCAATTCCAATAAAAACAAGAATATTCGACTTAACCGAATCTATTGTAATACATACGTGTATCACTTTCATTTTTTTTTTTTTTTTTGGTTACCGAACTATTTTTACGAAATGTCGTTGTCATACATGTTTTCGTTTAAGATATATTGTCGGAAAAATATGAACACGAAATACTTAGAACTCCAAATTTTTCCACTATTTGGCCCATAACTTTTTTGTTTGTGAACTAATTTTAAAGAGGAATAATTGAGTCGAATTCATTCGAGTTCCTCGAGAACTATCGTGATTTCAACAGAATTTTATGAGGATCCAGAATACATATACTTTATGGAGTATTAGTAGAATATTTTTATATACTACAATCAGAATGACAATTTTAATATTATAAAAAAGAATAAAAAAGAGAAAATTTCTAACAGACATATATGTGAACGAAAGAAGTCCGTTAGTTATCTAGGACGTTCTATACAACCCTTTAACACTTTTAGGGCCCATTTTTGTAGTCCAAAAGAGAAAAGTATTTTTTAGCACGAAACTAAAAACGGGCAAATCTAGCACTTTTCGCTTAGCCCTTTTACTTCTTAAGATTGTTTGAATATTTCGATAGTTTTTTGCTGCGAGTGCTCAGTATTTATTTATTTATTCATTTGTATATTTATTTTTTACAATTAAAGTAATTTTTCATTTCTTGATTTTTATACTAAGTTCTACAATTATTTCTTCCAACAATATGAAAATTTTATTACTAATTTTTAAAGATATCTTAACAAATTATATTTTAATTTATTTTGCTGTTAATATTTTGAAACGTAAATGCCAAAATATTGATTCAAGGTAAAACTTTTTATATTTTTTATTTTTAAAAGAAGTTAAAATTTCAGCCCTTTTTAGCGCATTTTAACGAAATATGTCTGTGTGTATCACAAAAATGTATGTGTTTTTAATTTAGCACCTTGTAGCACTTCTTTCAGAAATGTCTACGCGTCTATGTTCGCAAGATGCAACCAAAAGATTTGTGGTGCTAATTTTTTTTTTTGCTTTGAAAAATTCGAAATTATGTACAAGATTTTAATGGTTAAAAATTTAAGTTGATAAGCGGCGATCAAATTTTACACAATATTTTTATAAATCACTTTTGAACTACATTTTTTTTTTTTATCACCAAAAATTTGAGATTTTACTACATTAAAATGCATGAACTGAAAAATATGAAAGGTAAGTTTTGATACTTAGAAAATCATTTTTACTTAAATAGATCTAAATATATTCTTTAACATCAAAAACTTACTGGTGAAAAAATTCAAAAACAAACAAAAAATCTGATAAAGGGAATGAATGGAAAATCGATATTTATTTTATAAAAAAAAAATAAATAAAGTATTTATTTGATTTCAGTTAATAATTACTTTACTCCATTACTTATAATTATTTGTAAAAAGTAAGAAATTTTAAGAAAAACAACAAAGTTTTCAAATGCGAAAAACTTACAAATTTTTAAAAATTCGAAATATCCTATAAATTTTGAGATATTTCGAAAAAAAAAACATTTTGATGATGGTGCACAAAGATCTTGTAGCTACATTAATTTTAAGTGAATTTTGAATTCAATTGAATGAAGAAAGCAAAAGAACGTAACTTTTAAACATTATTTAAATCTATATTTACTGCAAATAAGAAATAATTTACTATTATTATTTTATTAAATAGCTTTTCTATTTCAAAATAACACTATCAAGTTTTAAATGCTATTTCATTTACAATAAAATGAGACGTCAATCTTTCAAATTGTTTAAATAATTAAACAATTATTTCAAAATTTCAAAACTTTATTAAATTAATATATTAAATATTTTTAAGCAAATCAGTTTATACTTTATTTGAAACATATTTGGGGCAAAAATAAAAACGTATAAAAATTTTAAGTAAATCATTCCATATAAAATCGCACAGAAAAAAGTTTGTATATAAATATAAGCATTTACTTTCATTGATTTTAGTTCATAATATTTATGAATAATGTCTTAAATAATAACACTTTTTTACATTTTTTGTAATGAATCAAAAATCAAGAAAACCTAAAATAAATTGTTTAAATTTTTATTTTTTATGAAAAAAGTTTGGGAAAAAAGTCATATTGGATTCATAATATTTATGAAAGAAATTTTCAAATATATGAATTTTTTTTCTCTGTGCGAATAAGTTCTAAAATTTTAAGAATATAAAACTTGTTATGCTTAGAAATAAATTTTGGTATGTTTGGAAATAAAGTATTTAAAAAATATTACATCGTTGCATAGCCTCTTGTAGAAAAATTTGAAAAATTTATTTTTTTTAAATATTGTTTACATTTTTTTTTTTTTCAATATTTGATATATACACTAGTGTATATGGATAACAAGCTTGATTCTTGTACTTTCCGAAAAATCTTAAAAAGAAGAAATTAACAAAACAAAAATGATTTCTAGTTACAAAATTATGTATATTTTCAATTAACCTTCTTCTTGAGATTTTACTTGAAAAATTAACAATTTTAGACATTTATCGTTGATAACTTATGTGAAAGTATTTTTATTTAGCTTCCAAAAAATTGTCATTATGTATAATTTAATAATATCTAGGATAAATATCATAATTTAAACGTTTTTTGTGAAAAGTTTAGGATAGATTTTGATTTATGGAATAAAAAATATTTTTCATTAACTGACTTTTATTAACTAATTTTTAAACAAATTATTTTATCGAAAGATGTATTTTTAATCATAAGATTCCTAAAATTCAATCTTAAGTTTAATGAAATTTGGAAATTTTGAAAAGTAAATGAAATTACAAAATTATTTACTATTAATAGAATTTCACATTTTACGCAAAATTCATAAATATGTTATGTTAAATAAAGTGAAATTAAAAACTTACAAATGTGTATTGATTTACTCAAAAATTTTCGAAAGAAGATGCAAGTTTTTGGATAGACAATAAATTCATCATTCTTTTTTCTATTTAAGACAAACTAATTTTTTCCAAAATATTTTTGATTTTTTTCTTTTCATATTTTTCTTCGTATTAATTTTTTTTTAGTTTAAAAATTCATTCTGGAATTTACCCACCTCCCCCTTTTGTGGATTTGCGTTTAAGGATTAGCAAAATAAACAAATATTTGTATAGGCAATGTTGAATATAAATTCATCATTCCTTTTTATATTTAAGACAAACTAATTTTTTCCAAAATATTTTTTCTTGTTTCCTTTTTCCATTGTAAATTTTTCTTCGTATTGAAAAATTAATTTTGGGGGGGGGGCGAATTTCTTTCTTCTCCCCCCATCCTTAGATCCGTGTCTGCTCTTCTGCTTTATTCTAGAATTGGATAAAAGAGCATTATATTAATCATTTTGACAAACATACTTTTTTACAAGGATAATTTGGTTACGAAAACGAATATTTGATTACTATAATCATAATATGATTGCATCAATTATATAAATTATTCAAGGAACCATAATATTTAAAAAAGGTTAGAAATGCGATGATGAGCCAACAGAAGATCCAGAAAAATCTCGACAGAATAAAAGAAAAACTTGTCAAATATTCCGCCAACGTAAGTGTTGCATTTTTCTTTTTTTGGTACTTAATCTTAATATTGGTAAGTTTTATATTCTATTCTATATTCAGTGTATGTTTGTGCTGTATGCTTTTAACCACATGTATATTTGAAAATAATATTAAATGAAATTTAGGTAAATTTAAAATCTGTTGCTGTTGAATGAAAATGGTAAAATGTTAATTTGAAAAAGCTACAATAAAATTTTTATAAATGAAAATAGAATTCAGAGAAAATTAAATTAACCTGGAATCGGATTTATAGGAATTTTAATCTCATACAAAAAAAAAAAAAAAAAAACATTATAAATGTCAACATACATAGGGAGTTTTTAAAATTCTTATTTATTTAAAATTTAATTAAACTCTCAATTAGACCCTAATGCAATAATATTCCGAAACACTGCTTCTGTTATAATATAATAAAGGACAACAGTTTAACTCTTAAACATTATAATAAGTAGCATGTCGTTAGCTGAAATTAACAACAGTGCAACCAACATTTAAGAAGAAATATGGAAATTGAAAAACGAAAGTTATACTAAGTACGGAATATATTAAATCATATTTATTAATTTATTGAATAAAAATAATTACTTGGGTTTAAGTAATGATGTTAGTTACGTGGCTTTGTGGCATTTGAGTTAAAGATATGTATATTATAAAAATTAAATAACTATCTAGATATGTTGCTAAAAAATCCTAAACAACAACTTTGACATAACTATTTATTAATGTCTTTGTTACACCCTAAAAATTTATACCTCGGTTTTTTTTTTATATTTACCATAATAATAATGATGTCTCTTAAATCGTGTTTTACACCATCATTAATGTTTGCATTTTACAAATAAATTAACTGGTAAGTAAAAGTAAAAATTAAATGTTCCATTAAAAAGCAAAATGCTTTTAAAGTCTTTTGTAATTATACAACAGATGAAACAACAAAAACAAGAACACAATTTAACCAAACGTGAAACTATTTTACCTCTTATTTTGACAGCAATTGTTGTTATCATCAACAATTTTAACGTCATTATTATTTATAGAAACATCATCATTATTATTTTTGTCATCAACAACAACTAGAATAACGATTTAATCATCAGCAATAAATATTACAAACTTAAAAATACAGAGAGAAAAAGAATATGTATAACATTTAAACAATTTCACTCTTAAAAATGTTGTAGACTAAAATATGAATAGAAAATTGGTATATATATTATATATATATATATATATATATATATATATATACACTGCCTGCCACTTGAATTAGGAATCACATTTTTTTAACTTTAGTTAAGTATATCTCCTAAAATTCAGAAAAAAATAATTTTTTGCGCAACCAAATTTCAAAGTGTTGGCTTTAGTTTCCTGAAGAAATAAAAAATATACATATTTTGTTATACTAAAATTATGCATTTATTTAAAGACATGTATTTGTGTGATACTTTTTCGTGTGTCACTTGAATAAGGAATATTTTAAAACTGTAATTTATTTTTAAATTTTAGGTTATAAAAATGAAAGCTATTGTCTTCTAGCATTCAATTAGTAATGAGTACTGCCACTATTTTTAGAAATAAACTCAAAAATGCGATTTGGCATCGACTTGTATAATGACTAAGTAATTTAGCGAAATTGAACTCCATGCTCCTCCCTCTCGGCTGTGTCTGTGGCTCAAAAATAATTTCTCCTTATTTAGGTCATGGAGGTAATAGTTATACCAGTCGGGAGCATCAATATTAAACTTTTTTTCATCGAAAAATACAACTTTAAACCATTTTTCGGACCATGTCACTGTAGACGTTGTGATTTTCGTTCTTCATTAAGTGGTGGTTTTTTTGCAGTTTTCGTCGGACTACGTATGGGCACGACTTTCAAATATGGTGCACTGTTCTTAGACTGGCACTGATTCCACTTTTTTCACTTATTTTTGATACCGACATGGTAGAATTTGATACAATTCTCAGAATTTTTCGTCTTTCTTTTGGAGTTGTTGCCATTTTCTTCCACCCTTTCATGTTTTTTCCATATCTTTCCACGTTATTTAAATATTTGTACACAACTGTCTTTCCTCTGTTAATGTTTTTGGCTATTTGGACCGGATTCTGACCCTGAGATTTCAAAATCAGATTTTTTTCTTTTTCAGAGTTATTAAGAGCCTTACCACATCCCATTTTGAATAAAAACTATTTGAAAACTATCAAATTAAAAATTCTCTAGCCGTTTATATTGAAAGAAATTCAAATCATAGCCTCCCTGATTAATATTAAAAGAATTCCTTATTCAAGTGACACACGAAATAGTACCACAGAAATACATGTCTTTAAATAAATGCTTAATTTTAGTTTAACTAAAGTCAACACTTTGAAATTTGGTTGCGCAACAAATTATTTCTTTCTCAACTTTAGTTTAGGAGATATACTTAATTAAAATTAAAAAAATGTGATTCCTTATTCAAGTGGCAGGCAGTATATATATATATATATATATATATATATATATATATATATATATACAAAACTAAGTTACAATTTATTAAACCGCTTAAAATTGGTGTGAAAAAATGGCTTCTGAATTTCGTCATAAAAATTCGATTTTTATAAATTTTTCTATTTTTATAGGGAGCAAATTTGCGCATATATTTTGAGCGGTTTAATAAATTTTAACTTAGTTTTGTTACTTTTTCAGTGTACCTTTTTACACTTACAATCAACACACTTTTTTATTCATGTCCAACCAACAACAAATGTATTCTGTGTTTATGAGATCCCACATTTTTAGCAAATATAAATGCCATCACAAAGACACAGCTACTATGACGTTGAAAAAAAAAGAAAACAATTATGAATGGTTAAAGCTTAAATACCATACACGACATATAAATACATAGTATACAATACGCGTAAATTGAGGATATTATATATGAAGGTATAAAAATGTATGAATTCATACATTAACTTACATTAGTCTCTTCTGTTAGGAAAGATAAACAGGTCCAGATAATAGTCATGATCAACTTTATGAAATTTGGGAAATAAATTTTTTAATAACATTTTCGTAAACTGTACCAAAATTTACATACTTTTTAATTTTGGCCGTAACTCTCCCTAGAATGGTTCATTGGATAGTAGAAAAAAATTATGTAAATATTAGTGTAATCGGATATCGTTAACCCGTGCCGCATCGTATCCGAAATTTATAGGGTGCGTTTATATGGAGAAAATACGGCGTTGTTTTTAAAAATATGTAAAATAATCGTAATCTACACATAATTATCTATTAAACAAGACATAAAAAAATCGGATAAAAAATTGTTAAGTGTTTAGTGTTAAGTGTGTTCATTTCAAGTATCAAACATTTTGTTAAACAAATTTCAAAAAAATTCGAATAGAACTTTTTAGATTTATAAGCAACACCACGGGAAATAAAACTAAAAAAAGAATTAGTTCAATATCTTATATGACTAAGCCCCACCTGTGATTTCAATTTATTTTTTGCGGTTTTTTAGTTATAAAGTGAATTTTTTAGAACTGATATTCAGACTAAACAGAATTATTACAGAGTAATATAAAAGATATCTAAAAAAAATACATTCTGAAGGTTTTAGGAAAATTAATATTTAAATATTTAATATAATATTTAAAACCCGAAGGTCAAAGGTCAAAATTTGAAATATTTGAATGTTTTAAGGAATACTTATTTATTTTTATCTGAATTTCTTGGGGCAGCATTTTTTTAAACGCACCTTTTCTTCAATTTTTGTAGAGTAAATTTTATTAATTAATATCATGGACAAATAACATGATAATTACATCATTATGATAATTAAAGTCATGCTAAACCATTAGAATTCCTCACAAAGGTCATTGCATTCAAATCCAGGTAAAAAAAAAAAAAAATTTCTTGATGTTTTCTTAAAAATTTTAAATATTTTAAATTTGATCTTTGACATTCTTATTTTAATCCTTGTCCAATTTTCTTAAAAACTTCAGAATATTTTTTCTGGATATGGTTTACCTTAATGTGTAATAACTTTGTTTAGTCCGAATATCAGTTAAAAATGACTTTATAACTAAAAAACTGTAAAAGAAAATTATGTTTTTTACCGAAATCCGCAAAATTCAAATCGCAGGTAGGGTTTAGCCACAAGGTGTTGACCTAATTCTTTTTCAATTTTATTTCCTTTGGTATTCTTTATAAACCTGCATTTAACAAAAGAGAAGTTTTAAATTGGAGTTTTGAAACAGTCTTGAAAAAGAAATCAACATTTTTTAACCGAGCACGGAAGGGGGTTTGAATTATTTTGGAAATACAAAAGCGGTAATGTGCAGTAATTATGGTTCCAATATAAATAAAAATAACATTTCATTTAAACATTTCTTAGAAAATAAAAATTTGATAGTACACTCCTTACAGAAGTAGTCTAAAACACATTATTGGGCTTGGAAATTCGTAATAACTTAAACACTTTTTAACCGATTTATTATTTTTATGTCTTGTTTGATAGGTCGCGAAACCTGAATTTTCGCTATAACAGAATCCAAAATTTTATTGAAAAATTTTATGTAATTTTTAAAATTAGAATATTTTATTATTGGAATATTTAATTTTTTTTTTTTAATAACAGCTGAATCACCCAGTTCATATAGTGCTTATGTCGGCTTATCATTTTCCAAAGTTCACTGTATGCATATGTTTATCGATGTCATACAATCCTCCATTTTAATTTTGTTTACTTCATGACCACTACCGTATAAATCCTCCAGTTCCGTATCTGATTATTCAATTTGCTCCCCATTACTTTCTACATGAAATTCTTCTTGAATCCAGTTGTTTATGTCAGCATTTGTGAAAAGATGTTCCGTACCAATTCGAGCTGCAATAATTGAATGCGGTAAACCGAAGACTTATGCAACTTGTAATTCAAGCAAATTGAATTTATGGAATCTGCATTTTAAATTTTTTTTGTAATTTTTAATTTTTGAAAAATCGTTGACTTTAAAATATTTTGAACTTTTCATATATTAACAGCTGCATTTACAAAATAAATAACACGAATAAACTGACAAAATTTGATTTGAAGATCAAAATCATCCAAAAGGGTAATATACCAAAAGACGGAGATTTCCCTCTTTTGGTTATAGACATTGTAATCAAATTAAAAAAAAAACAGATAAAGGTAGCGAAAGTTCTATTTTCGTAAACTGTCGCTATTATAGAACCTACAGAACCTCCGATGCGACACGGGTTAGGGATATTCAATTTCACTAATATTTCACACAGTATCTTTCAAAATTCAAAAGTCAGAAAATTTTGTGCAGTCTAATATATATGCGGTTTTAATTGAATTAACCAATTCTCCTAATATAACTGGACAGATTACTGAGTGATGCATCCGTGAGACCACAAAGATTTTGAAAATATTATCTAATTTCTTATGTATTAATCCTTACTACGTTTATACGTAGAAATTTATTTACAAATTAAAAATTTAACACATAAACCCGTTTATTAAAAATTTTAATTTTAATACATATATTTTTGCCATATTTCGGTATGCAATCTGCCATACGAAGAGTAAGTAAATTCTAAAATGTTATCACTAAACATCAAATCTATTTGCAAATTATTTTTATTTGCCAATGTTATTCTTAATAGAATTTCATGTATTTTTGGCACTAATAAGTTAGGATTAAAGAGTTTATAAAACCTTCCAGTGATAATCGTGAATTAGACTCCATTTCATTCTTCAAAAGCACACTAGTTCCTGAGCGGGAATTATTCTCTCTCAAACCCTACTTAGAACCCAAACCAATCTGCAACATTTTCATTTTACTTAGTAGAAGCTATGCCGCCAATCTTCATACTTTTTTTAAGGTAAGATATAGATTTTCTTCCTCTAAAATTCAGTCAGCCCTTTTTTTAATTTGGTAGACTTCCTAAGAAATCTATTAAATTGCTCAATAAGCAATCAAGTTGTGGTCAATATCGAAAAATCGGTTAAACTCAAAAAAAAAAAAACCAAAACGATAAAAAGAGACGCCAAATCCAAAAATAAAAAATATCGACAAAAAATATTTCAATACAAACTTATTCTTATTTTTGTTGCTTCCGAATTGTGAAAAATTATCAAAACTAGAAAAAATCGAAAAAACTTAAAAAAGAAAAAACACCAAAACTAGAAAAAACTCCAAATCTAAAATATCGCTAAAACTCCAAAAACTTCCTAAAACACGAAAAATTCAAAACTCAAAAAACCACTAAAGCATAAATTCTCTACAAGACTTCTAAATGCGAGTAAAGAGTATATAATATATGACAAAGACAAATGTAGCAGATTTACTTGTTTTTTTTTCAATTGAATATAAGATATTCTGAACCCTCTAACGGTCGGAGCAAAAATGTATGAAGTTTTTAATCCAATTAAAAATATATTTAGTGTAAAATCTTTAGAGGATTTATGATCTAGATATATCAATTAATAAACTAAATGGTTAGAATTTTACGAAAATAAGTTTAAATAGACATGATTTTTTAATTTTTCCTTAAAAAGGCAAAAATTTGGGGCTCTCTAAATTTTGGCCGCCCATACTTTGTAAGTTAGTGTCATTTCCTTAGGGATGTCTTGACTAGTGCATGTTTGAAGTAGATGTCAAGAGGAGCCAAAAAGAGGAGACTACCTAATTCTCTGTATTTTGTTGAAGATAAACAGACAAATACTCGACAGATAAATATTATCTGAACTAGATTTTTTTTAATTTTTGAAGCTGCAAGATATGAACGAATACTGTTCAGATAGGGTTTTTCCTCATGTAACTGGTGAATTTATTCCTTCAATGAACTTATACCGTAATTATATTTCTCGACACATCTTTTTTCTTTTGTTTTTTGCTCCATTTAAATTCCAACAAATAACTGTCGTTGTAATCAGATCAATTTAAATCGTACTACAAAATAGCATAACGACAACAGCAAAAATAAAATAACATCTGAAGATAGTGAACAATTTTATTTATATTCATTAAAGATATTTGTTGTTAACACTGAATGCAATTGTTTTGGTTGTCTTTGGGATTTTTCTACTTTAAGAGAAATGAAAAAGTTGTACAAGGTTTTATTTTATTTAAACAAGGGTATTATGAGATTATAATTAAAAAGGACAAACATATGTATGTGGGATGAAAACGGAAAAAAGTTTTGTGGTTTTATTTATGTTGGAATTAAAAATAAATAATTAACATTAAAAATTATTGTATTTTTGGTATTTGGTTTCTGAGACATTTTGCAGATTTTAAATCACAAGAAGTTTAAGCAATTTGTATTATTCTACATTCTACATTAAACTCATTAAGTTTAAGACAATTATTTAACGCTAAAATTCTGTTTATATAAATATATAAAAAATATATAATTTTTTTTTTCTAAATTATTCCAACTCTACTCTACTTATTGCCATCTAATTATTTATTCCCCAACTAAACTAAAAAGATAAGTAAACAAGAAGATACTTACTACCTCTTTATTTAAAGTAAAAAAATAAAAAATTAATTCCAAAAGTGTCTGGCGCTGTTATCCGACAACCTGCAAACAAATACAAAGAATACAATTACAAAATTAGAAAATTTTAAAGAAAAATCTTAAATAATAACAACAAAGAATATGTATAATACTTCAAATGGAAAACGTCTTTGTAACTAAAAAAACAAAAAGAAAAAAACTAAATAAAAGAAAAGGAAATAGCAAAAAAGGAAAGTAGAACGTTACAAAGAAATTAATGAGTTTATGTCTATAATAACAATAATTGGAATGCTTTGGCAAAAGTTTTTGTTACCTTTCAACAACATACTTACAGTAAACACTAATAATAACAAAAACAACAACGACAAGAACAACCAAATAGTAGCAACATAAGCAGCAACTGGCAATTAATGTCAAGTTGCGTTTGCCTTTACTTTTTTCACATTTCATGCTCATTAACATTAAAATAATATTCTGAGTCCAGAACAGCAACAGCAGTAGTTGTTGAAGGAGAATTTATTTAATTTCTTATATATAATTTTTTTTGCTTATAATTTAATTTGTGTCTGAAGTTTAAGTTTCTATAAAATAGCAATATTTTTAATTAATACAATTAAGAAAAATAATTAAATTATTCGTTAGAAAATGTTTATTATATTAGTAAGATATGTGGATGTTTTCCAAAAGATAATATTAGGAAAAGTGTGGTAGTAAAATTAATGTAAAGAGTATTTAAAAACTAGTTATTTTGAGAGACTTTTTTCGTGAATAAATGTTTTTTTAATATTATTTTATTACTAGCGTTTCCCGGTGCGCTTCGCTACCCCTTCTGCTATGATAACTAAGATTTACTTTATATGGGGGCTACTCCTCCCCCTAGAGGACCTATCCGTCCTATTCGAAATTTTATATGAAAATTACTTCTAAAACTTTTTAAGACTTTATATATGCGGAAATTAATATTTACTTTGTATGGTATTTTGTATCTCTTTGTTTGTACCTCTCCCCTTGTACCTATTCGTCCTATTTTTATTTTATCAATGCGATATGACATTTGCTTTGCGTGGAGGAGTACCACACCCCCTGCTCCAGTCGAAAAATAAAATATCATATTTGAATTTAGGGAGACACAGGATGATGCTGTGAAAATTTTAAGTAAATCAGTTCAGCCACTCGATAGTTTTAAAAAAGTGAGCGTGGCATCTGATCGAGATACAGCATAGCCTATAACATTCACCGTGCAATCAATATCTGTGTGTCATGTAAATAGCTTCATAAATAACGCGCACAATTGAAAAAAAATGTTTTTTTAAGTATGCGTAAAATGTGAGCGTGACATACAATCGAGATTTAACATGTTCTATAACCACCTCCGGCACCTCATTTCTTTATATTATGTGTAATAATAATCCTATTGTTGTAATCGAATTTTTTCCCAATCGAATTTGATAGCGAGAACTATCGTATATTTCGGTTGAACTGGCAATATTTTGAGGTAGATACAACAGTTGTAAGAAAATAACTGGTTGGAATATTTACTTAATATGTATTCTAACTTTTAGGGCTATTCAATTAAAAAATATTTTAAAATATTTATATTTTATGTAATTTATAACAATATTAATGTAAATAAGTAGATTTATATAAATTAAATATATGTATTTCCATTATAAATGTGACGGTTTACTTCAATATTTGTCGTGAGTCAAACGTGAGTCCAGTGGAAGAAATGTGAAACAGTTAGGAAACTTATATTCATAAAAGCCCGGTAGAAGGGCTTACATAGGAGTTATAGAGAACTATAGACATCTTCACACACAATTGGTATTTAAAATTTGTTAAACAGAATCGTGGGCAAATTGGTCATGACAGCTCTGGGCAAACAGTATACAATTTCAAGGCGGTATCTTAAGATTACGACGGACTGCTGAAATCGATTCGGTTAGTTCTTTGGAATCAATAAGTGTACTTAAACCTTAAAAGCACAAAACTTTTTTGGCAGAATGGTAATGTCCATTTGTCTGTTCGTTAATTTCAATTATTTTTATTAATGGATGTATTTCTTTTAATTTTAAGGATTAAGTAATGAAACTTGGTGTATGTGATAAACTTTGTATAGGAATATAGTATACACAAATCATTCAAAACGATTAATTATTTTAGACAAAAATAATAATGAAAGAAAAAATATTAGGACAAAATATTATTTACAAAAACTTGAAGAAAAGTACACTTAAATAAAGGAAGTTGATGGTTCCATTTAAAATGTTTGCTTTGAAATACTTTTGATTTCAATTAAAACAAAATTCAATAAAATGTGATTTATTATTAACAAGAAAATGTTTTTATAATTAATAAAATAATTTGGAAAATATTTGATTTTGTGTTTACATCTTTTTCCTTAAATTTAAATTTCGTTAACTTATAAACTTAAACCTATTTGAATAAGGATTCTCTTTTTTTAATTAAAATCATTTGAGTTTGGCCATAAAGAATACACCAATGACTTTGTAAAGTAAAGTTAATCTAAATACAAATTTCAAATTAATTTCAGTTAACTTTAACCAATATCTTCTTAGATCATATAACTAATCTAATCAAATTTAAAATGTACCTATAAGCAATTTTCTTTTTATATTTGACTTATTTAGTATCTATTAGGAAGCCCATAAAGAAAAAACTAAACAAAACATTTTAGTATCCTGCCTTTTTACCCCAACTCGTACCTTCACTTAAAGCTTTCAAAAAAATATGTAAAGATAAATATTTATTCTTGTCAAGAGATTGATTTTATTACACAGTTGAGTGAAAAAATCGATATTATTATATTTGTACTATAATTTCAATTTTGAAATATTCATTTCATTTCGATACGTTTTCTTTCCAGCCAGTTTTTAAACACACATACAAACACACATACAACTACAAAACTAAAGTTATAACAGAAGAACCAAAAATATTCTCTAAAAAAGTGTTTTATGCGCATAAAAATGCTCTTGGCAATACTTTAAATTATTTTGTATTCATGATAAAATTTACTTGATTTTTATTGGCCGTTGCTAAAAATATTCTCTTTTTGCACTTAAAAATATTCAGAGCTATATAATAACATCAGGAAATAACAAAAATTCTATCAATTTATTGAAAATTATTAAGGAAATTAATTTGTAACAGTAAAATGAAAATTTCACTAATGGAAAATTATGTAAAAAAATTCTATTGGGTGCAAGATATGCAAATTTTTTCTTTTAAGTGCAAAATATACAAAATTATTCTCTTTAGTGTAATATATGCAAATATATGTCATTTAAATTGCTAAAATATGCTCTGATATAAGTGAAAATATGACAAATTATGCTGCTAAGCCCAAAATGTGCAAAAATATTCTTTTTGAACTAAAATATGTAAAAATCAAATATGTAAAAAACAAATCGATCCCAAAATTCTAAAAATTTTTTAATATGGATAAATAATTTAGTTCATTTGAAGCTTAGCAAAAAATATGATTTTACATATTTTTTGATTGCCCTGGTTATAACAATGTAATAAAATAACATACAAAAATGTGGAAGATGAATTACATACTAATAATGGTTCAAAGTAAAATTCAACCAATTGCAAAATCAAGTTAAATTCTAATGCATCTATTATGAGTACTTTTTTAAACTTCTACAAACCTACCCAGATCATAAAAAACCCTAAATTTTATTTTTATGTTTATTTTATGTTTATGTATTTTTTATACGAATATTGTAAAAAAATAAAACATAATCGTTTGAAAACATCAACAAAAAAATAAAATTTTTTTATTACATTTTAACAATATTGACAAAAAGAAAAGAAATATAAATAATCTTAAAAAATTATCAAAACTATAAAAACTTGTTAAAAATAAAATGATAAAAATATACGGAATAGCATTGTACATAAATTCCAGCAATAACTTTGGTTGCCATGTAATGAGTCAAGAAGCTAAAATATTGGCTCTTACCTACTTACACATTAGCTGTATAACCAATTATTATAACATGGTAATGACATTAGAGGTAACTACTTGGCTCATATGTTTACAAGTAGGCATTTTAGAAATTCATTACTGAGATGTCATTACAAGAACTAATTACTTCCGTTCAATAACTCATGCATTTTAAAAGCGACATAACTTAAATTATGTAGTTTTTTCTCTTGGCCACAGAAATAACTAATGAAATGTTCAAAAATAAAAAAAACAGTTTTTTATTTTAAACGTAAAAAGATTTTATAAATTTTAATACAGCTTTCAAAAGCTTAACAGTTTGCATACGCAAACTATATCTTTTCATGTATTTACTGCTTCTTTAAATATGTAAATTGGTAAACTCAATTAAAAGATCAATAAAATGTAGCATTTTCAAAAATCTAATCATAAATAAGTAATTACATGCCGGGTTATATATAAGTAGTTAGTAAACCACGGTATGTTATCAGCAAAAACTTTGCTTTCCAGGTAAGTTATCAGATAATATTTGAGGCGATTAAAGACTGCCCACTTTTTGCCTGAAAAACTAATTATTTTTGTTCGAGTTGCCCACAAACTCATGTAGTAATTCTTCTACTCTTGGAGTACTTATTTTTTACTTACCGCACATAAAAATGCAACTTTAAGAGAACAAATTTTGCATTATTTTTCTAGTTATTTATGAAATTTTAAAAACTGGTAGATCTGGCGATCTTAATAGGTTCCTTATACTTTACTTGTTTATACGGATGCGGGTCCAATTTAATAACTTTTTGCTTTATTAAAGAGTTCGTAGTATTCCATAGGTAGTAGTTCTAAAGTAGTGATACGAATAAGTGGTTATTAATATCACTACCAGCAAGTACTTATTTGGTTTTCGAAAATAATGAATTTTGAAATGATCACTACTTACCAAGTAACGGGTGAAATAAGTGCTACTAATTTCCCAAATTTAAAAAGTTCTTGCTGGGTATACGAAAGTTACCGTTAAAACTTAAATTCCGACACCAGCTTTTATTTTATGTTATTTTGCTACTCATTACACAAATTGAAAAAGTTTTTGTTGGGTACTAAAATTACCGTTAATACTTAAATTCCCACACTAATTTTTATTTTATGTTGTTTCAAAACTACACAAGGACCATAAAATGTATATCAGTTTAAGGCTGGTAATTGAAAATTCTGCAATAACATTAACAGAGTGAATAAATTAATAAACGATTGATTGATTGACTGATTGAATGCGAGAAAATTTATTGAATGTGGTTGATTTTAGGATAGTATGATTATCATATTCATTATCAACAACATGATTCGCACATGACAACCTCACTAGTAGGGGGCGGATTTTAATGCAAATTCATGTTTTTTCCGGAACTTTTAAAAACTATCCGAATCAGACATTCTACGAAAAAAAATGGCATCGATTAGTCAGTGCATATTTTTGCATTTTTACTTTTCTAATAATGCATATAATTTTGCACATTTTTACATTTTTCACTTTCTCCCTTTTTTCCTAACTTTTCTTTGTTAAAATCTTATTTTCTATTCTTCATTTTGGGGTAATTACAATAAAAGTCAAATTCTCTTATATATTTAGATGCGGCTAAAAAAATATATGGTAAAATAAGCAAAAGACATTAAGATTTATTACATCGTGTAGTAGAGAATGTGTGTAATAGTTTTGATAACCTTGATTCGTTCATTTTCTTGATTATAATATCTTCTAGAGACATGTCAGATTTAACAACAGATCGAATTTTTACGATCCGGTTGTATGTCCGCATGCAGATGATTGGCAAAGAAAAATGTACAAAATAAAATGTGATTTTTTTTTAATTTTTTGTTGAACTTACTAAAAACTATCGCTTAAGTAACTATTGACGGGAGAATTACATTTTAGGGTAATAGTACCTAAATAATGAGATGAAACTTGGTTCAGAAAAGAAAAAGGAATGAATTCCAAGCTCATAAAGTAGAGAAGCTCCTAAGAGTTATGTCTAACACGTTCAGCAGCGTAGTAGCATGTTACAACGCGTTGTGTTCATTTCTCCAGAATAAAATATAAGCCATATTAAAGCTAAGCCTAAGCTTAAATCCATCAAAGCTAAGAATATTTTCTTCTCGAAAATACAAAACAAAATTTTTTCAATACTTTGGAAAACATACCTTATTGCTGACTTTTCACATATTCCAAGGTGTAAGTTTTATATACCAGATAATCGAGAAAATGGTGAACTAAAAAACCACACAAATTTGCAAATCGATTTATAGTATGGCGAAATTACTCAAAATGCTAAAGATATGTGGTTGTTTTGCTTATTTAGCCTGAATAAACTAAAATAATCATAACAAGGAAACATTGATGACACTCGTGACATTCAACAGTATTTTTATTTAAAATTTTGTTGTCACAGTAGAAGCACCCAGAAGTGGTAATGTTATTCTAAACTGCCCAAAATTGTCACAATTGTAAAGTAATTGTATCCAAGTTAAAGGCGAATATAGTAAGACCCCAGTTGTATTCAATTGTGATTATAAATTTTAAATTCTTAGAGAGAGATATCGCCAAAAATTTCATAAAATTACTTAAATTTTTTTTCAGAAGCCATACCAAAAAATTAAAAAACAATATAGTGAACAATTATTTATTATTATTATTATTATTATTATTATTATTATTATTATTATTATTATTATTATTCTTATTCCTTTTTTTGCGTGGTACAACACAGAAATATGGAAAAGAAATGCTACAAGTAATTGATTTATTTTTAATTCCAGCTTATTTAGTTCATCTTTTATAAAAAAAAAAAAAATCGTGTTACGCACACCTATTTGAAAACCCTAAATGCGTTGCAAATTACAGGAAAATTTTCACAATTTATTTCCTCTTCCTCATCCATTTAGCTTGATGCTATAAAATACTACGATCATAATAATTACAAAAAAGCTATGGATGAGTCGAATGATAACTAATCTAAAGCTATAAAAAGGGTTAAATGAGTAATAATATTAAGAAATATTAAAACTAATTTGTCATTTATTTGTTCAACCTATGGATTTCTTTCTGAAACTATTATTAAATTGGAGGGTTTCGATTGATATTGAGAAAATTGGTGCTGCGGAAGGCCCTATTGCATGAAAAAATACAATTAAAGTTTCAAGCCGTTATTAAAGATTTCAAACTCATTTATTTTATGTTCAGATGATGTCTCGTAATTAAAAGAATACTCTCATTCTAAACTACAATTATTCAAATACGCTCGTATCAAATCCCTTGAGGTAGAAAGATCGTATAGACATTTTTACGTCAAATTAGACAATCATTTACGTTTGACAACTTAGTAAACAGATATTTATAAAAGACTATCTAATTAAATTGTATTAAACTCAATGTTACGAATATAAGTTTAATAAAATTTTAAGCTGAAAGAGTGAAAATTTGACAAAAGTACAACGAATTAGCATCGATCTTTCAAAACATTGTTTTAACTTTTCAAAATACAAAAGGTAATGTAATGCTTACCTTACTATAGGCATAATTTTTTTTCTTTTTATTTAATAAATATTAAAAAATGCACTTTTATAATTTTTAAGGGTATATTTTGATTTTTTAAGGCGCATAAAAATCCGCCCTCTACTCATTAGTGTAGAAAATGTTCTTTTATATTAGATTTTTTTTTTAATTTTTGGATTGTTTGTTTCCAAAAATTAAAAAAAATGTTTCATCTGCCACAAAAACGTGCGAAAAAAGAAGATAAAAAGTGCAGTATGCGAGTATGCCGCATCGTGTATACACTTCGCAAAAATTCAATGGAAAAGGTACAAGGGAATACATATATATGTATGTATATGTATTTTACAGCATGCCACGCTCACAATTATCAATATTTTGATTTATTTCAATAGATTAAGTATTGTAATTAGTGTTATTTATATGTATTACTAAGACTATTAATATTAATCAAATAATTTGCCATTAATCGGTTATAAATCGATCAACTTTTAACCTCGATAAATTATTTGTTGAATAAACAGATTAATATGAAAATTCGAATAATTATACTATAAAACAATGAAATAATTTTTAAATACATTTTTGTTATAAACATAACAATATTTAGTATTTTTTAATGAGATAAAAATCGTAGAACATTTTAAATTTTATCTGGAATAACATAATAAAGCTTTCCACAAATTTCTCAAATAAAACATAGAAGAAGAATATTTTGGTAAAGTTTAATAACTTTTTGAATTTTTAAAAAATGTACATTAAAGTAGAAATATTTAAAAAGAAAAGGAAAATATATAAAAAAAAAAGTTATGCAAATCAACTTTTATTTGGAGTTTATATAATAGTTATAAAGCTACTTTCTTCTGCTTTTTAAATCGATTATAAAGTCTAAAATTGATCAAAAATTTAGGGAGCTGCGAGATATTTAATGCAACTACCCTCAAAACGGTTTTTTCGGAATATCTCAAAATTTAGAGGGTGTCTCAAAATTTAGATGGTGATTTCCTATTGTAAATAAAAAGTACCATTTTATTGCAGTGTTACAATTTATTTAATGTTTCTAAAAAGAAAATCCTAAAATCAATTTCGTAAACGATTATATTTCAAGTATTTTATTGTTATAAATTCATATATATGACGCAAATTTCTTTTCATTAAAACTAATTTTAATTGTCTTTATATATATATATATATATATATATATATGCAATATACGATGCTTTCATACCCCAGAAAAAAATCGAGTAAGAGCTTCCAAAAAAGAAGCTTTTCACCACTTTAAAGTATAAATTAGTGCATAATTTCACTTTTTGGCAATTTATAGAAATTACTTCCAAAAAAGTGAAAATAAATGTATTTTTTAGCAGGAAAAATGGTGAATAATTTCTAAAAAATAAAAACTTCATAAACTAAATGTATTTTTATTATCTATTAATAAAGCTAAAACCATATTTTTATTAAAAATTTTTGTAAATATAGTTCCAAGAGAAGTACTTCAAAAGCAATAAACAAAAAGCATACCAATGATAACCATTGTTTAAGAAAAAAAAATATATTCTGCAAATATTTTTCGGCATAAATTACTTCCTTTCAATGACAATGTTAAAATCATGACTTTTTCAGCTGTTTTTCAGTTTTCTTGCCGGGTACATAAACAAAGAATACCATACGCGTGTTCCCTCCCCTAAGCCATAAATGTTCACAAATTTATTCGACATTGTAATTTTCTGTTTGATCAAACACGGAATATGTTTAATATTCAATACAATTTTTTGTTGTTGTTATTGTTGCAATCATATTTGTTTTTTTTTTTAACAATGACAGCTGGCTAGTAAGTTGGCTGGCAGTTTCAGTAATTAAGTGTCTACAATGTTTGCGGTTGAATGAGCATTTTGAAGCAGAACAAAAAAATATGAGAAATGAATTAAACCCATCACGAATTGCAAGTGCTCTACGATGAGAAAAAATTTTCTTTCAATAGGTATGAATCTGAACATCTTTGTATATATTTTTGTATAAAATAATTTAGTAAATAAAAATAATAATATCTAAACAGAGACTAGTTAATGTTTAAATGTAATTTTATTTCTTAATTAACACCTTCTCAGACTAACTTCATCTAAAATTTAGTATGTATATTGTATATCCCAAAGCAGTAAAGTAAATGACTTTGTTTGTAAAACAATTCCAATAAAATTATAACACTAACCTTATGACCCAATATTAATATTTAACAGTACATTAACTAAATTTTAGTTATGAAAAAATTAATTTCTTACCAATAAATTAATTAAATTCATATGAGATAATTTTTTACGTATATAGAAGAGTGATCAACTCGGTTTTCTAACCGGGTTTTTTTTTGGATTAAGTTGAATTTATTTAATTTAACTTTTTTACGGAAAAAAACTTTTTTTAATGTTTTATTAAATAAAACATTACTATTAAAAATTTTAAGCAAAAAATATAAAAAAGTATATCTCCAGAATAAAATTGTGTTGTAACAAAAATATCCATATTCAGGTCACATTACGTGGAAGTTTGGACAGACTTGAATGGATATATCACGTGAAAGCTCTAAAGGAGTAGAAGTGAAAACTGATCAGGATATATCCAGTAGTTTCTCAGAAGACAAGCTACGAGGTTCTGAAGTTTGGCAGAAATTCACTTAAGTCTAAGGAACAGGGGGCCATATTTTGATTTTGGACATACCTGAATGGGGTTGTGGTACACCAAATTAAAAGTCTGGTTGAGTAGAAGCCAAAACTGTTTAGACAATATTCACTTATTTCCTAGGGAAGATACTACGAGGGTCGGAACTTTGCGAAAATTCTTATAAATTCACACCTGAATGGGGTTGTGATACATCGGATGAAAGCTCTAAGGGAGTAGATTTCAAAACTGTATAGGGCATACCCAGTTGTTTCTCAGGAGACATGCTACGAGGTGCTGAAGTTTGGCAAAATTCAATAAGTCTACGAAACAGGGGGCCATATTTTGATTTTGTCATACCTGAATGGGGTTGTGGTACACCTAATTAAAAGTCTGGTGGAGTAGAACCAAAAACTGTTTAGACAATATTTACTTGTTTCCTAGGGAAGATACTACGAGGGTCTGAACTTTGCGAAAATTCATATAAATTCACACTGTAATTCGTAAGACAGACCCGAATGAAATCGTGAAACATCGGATGAAAGCTCTAGAGGAGTAGATCATAAAACTATATAGGGTATATCCAGTTGTTTCTCAGGAAACATGATGCGAGGGGTGGAATATAATATCAATATTTTTAAATGATTTATATTCCAACACTATTATGGGCACATCAACGAGATATCGCGCAAAATAATTATAATTACAACAAGTATCAATCCAAAAAACCAAAAAATTTTTTAAAATTAAAAAATTTTGTCATCAAAATTCGACTTCACAGTATTTAACTGTTGGAAGTCTGCACAAAAAAATAAGGTCTAGAATTTATCGCTAAAATCCAATTAGTTTATTTAAAATCAATTGAAATCAAAAAGTATAAATGCGTATGCAAAAAGTGTAGAAGAATGGGAAATATAATTTTAAGCCCATTTTCTAAGTTTTTGAAATTTAATCAAAAATCATGAAAAGAAATAAAATGAAACCTATGGTGCTAAAATTTTGCACTCTATTAATTTCAAGTCTTGTGAGTTAAGGTCTGTAACCCTTTTGCTTAAAATGGTATTACCACAAAACTTATTATTAAGATTCAGCTATGTTAAATAACGGCCCATATATGGGAGATAGAGGCAAAGTGGAGCATAGTTTAATCTAACTCCAATAAAATACCAACCAGTAATCTTTTGAACATTTAATGGATCTGTTATATAGAAATGATTATTGTTTAACGTTTTGAATAAAAATAATAAAATTAATTTACGTTTTGTTATTGTTTTTCGGCATTTTCTTCAAATCAACTGTTTTTGGATAAAAGGTGTAATGTTAGGGTAAAAGGGAATGTACTAAAAATGGCACGTTTAAAGTTATTTAATGTTTATTAAATATTTTAAGTTTACAAACCATTTACATGAGTTTCATCATTTCTAGCGTGTAGTTTTACAGCATCCACTAATTTCGCAATTTTTAAATTCATATTTTTCTCCTTTAATAGGCAATGAAATGATACATGTCGTTTCTAGGAATTTTTATTCTTATCGCTATGAAGTTTGAAGTATTATTTTCATATGTTCTATTGCTTTTATCAAAGCATCACACTTTTCATTAGATTTTCTTATATATATGTTCAAAACACTAAATTAAAAAGAAAAAAGAAAAGAAGTACAATTATTTGTTATATTTTCAGAAAACTTGCAAAAAATGGGTGGAAAATTTGTAAAAGTATTTTTTCAACATTACCCCAATTCCATAATTTGTATGTTAAGTAGAGATCTGAAAAAGCGTTATGTTTTTAAAATAAAGAATTTAATTTTGTATTCACCGATTAAAAAAAGCGCTTGATTTGGATATTTTCCTCAGAAACATCAGCACTTAGAAAAACGTTTTTAATATATTTTATTTACTTGCTCTTGAAGACCAACATGCCAAATGTGAACATACCTTAATATCAAAAGTTTCATGGATAAATTATAATTTAGAAATCTAGAGTAATAATGACAAACATATACTAGTAGTCTTCTTTGCAAAAAATTAAAAATACGTGAAAAAGTTGTCATAATATTCTACTTATCTCTATATTTTTCCCGCAAAATTGATTTTTATTTAAAAATTAGCCCCTGCGTTGCGTGCAGCGGTTCTTTAGTTGCCAATCACTTGGCCATTTTTTTGACTCCTTTTTTAAAATAGAACTAAATGGCAACTTTCTAAGACTATGTGATAAATGACGAAAAACTTAAGCTATGTTCAGACTTGTCAAATATTTGACCACTAAATAAAATAACTCTAAATTTCTTCTTTCAATTTGGAAAATGTTTTTCACTTATCATAAATCACAGCTGACGTTTTATTGAATTTTGTTTGACGCTCTTACAAAACATTTGACAGATTAAACAACGGTAAACAATTTTTATGTAAATCTAGTGGTCACGCAATTTTGATCAAATATTTGCCAAATGTGAACATACCTTAAGTTGTTTGAAATATCTCGACCCATTATATATTAATTCCAAGGAAAAAATTAATTAATTTGAGATTGTTTCACAGTATAGCGAAGAATTTATAAATTAACTGAAACTGTTAAAAACTAAAGCTAATGATAAAGTTTATGAACAACTATTTAAAACATCAAATGCCGAGTCTTTATGGACCGGATTGAGGAAATTAAAAAATAGATTTGATGAATACTAATTTATATTTTTACTTTGGCTCTTAGCAGTGCCTCGGTGGAACGCCTTTTTTCTAAATTTTCAACAATAAAAAATAAATTGTCCGGCAAACTTATGGTCGACACTTGTAAGTCTATGCTTTCAGTCCTAAATTTGTTAGACGGGAATTTAAAAGACCGGAGTCCAGTGAAGACTTCACAGAAAAATACAGAAATTTAATAAAGAAAAAAAAGAAAATTTTGTGTAATATTTATAGAGGAATATATTGTAAAAGTTTTATTGGACACTCGGCAGAATGGAATGCCTTTTCTATTCAGCCATGACCGTCATCAGAACTCTACAGCGTTCCACCATGATGTTCTCTGTAAACATCATCTATTTAACTCACAACTTAAATGGAATCTGTGACTTCTTTTCCCTATATGTTATTAAGTTAGACGAAAGGTTTAGGATAAAGCTTGTTACAATTATTTTGTATTCTCCTTTTTCAATTATTATTGTTTATATGCTAAAAGCTATCAGTTAGGTAGCAAATAAAGCAATGTATAATTGTTATTATTTCGCCACTTTACAAAATAATTAGCCTTCACACTGGTCCCGGTGTTAGCTTGTTACTTGACTCCCCTGCTAAGTTTTCTAAAAATAGAAACAAGCAGAAGGGACAAAACAACATTGTTTCATTGCTACTTAATAAGTGGCTAAACAATAACAATTATACATTGCTTTATTTGCTACCTAACTGGTAGCCATAAAAAGTTCAACAAAAATTTACAGACTAATTAAAAAAGAGCATTTTATATTAACTATTTTTATGAGTAAATCTTCATTTTTGCCATAATAAAAATTATTATAAATTACTTATTTTTAGATTCTGAAGCAAAAAAAACCAAAAAATCTCCTTTTTTTGTCGACTTTATTTTCTGAAATCCCCTTTGTTAGATACCTTTTACAAATTCTCAACGATAACGCTGGCTGCGTGGGATCTAAAAAGTTAATAAAAAAACTGAGCAAGACAGCTTTGATTAGTTATTTTCATATATCGATGTTTCTCGTAATGCTTCTTCAATTAAAACTTCCAGTTTTATGAAAAAATTAATAAAAATGTTAAGTGCAAAAGAACTGCAATATTTTCGTTATTTTCATCAATTTAATTTTAATTTATATCACATAGTTCCTTCCAGCCTAAAATTCATCTATATTTAAAATTTCGCTAAGTTCGGTTCAGCGGTTTAGGCATGATTGTGTCACAAACAAACAAACACACACTTGATTATATATTAATATGGATATGGATTTATAAAAAGTTGAAAACGACTAAATAATTTAATTCCTTAGCTATAAATATAAATATATTGCAAACAAAACGAGCCATTTTTAATTAGAATAGATGCCTAATGGATCTGTTATATAAAAATTATTATTTTTTAAAGTTTTGCATAAAAATAATTAGATTTACTTGTCTTTTGGTATTGTTTTTCGGCATTTTTTCAAATCAAATATTTCATTTAAAATTAGGTATTCTGCATCTTATTTCAAAAAAAAAAAAAAAAAAAAAAAAAAAAAATTGAACGAATCTTTTTCAAGTTATGTTTAAAACTGTGGTGCAATCTCTTCCATTCCTTGTATAACGTTTTATCACAAGAATTCGAACAAAGCTAAAAATTTAATTATCTCATGTATCAAAATTAGCTGATAGATTCCATGCCGTAAAACCTATGTTGCCCTGTGTAATTGCTCTCAATTAAAAAACAAAAATAAAAAACTTGAAAACAATAAGAATTTATTTTGAAACTGAAATTATAAAAATTTAACATTAAATTCATTAATATTAAGACCAAAATTAAAATACACTAATCACACTTAAGTCAATAGCAGATAATAATACTCTTTTAGGCACTTATCGAAAAGTTTCCATCTCATATTAATTAATAATGATTTTTTTATACCACATTATTTTTAATATAAATATTGTCCCTTATTTTGTTTTTTTCCTAACACTTGAGTTATGAGTGTATAAAAATATTATTGTCAACTTATTTAGCATAATAAACTAGTTGTAGCTGCTGTTGGTCTAAATAAAAAATAAAAACAATTCCCGTTTTTATTAAAAAAAAAACTTCAAGCGAAGTAAATGAAGAAAAGCTGTATATTTTTTAAGATGAATGTCAAAAGCAACAGATTACGTAAAGAGGGATGTGGCGTCATAAAATAAAATTTTCAAATAAGTATAAAAAATAAATAAATAAATAACTGACATAACAAAATCGGCACACAAAAAGAAAAAAAATACATAAAATTATATCAATTATTTAAATTTCATTGAATTACGTTTCATTAAAATAAACCAAGGAGAAAATAATTAATGATTTTTGCAAGAGATAAAGTAGATTTGTTGGAACTTCTGGTAATAACAGGTATTTTTAGCTCTCTTAGTTTTTTTTTAGCTGAAGAATTGGTATTATCAAGAAAAACGGTAAAGGAGTCTCAGCTATATTTGGTAATATTTCTTGATGTAATATTACTGAAATGATCTTCGCACCTTCGTAGACAGGAATCATTGCATAAGAAAGAAAATATATATAAAAACATCACAGTTTGCAAGATATTCGCTTATGGGTTTCTTTTTTTACTGCTGCTGCAGAATTACAATACATACACACATGGTAATGCATAGCATATCCAGTAACATTACAAAGAATGAGTGCATGCAAGCAAACAATAGAAAAAAGTTTCTCTGAAGTGTATGTTTTATATCTTAGCAGCATTATTTATATACATTATATCGAGTGTATACAATATAAGTATGTAAATATTTTGTAGGAATAATCGTACAAAGTCTTCCTTTCTTTTTCTTTACACTTTCAATATCTATTCTGTTTCAGTTTATTTATTTACTTATGTGAATGAGCCCTCTACAAATTTCCAACTCTTTCCATGATAACATTTCTTTTTTTATCTATTTCATTTCATTATTATTTCTATCTTAACTCTCATGTCATTCGTTCATTCATTCCTCATTCTGTTTGATTTACATATCGCAAAGCAGTGTTCCCAGATTTTTTTCGAGCCTTTTCCCCAAATAGCAAAATCTCATCCCCAAAAATTCCAAATAACTGCTTATATTATCCCCAAATATCCCCTCTGAAATAATAATATTCTAGAGACTAGTAAAAACTATATTACTTTTTCTTCATACTGCAATCCATATCCTTTGCAGATATGCAGGTTTGGGTAGATAAATTACCCAAAATTATAAAATTAAGTAGTTTATAATGAAAAAGGGAGTTTCATATAGGTTTTCAAAAAAAAAATAAATAAAAAAATCAGATTATATGGAAATAGTTTTAACATTTTTATCAATAAACTTTTTAGGTAAATAATTTACGTCATTTTTATAGTTAATGTAAATACCGAAGATTATATTTTTATTTCTTTTAAAGGTATGAAAGCATGATAAGTTAAGTTCCATTGATTCAATTATTTTTGATACATTTTATTGAATTTTTAAATAATTTGGCCATTTTCAGCAACATGTAATTTATTTATATCCTATAGTTTCTTCCATCTTAAAATTTATCTATTAAAAATTTCATTAAAATAAGCATGATTGAGTCACAAACAAATACACATTTTTTTATAACAGTAATATGGATAATTATTAAATTGATCAAACATTACCCTCTCAGCCAATCCATAAATAATCATTTTGTTGCTGAGATTGGAACTAATTTTTTAACTTTACGGTATTATATAACAGTTATTTTTTATTATTATCTTCTCATTCAACTGTTGCTAAATAAATAATAGGTTTACCTTACTAAAGATTGATATCAGGCAGAAATTAAGTCTTTTTTTTAATTTTTCCTAAGTTAAAAATTCTTTGTCACTGTCTTGCAAATATAAGGACTGCTAAATTTGGGAGTCCATATATGCAATGATTATCTGATCTCTCTGCAATTAATGTCAAACGGATCAGATCTTTTATTCGTGTGTCAAGTTGGTTCGATTCGTACCTATTCTCCTTCATGTGAAAACAGTTTCACATGATTTATCAAGGTAACACAAAGGGACCAATAGTACCCAAGTAAGCTGTCTATTGTATATTTACAGCTGCCCATCTAACCTAACCTAAGTTGAAAATTAAAATCATAGAAATAAAAATACCCAAAAAATATTAAAAAATCCCCAAAATCGCCTAACCCCCAAACTAAATTGTTCATCTCCATTTCCCAAAAGAAATCACCAATTTAGGGAAAAATCCCCTAATCTGACAACACTGCCGTATATATGTATGAGACTGTAAGAACTGTTGTTACTGCTAATGTTGCCGATAATGTTCCTCCAACACAGGGCTGGAAAATTAAAATACACTATCAAAAATATTAAAATATTAAAATAGTACTTTTTTAGCCTCAGAGTACTAAAATTCAAATTTATGATAGGATTTTCTTATTTACTACAAAACCCAATTAATATTGTTTTTAAATATACAGAATTAAAATATGAAGATATAATAAAATGTAAGGATTTTCAAACTATCTTCAAAACGAATTCAAGGCAAAGTAGAATTGGAGGGAAATTCTATAAGATCAATTTTGTAAAAATCCTTATATTAAAAACATGTTCTAATTCTTCTTCTAATCGAATTCAATTTACAGATTTATTTATTTTGAATGTGTTTTTTCTAAAATAATCTTGAAATTTGTACAGAATATAGTAAGCGAATAGATAACATACCCAGCAAAAACTTGGTAATGGCATGTATAAAAGTAGTTTAGTAATTACTTATTTATATCCCGGTATATGATTACTTATTTACAGTGTTGCCAGTTTAACCATGTTATTTTGTTTTTAGCCTCAAAATTTTCATTTTAGCTTCTAGCTTCTTTTCTTGCCTCTTTTTATTCATAAAATTGCCTTAAGAAGGCTAAAATGTTAGTATTTCAACAACGAAGTAAATAATTTCTTATTTTCTCTAACTAATTTAATTTTTACAGAATCTTTCATTTGCATTTTGGTGTATTTATTTGCACATAAAAACTAAATTATTTATATCTAGCAGAAATTTTCCCCTGCGGCGCTTTACTGTCCAAAACGAAAATAACCTAATTTCATGAACTTACTAAATCGATTGTTATAATTATTTCTTAATATACTTCGTTAACCATAGAAACTATTTATGAATATAAATAAAGGAATAAATAAATAAAATAAAAATATTTATGAAAATATTTATGAAAATAAATAAATAAATAAAATAAAAATCTTGTAAAAGCGAAAAATCACACAAAATTTGGAAATGTTTAATCAACAAGGAATTATAGTTCAAAAACGACAAAAAATCACTTCAAAACTATAAACAAATTCTTATAGCAATTTTTCATTGAGCCATTTTTTACAATATCTTTAAAAATATCAAAAACTAATGAAAAATTTAGTTTTTAAATTAAGAAAAAAAAAACTTTTGTTCTTGCCTTATTTTTGAGGCATTTAGCCTTTTTTGTACTTTTTTAAAGTTCAATTTGGTTTCTTTTTTTTTCTCATTTCTTGCCAACACTGCTTATTTATGATAAAATTTTTATAATAGTACTTTTTATTGATTTTTTAATTCAGTTTTCAATTTATATATTTAAGGAAGGGATAAATTGTATATGAAATGGCAAAATTTGCATATGCATGTACATATGAATGCAATTAAAAACTTTTATTGATACGTCAAAAGAGATATGTGGTTAAGTTTTTTTTTTCATTTTGTAATTTAAGTTTATGAAATTTTATTTTTATGTTTAAATTAAAAATAAAGAAAACTGCTTTTTATATTCTGATATTTAATTAGTTATTTGTAACCTAAAATGTAGCTAGTTCCTAATTTTTTCTCTCTAATATTGACATCTGTGTAAATTTAAAATCAATGAGTTATTGTATAGCTTGTAATGACATCTCAGTAATGACTTTCTAAAATGCCTACTTGTAATAATATAAGGTAAGCAGTTTCCATTACCGTGTTAAAATAATGGGTTATTCAGGTAATGTGTAAGTAGTGAAGAGTCATTATATTAGCTTCTTAACCCATTACAAGGCAACCAAAGTTTTTGCTGCCTATGTATGTGTATTTAAAACGTCTGTAATTTTGAAAAGAAATAGCTTACGTTTCTCCCAAATTAAATTGCAGATTTTCAAAAAAGTTTCAATAGGTAAAAATACAAGCCAAGTGTTTCTTGTTGCTGTAATAGCTACAAATATATAATTCTAATCGGTCTGAGGTCAAGAAATTGAGCTACTTCTATGGGATAAGTACACACTTATTGGATTTATATAAACAAGAAATTATAAAAATGTATTTATTATTATTTTTTATAATTATAATTATTACATATTCTAAATTATAAAGTTGTTAAAATCAGTTTTTGATTCAGTAAATTCTAAAATGTGATTACTATTTAAAGAATTAAAGTAATTCAATGATCTGGTTAATGGACTATTTAACACATAATTTCTATGATGTAAGCTGGCATAGAAAAAATTCCTATGACCGACTGCAATTCCACATGGCATATGAAATGGTATTTTGTTTAATAATTCTGGGAAAATAGAAATAGCATTGGTTGAATCTAACGTCTTTTTCCCAATGAAATCATACCCAAATACAAACAATGGGATTCATATGACAAAGACGGATAAATATAGTCTAAGTGAGGCAGATCATAACGAATAAAATGTCTTTTAACCTTCTCAATGTGAGCAATGTGAACATTACAAAGTGAACTCAAAACAATAGCACCGTACTCTAATTTATAACTCACAAAAAATAAAAATTTGGAGTATCAAATTAATTTCGGGAATACTACCGTACTTTTGAATATCAAATAGCATCAAAAAAAAAAGTAAGATCGTATCAACTCTTCCATCCTTGATCCAGCAAAACAGCAAAATCAGTACCAAAGCGTTTGATGTACTTATAAGTGAAAATACATATTTATGTATATGAATATATGAATGTTTATATACATACAACAATAAAATTTGTTATTAATATTTCTACCATTACTTCCTCTGGGTGTCTGGGGGCCTTATTTATTGTTTGGTTTTACCATTTTCCTAAGGGACTCAATGTGGTTACTGATGATGTTGTAGCTACTTCTTATGCGTTTCCTTGCTTTTCATTTCTATTATAATATAATTTGTCGGCATGTGTTTTACATGATAATAAGTGTGATACGAATAAGAAAGTATGTAACATCATGAGCTGTTCAAACTAAGGACTGCGCACGAAAAAATCCGTACACAATCTTAGGCTTATAAATTTTAAAGTGTGCGTTCGAATAAAACATAACACAAAAGTTTTTAATAACTCTTACTGCCATTAATTTTAAATATTTTTCTTGATCAGATCGAATTCTTCAAATTTGTCGGCATGCAAATGGCCATAGAAAACAACTAGAAGTCTAACTTGCTCTCAAAAAACCTAATTCAGCTGTCAAAGAAACCGAATTCTTTGTATGTGTTAGTAGAATTTTCTATAGAACGAATGAATACGTATGAAGAGAGTAATTTGCTTTTGCTGAGTGAATTAAAAGAGTTGGACTTCTAGTTGTTTTTTATACAGATGGCTGTCAAAGAAAAATTTACAAAATAATATATGATTTTTTTTTTTTTGAACTTAATAGAAAATGTTGATTGACTAAATTTTGACAAAAGTATTACATTAACAAGGACCTAAAGTATGAGATGAGATTTAGCTCAAAAAAAAAAAAGTCAAAAGAATGAATTCCAAGCTAAAAAGTTGGAGAAGCTCTTAGAGCTATGCCGAACATATTCGGCCGCGAAATGGCATATTGTGTTCATTTCTTCAAAATCAAATATAAGCCATTCAACATGGTCTAAAATGCCTAAAATTTATTCAATCAAACCTAAAAAAAATTAAATTACAAAGGTGAGAGGAACTCTGAGGCAGAGAATGATCACAGATCCTCAATAATGAAAAGAATAAAATATTTTCAATATTTTGTATTATCCTGGAAAACATATTTTATTGCTGACTTTTTTTAGTATCCAAAAAAGGGGATTTCAGAAAATAAAGTCGCCAAAGAAGGGGTTTTCAGAAAACAATGGTCCAACTACTTCAATACCTAAAAAAAACTCCTTAAAATTTGTTTATTTAATAAAAAGAAAAATAAAAAATGTTTTATTTTAAGAAAAACTAAAAAATTCAATTAAATTGAATAACAAAATCAATTAATAATTTATTTCTAATAACTCTTGTTATTACAAAAATATAAATCATTATTTTTGTAAAGATTAGTTAACATAAAGTTCTCCTTTTATTAATTAAACTTCTGTACTTTTGTACGAGATCTTCACTCGGACTCCAGTCTTAAAAATTCCTGTCTAACAAATTTAGAATTCACAAGTATTGACCTTAAATCAATTGGACAATTTATTTTTCATTAGTGATAATTTAGAAAAAAGTCGTTCCGCCGAGGCATTGCTATGAGCCAAATTAAAAAGGTAAATTTAAATGTAAATGTAATTAGCATATAGATTTGATGAATATCTATTTTTTTAATTTTCTCAATCCGGTCCAAAAGTATTCGACATCTGATGTTTTAAATAGTTATTCATAAATATTATCATTGGCTTTGGTTTTTAACAGTATCAGTTCATTTATAAGTTCTTCGGAATCTTTTTTTAATTAACTATACTGTGAAACAATCTGAACATAATTCCTCGTTAGAATTAATATTACAACAACTTAGTTTCTCGTTTTAAAAAAGTTAACAAAAAGTGTCCATATGGTTAAAAAAGGGCTACTGAAAATTAACTGTGGGTACAAGTTTTGTATACCATTTATGAGAGAAAATGTTCCTGATAATAAACCGAATAATAGATAAAATTGTCCTTAATAGTATCGAATTAAAAGCAATAAAAATTCACAAAACAATTTATTATATAACAAGTTTACTTAAAATACGATAATAATAAACTCGAATAATTATAACAAAGTGTGTCATAAAACACACTGATATATAAGAGTGTTTTTCACATTTTCTGGCCAAATTTAGAAATTTGTCGTTACAGTAGAAGCACCCAGAATTGGGAATATTATATTTAGTCCCACAGAGTACTAATTATTATATTAGCTGACCAGAATTTTGGAAATTGTAAAGGAATTGGACACAAGAGATGCCGCGAAAAAATTTCGTAAAAGTAATTTAAAATTTTTTCAGAAGGCATAACTAAAAACAAACAAAAAAAAATAATCCAGTTAAGTTTTTTTTATATAAAATGTCATACCAGAAAAACCTACAGAAGAAATGCTACAGTAGTTGGTTAAGTTTTAACTCTAACTTATACCGTTCATCTTTTATTAAGAAAAAAAAAAAAAAACACATGTTATATTTTATTTTAACGCATATCTTATTATACGTAAAAAATTAGTACCGTTAACTTGTTTACATTTGTTACCATTCTCAGTAACTATGGGCTAAATTTTGTTGTAATAGCTTAATAATTTTTCTTAAAATGAAGATTTAATAAAACTCATGCAAACACATAGTTTTTGTGGTTTAGGAAATTCAATTTTTTTTTTTTTTTTGGTAAAAAAAAAGTTCATGGTCATCGAACAGTATCCCGATAATCGAATAAAAAAGTTGCACATAAAATAACACGAATTTCAAGAGAACATTTCTACATCTCTATCTGGAATGTAACTCGTCATCAAATTGATCTCTGACTTTTATCAAAAAAGTTAAACAAATCTACCTTGAAGACCCATAAAGTTAAAAAAGCTAGGAACGCTAGAAGAAATATGAAGGCAAAAGAGAGGACAAAAATTACTAAGACTATTTTTTTATAAAAAGTATGGATGTTGCCTAAAATATAATAAAAAGTACGTGCTGTCGAACTTTTTGAAATAATTTGGTTACGAATTCCATATCACAGATGTTATGGTAGATGTAACAGATACATATCGTGTAAAAGAATCAAAATTTCAGAACAAAGTTTTGGTCTGGCAAGGAATTCTTACGTTCGATTCGTTCGAAAAGATTCCTTTCCATCGTTGGAAAACACGACGAATTCTAATCTTTGTGGCCTGATATCACATCTCATCATTACTTCAAAAAATTAACTGATTGATGTCAAGAAAATTGTGCTGCTATATAGCAAGGGAGGCGAATCCACTAAACTGTCCAAAACTCAGTCCATTTGGTACATATTGGGTTATAGTAAAAATAGTTAAAGAACACTTAAAGCTGAGTAAAAAAAAAAAATAAAATAGTGTTTGAAAAGGAATGGATCCATTCCAAAAAAAAAAGTAACCGAAAACACAATAAAGCTTTAGTTTAAGATGTTCCAGAAAATAATATCTATTTTATTGAAGACGAATAAAAATAGATTTTTCTTAATTTAAACTAGAGAATGGCGGTGTTTAACAAAACAAAATTTCAATAAGATTAACCCATTAGTTTAATTTGTAAGAGCTTAATTATATGCATCAGTTTTTTCGTGTGCAGTCCTTATGTGCATTTTCCCGCCTTATATATATTTTTTTTATATATTTTTGCTTCAAAATAAAGTCAAAGTAAATAAAATATATGTATATATAAAAAACGCAAATAGAAAATAGTTAACATATGTATTGTATTAGAAACCCAGCAAACGAGCTAAGAAATATTGTCGTAAAATATCATAGGTACTCATCCCTTTAAAAAATCCCACATTTAATAAAAAATGTATACTGGGTTGTAGCACTTACTTGCCTGTGTATTAGTTTGGGTGTAAATTTATTGAAACAAAGAAAATATTTAAAAATTCAATTAGCGTTCATGTTGTCAAATACTAGTGACATTTGTCAACCGTTAAAAGTTGTCACATTTTGAGAGCAAAATAAAAAATTAGAAAAAATTCCATGAGATACGTTGTGTTACAATTGATTTCGATGTCAGGAAACCGCAATAGTAATGATGATGATGAAAAATTTAAATGTCAAATGGTTATTCCCTGCTAAATTTATTATATTTGCAAGCATTTAATATAATTCTACATACAATATTCTTATAAAATCAGAAATTACAAAGAAGCCGAACATTTATTGTTGTTAATACTCGTATTTTAAAGGAATTAAATGTTTAGCGAATATTTTAAATTTACGTACACATGTTTCAAATTATATTTTAAAAATATAAGGAAAAGCTACACAATTGATTTTTATTACACCATTTTTTACGTTTTAAATTGAAATTAAGGGTCATAAATATACAATTTTGAATTATCTACCATATAAATATATCAGCAATTCGTATGAAAATTATTTGGTATATTTTTCAAACCGATATGTATATTGATTATTGAAAAATATAGCAAAGAAGTAATGACATTGTTTTTCCCTTAATAGAATAAATATTTTCTTTAAATAATATCTCAACTTATACATTTTTTCCAGAATGGAATTTTAAAATTTCAAAATACTATGAAAATAAAATTTAATTAAATTCAATCATGAATTTTAATATAGGAAAAAATTTTAATATGGAAAAGAAACATATTTTAATTTATACAATTTTTATATTTCGAAAAAAGGTAAAATCAAATGAATTATATTGTTATGCAGTCCACTATTTCCTAAAGTAATGAACGGATTTTTGTAAAAAATTAACACAATGAAATACCACAACTCTAAAAATTAAGAAAATGGAGAAATAGCTTTTCCTTTTGAACACAGATATATGATGGATTTAACGTGCTTAATAAGAATATTCTTTTAGCTTTATATTATCACGTATGAGCATAACTAATATGATCTTAATAAGGTTACTAATACACTAGTATAACTCGGGAACGGGTTATCGAATTTAGATGCATAAATTAAATTTCAATGCATGCTGCTAAACAATAGAAACAATTATTAATTTACAATTTACAATACTTTAGCTAATGTTTGTATTTTTTGAAAAGTTTTAGTACAGATGTTGTTGTTGTGTTCTCATGATTTTTTTTCTTCTTGCTTTTTTCCATTTCATGTCATTTTACTAAAATAATCGAAAGATGTTACGTGAAGTAAAATGAAATAGGAACAGCTTTTAAAGATGTTGAGTTCTGAGCGCTATACAATTTATATGGGAAGATGTTAACATCTTGAAAAATTGGTGGTAGATGTTAGATGTGAGCAAGTATGAATAACACATAAACCAAGACCAAGTAGACTAGAACATTCAGCACAAAGCAATAAAACCATTTGTAAATGTGTCTGTAGGTTTTTCTTTAATAAAAAATTAATATACAAAATATTCTTTAAAAACAATTGCTGACAGTAGTCATCAATAATTATATAGCAACTGTTTAAGGATTTTTTATTAAAGTTGTAAATTAAAGCAATAAACCTCGTTAAAAAATTATTATAATAAAATAAGAAGTAAATTAATATATTGTTGGAAGACGAGTTATTTAGCACACCAAATGGGGTGAATTTTCCACATGCGTTAATATTGTCACTTTTGATCACTTCAGAAATTCATAAAAAAAAAACGAATAGATTAAAGCCAATACATCTAAGCAATTAAAACTAAGGAAAATTTACAAATGTCATGTGCGGTTATGCGAAGATAGTATTTAAAAAATGATAATTGTCCCCCTTTTCTCGCTTTTTTTTTTTGTCCACAAATGGTCCTATTTTTCAATAGCAAAATTCTGATAACCATTCTCGATATTTTATGTAATTTATTACGGTCCTTCAGATAGTTGGTTTCAACAATACTTCTACACTTCTTTGAAAGAGTCCAGCTTAAGAAAAAAAAAAAAAAAAAGTTGCACAACAAGATAGCCTTATTATGTGCTTCTGTAAAGCTGGGCAGTTTTACATGAGGTATTTTAAATAGCAGAGGAGTGTACAATTATAGGTTTGGAAGTGAGGCTGTTTGTAGATTTATGCTTTGGGATTTTATAACATATAGACTAAATTCAAAATTTTGATATAAAATAGGCAAAATTCGGGAGGTCGATACTTAGTCCTATTGGGTGTTTGGACTTCTTTTGAATATTCTGAATATTCTACAAATAGCAATTGAATGACCATAATTGATCATATATTATGTCGCAACCAAAGAAGAATTTACCTACGAAACGAAATTACACAGAGAAAACAGTTCAATTGCGACAATTGAATTTTTAGCTAACCGAATTTGGTTGGTTCTCGGTACTATCTATACTTTCAGTTGTAATTGATGTATAATTTCGGAACAGGCAACTGATTTCAAGGCAGTTCGTTTGTCGCAATTGAATTTAAAGTTAGAAAAAACTTATTTTTATTCATTAACAATTTTTTATACCCTACACCACCATGAATGGTCGGGGTATTATGCGTTTGTGCTAATGTTTGTAACGTGTAGAAAAAGTTATCCAACAGCCACCTTAAAGTATACCAATCGACTCAGAATCACTTTTTAAATCAATCTAACGATGTCCGTCCGTTTGGCTGGCTGTAGATGTAGACCTTGTGCACAAACTACAGGTCGCAATTTTAAAGACAATTTAATAAAATTTGGCAGGTGGGACTTTTATGATACAAGGACGAAGTCTATTAAAATTGGTTGTGATCGGTCCATTATTTCACCTAACCCCCATACAAAAGTCCTCCCGGAATAGAGCTTAAATACTCACAAATGCTATAAAAATAAGAATAATAATAAAATTTGGTGCAAAGAAGTATCAATATTTATACCAAATTCTATAAAGAACGGTACACATAGCTAAACCACTCTTTCGAAAATCACTTTAATGTGCATAAATCCCAAGCTAATATTCAGCACAAATAAGTTTTATGTAAGTGGAAAAAACATTTCCAAATTTTATAAGAATAGGTCCATAATTTACCATTGTCCCATATAAACCCACTTCCAGAAATAGCCTTAAAGTGTATAAAATCACCTAGATGTTAGTATCAACGCATTATTCTGTATTTGTATATTTTATTTTACGTTCAGTAAAATTGGCCACAGGTGTAATATAAGTCCCCTTCCCGAATTTTTATGCTAGCACACAATGGTATAGGGTATAATATAGTCGGTCTTAACCAATTATATCTTATATCAATTATGCTTTTCTTTATGTTTTTGCCATTTTTTATTTCAATAAATTTTAAAGATATATTACATACATATTTTATATAACTGTTGGTTCCATTTTACTCCATTCTTTTCTTATATATCCTGCAACTCAGAGACAGCCTTGTACACGGGACCAATAATGTCAATCGTGATTTTCCAAAGTTCTAAGGTAACGATTCTCAAATGGGGGTCTGCGACCCACAAGCAGCCCATAAGGACATTCGTGGGGGTCGCGAAGAGATCCTAAAAAATATTATTGAATACAATATTTTTTATTGTAAATATTATTTAGAAGTTTAAATAAAAATTCAAATGACAGCATGAAGCTATTTAAAAATTAAAATACATTTTTATACAAAATATCCCCAAATTAATTTCCTTCTTTTCTGAAATGAGTTCTTTTAAGAATCAACTAGCACTGGCTGCAAGAAAAACCAATGAAGGAACCTGTGCTTTGCTTCGATTGAAAATATTATGCTTGATAAAGGCTGCAATGGTCAAAAGAAGAAAGTAATGCTGCCCGATGACACAATATAAAGAAAATTATACGGTTAGGCAGGGAAAACAATTAATTAAAAAATAAATAGATCACTTTAATTTAATGAAACTATTCACTTTATAACATGAAAGCTTGTTCTTATTTTTTGTAAATATATTATGCCAAGAAAGGTTTTTATAAAGTCGTTTCAATGCCTTTTCCGTATTTTAACCATAGTATAACATTCTGTGGAATAAGATTATTATAATCTGCTCGAATTGTACGACTTCCCAATGCTGAGTAGGCAAAAATATTTGCTTAAACGACTTTATAGTTTAAAGACAGAAAAATCCTTTTAATACGAACATCGATAAAATAAGGGATTTATTTCAAAAAGAGTTAAAACGTAACTTATGTTAATTTAAAATCAGCAGATATCAAAGCATTTTAGTTGAGATATGAAAAATTTTATTCATTTTTTAGCTCTGAAGCGCTAAAACTATTAGAAAAATTTTCATGAACAAACATTTTTATGTAAAATAATCCTTTTCACTCTATTTTCCATCAAAACAAAGAATTGATAGAGGGAATGATATTACATAAACATTATCCGAAAATGTCTCTTCATATTAAAGATCTCATGAAGCAAAAATAATGTAGCAATTATTAATATTATTTGTTAAATTATTTTATATTTACATAACATTTTATCTGTTTTTTAAACTAGTTAAGGTTGCAGTAGGTCGCGCTTTCTTTGCAATATCAAAAGGGTGTCGCGAAGATCTTGTGAGAACTCCAGTTCTAAGGCATCCAAGATATGTTCATGTTTTTGACTCCTTTTGCGCAACCTAAATTAAATATTAAGTAAGACATTGTTCTAATAGACTATTATTTTGCTAAACAAACCTGTCTTGATAATTGATTGTTGGCGTGTAGCGGGGACAGAATAATAAATTAATGTTATTGCTTCTGATTTCCTATTATCATTTGTCGCATTCAAAATAGGTGTCTGCTACTTGTATGTTTGACTAATGTAAAAAAATATGAAAATATTAGAAAAATGTGCACAAAATATATAAACATTACCTTCTAATATCGATATTCAATTTCCAGTTTTTTTCGTATTCGAATCATTTTTTATACACATTAAAATAAAATAATTTTATTTAATTTAAAATGTCAAATAATAAACACACTTATTTTGAATTTAACAATTATTTATCTTTTCAGAGCACTAAATCTACTTTGCTTGTAACTAAATCTACTTTGATCTTATACAGTAACTCAATTGACATAATTTTCAGAATGAATAATCGGCTATTGTAGCTCATAATGTACATTAAAATTTAATGCTAAGTAATTGCAAAAACTGACAAATAATACTCAGAATTTAATTTAATTGTCCCAATCGAGATGGTCAAAATAGCTTCTGAAAACGATGAATATGATAAATTTTAAAATTTTAGGAACCTACATTCTACTATATTTAAGAATTTGAGCCCTTGAGAACACAAAATCTGTTAAATTAGTAAATTTTAAATAATAGTAAATCATTACATCTTATGAAACTATGATAAACGCAAACGTTTTCTAACCAATCTTTTTTCTTTGTGTAAAAAAATTGATTTTTTTCACTTCTAAACAAAATTTTTTTCCTGGCCTTTTTTAAGCATATTAAGAGGCATTTTGACCAAAAAAAAGTTGTTAAAACCACGTCCACAATAAGGGCAGATAGAACATTTTTCTAAAAAAAAGTAAATTTAAATCATATGAATAGAGATTTTGGATATTTTGATGTGTAAGGTTGGAAATTTGTTTAATTTATTTCTTGAACAACTATTTTATATACACAGAGAAAATAGGATCGTTGTGGCATCCGAATTTTTTGCTAATCGAATTCGATCTGTTCCAAGTACCATCAAACAATTTGATTGAAACTGCCAACTGTTTTCAAAAGCAACTCTTTTAAAAAATAGAAACTATCGACCATAGATTAATAACTAGATATTTATGTGAGAGAAAAAAACCTGACTCAATTGTGAAAAACCTGATTCATGCAACAACAAAATACATGTAGTCACATATATTGTTTTGAAAAAAATGAGTTTTTTTTTTTTTTTTTTTTTGAAAATTTAGTTCGAAGTGCCTCTCAAATAAACTTCTAGTTGTATTCTATGCTATCGGCTATATTCTACATTCTACGTCACTGATTTTGCCCTTTTAAATTCGGAAGTTTTGTTTCATTCGATTTCATTTTGTTTCATAAATTTTTCAAGGGTTTTTTTTTGTGTTCTAAAAATAGAAAATGCCTTTATTTTATGTGATTTGAAATCTGCAATGGTTAGTCTTCCATTGCCGATTGAAATTTATTAGAAAAATAGGTTTTAGTAAAAAATATAGGTATCTGCAAATTGGTCAAGTCCAATTATATGATACCTACATCAGATGTTTTTCGTGATTTTCGTAAGTGGTCTTATATATTATATGAATCGATCTTCGTGAAATTCGGTATACTAGTTTATACCTTATTTGTGCAGAATTTTATTAAAATAGTAATGAAATAACTGACCGATCATAGTCAATAAAAAATAAAACCCCAATTGTGGTGTTGGGTATAAAAATCATATGTGCCAAATTTGATTGAATTGTTTTTTTAAGCTTGAGGCCTGTGCTTTGACAACAAGTTTTACAAGGTCACCCATTCTGTCAGTCATCCAGGCGGGCGGATGGACATCGTTAAATCAACTCAGAAAATTATGCTTTAAGATGGGAAATCGATTTTTGTAAAATGAACATACTAATTTATGCTTATAAAAACTTATTTGTGTCAAATTTTATTAAAAGCGTTTAAACCCTAATCCAGGAGGTATTTTTTTTTAAGGGGTAAGTAAAATAACCTATATTTGCAACTGTACTAACGCACTTGAACAGCCAGTATGACAAATGGAGTAATTATTATTATTTTTTTTTTTATTAAAATTTATCAAAACTGAGATGAATCGTAAAAAAGAAACTTGATCTCAATAAAATGGAAGCATGTGCCTTGGAGGGGAAACGTAATCATTAATTTGTGTCACAAAATATGCAAGTCATCTCTAAAGTACGTAGTTTGTACAAAAGTATTACAGAAACAATTGAAAAATAAGCATTTTTAAATGACCAACTCTGTTGAAGAATTGATGAAACTGTAATTTTTATATTAAATTTAATAATTTGCTTTTTTATTCTTTATTTTTATTTTATTTTATTCTTATAAAAACTATTACTGGAACAAAATTAAAATGAAATCGATGAAAAATTAAATCGAATATGATTTCATTCGATTTACGGAACACAGTAAAAAGGATAAAGCGATTTCATTTTCACTTTCAATTTGAAATCACTTCTAAATATAGAACATGGTCATATTATTGTGAATTGAAATAAACAAAGTTTTCTTCTTTTGACAACTAAGTATTTATGTTTATTTAATTTAAATACGTAAATATGTTTACAGAATCTCTACAGACATTTGGAAGATATATTCTTAGAAAAGCAATTTTTTTCTAATATTGTATTTTTATCAGTTTACAGAATCATCAAAATATCGCTATTTTTTCAGTAAGGTGATTATCACCTCTGCAATAACTTGATGATATCCCATTGATATCATCTGGAAGAAATTAATTCACAATTTTTTCAGTTGTCGAAAAATTGTTCAAAAATGAAAAGATATTGAAGAAATTTGTCTTTTAGCAAAAAAAAAATGTATATATTATGTGAGCGTTTTAGTTTTCGTGATTTATGATGTTAGGATTTATGTGCATGAATGCTTTACAAGATGTAAAAGTTTTATTTATTATATTATTTCAAGATTTATTTAGTTATAATTTTACTTATTACTTCTTCCAAAAGATTCTTTTTTTACCTTGATGATTATCTAGCAATATTTCCCATTTTTCTTTCTAAAGTATTGATTTATTTTTGCTTAGATGTATCACTTGTGACGTACAATCCATCCCGATGGTGGAAACTTCCGCAATACGAATATTATTATCGCGGCAATAAAATTTTTCTTCTAAGCAATACGAATTCGAATCAATTTCATATTATTTTGCTTGTAGGGATATAAAAAGAAAACGTATTTTATGTTGGACTTATGAGTAGAATATATTGAAAAAATCTTGGAAACATCCTAGTGGTCTAATATGTATCCTCTCCAATAGAACATCTTAAATCAGTGCAACTGATACTGAAGCAATATTCTAAAGTCATATGCCGACAACGTTAATATTACCAGTGAAAAATTGTCATCAATTAAAACGATGAATGTTTCATATTGAACTAAACTATTATTTGTTTACTTACCGTCGCAACGGACCACCGTGCGAAATCGATTTTTTGGAAATAATTCGATAACTTGTGAACCGTTGGAGATAATAAGATTTTACATGGCCAGAGCTGAGGTGTTTTTAAGTTAATTTGGAGGAGTACACTCCCTTAGCCCTAAAATTTTTTAATTTGGGCCCTAAAATTTTTTGAAAATAAGCACTAGTTTTTTTTTTACCAAATTATAAATAACAGTGCTGAAAGAATCATATAAATATATCTATCCGATAAAAAGTTATATTGGTTTTAAAAATTAACATTTTTGGGGTAATTTTCCAAAAAGGTGATAATATTCTTTCACTTCAATTTTGTTTCTTTTTTTTTTTTTTTTTTTGTTCTAGACTACAGAATTTTTGTAATGGTTTTAAAAGAAATCTTAACGTACATGCGTGTAAAGCAAAATCGGAGGCCTTTTTTAAAGTTCTGAAATGTCAAAGCCGAAATCAACAAAAAAAAAAAATATATACCCACATACGTTGGTTAAACACACAAAAAATATTTTCTGGGTGATCATTTTAATGAAAAAAGTAAATTTTTGAAACAAATTTTCCTAGGACCGGGATTTCGGGTATTTGGTACGAAAAAGTAGGTGATTTTCTCAATTCCCTGATTTTAAAACAATCTTATTTATGTTTTGCCACCTACACTTGTTTAAATTTTATTTAGGTTTTAAAAATATGCTTAAAATACAAATTTAAAGCTTTTCGGGTCATGTCTAGAGAAATTTCACCGCATTTAATACTTTCTGATCATAAATGAATTTTTGGGGAATTTTTAAAAAAATTACATACCCGAGATGACTAACTTTGGAGGTCCACCTTCAACCCTCGTGACACGCTAGGGCCTGTACTCCTCCAAATCAACTTGAAAACATCAGCTTTGACCATGTGAAATTTTATTTAGTTATGTATCTCCAACGGTTCACAAGTTACAGAATTATTTCCAAAAAAAATAGTTTTGGGATCACTGTGAGCCGTTTTAAAACAAAACGTTGAGAAATGCTGATTTACATCCACATTTGTTACATCATTGAATAGGTTAACTATTTTTTCAGTGCCGTAATGGAATACAGTGGAATACAATGATCAATTTCTTTCAAAACTCTGCTTAGAAGCCCCTATGCTTTCACCGTTGATCTCATTTGCAAACGGTTGCCAGAAATAATAATCATTGTCGTTATGTTCTATACAACAAACGTATATCGATGCAATTGCTGGTATTTATATTTTATATTTTATATTTTTTTGAAATGTTTTATGTTGTTTAATAAAATATTTTTAAACGGTGTTTGTTGTTATAACTGAATTTTTATAACAAATTTATTTTTGCAACAATTACTTTTGTTATTTCATTGCTTAAAATAAGATTTGGAAATATTAAAATTGGTGCAGAAAACTAAATTAACTATGATTTAAAGTATATTTCAATCAGAATTATACTTTTAATATTATAAATATAAAAGATCTGCAGAATTTAGAAATTATATATATATTATAATAACTTTTTTTTCTTTTTCATTACAACTGTTTTCCAAAGAATATTTTCTCTGTGTGAGTGATATGCTAAGATTTCAAAATAATATCTCAATTCGTTTAAATTTTATTTGGGTTCAAATCTTAGCATTTTCTTTTGGGGACCGTAACGATTGTGAGCGATATGAAAAGAATTACAATTTAATTATTATTTTTCATTTTTTACCTTACCGACTTCCATTTTCAAAAATATATAGTTGAGCATTGTTACGGCAAAATCATCATGTCTAAACATTTTCTTATGGTCACTGGAATATTTTATACAATTGCACTGACCATATTATGGTGGCAGTAATCAAATGTTAGTTTATATAGCCAAATCATTTTTGTAGTAAACATATAATATAACAATCACAAATATTATATTCATGTACCCAATTCTAAAACAATTTATAAGGGCACAACATAGTGGTTGTGACAAACATATTTTATTAATACAAATTATTATATTCCTTTTATAGTGAAAGTGTGGTTTTCTTAAAAAGGCTTAAATTTTTTTATTAAATAGAAATTTGTCTTCAACTTTATAGAACTAATTATAAACAACTTCCAAAAGAGTGCCAAATATGCAAGTCCTACTTATGAAGTAGTGAAAGTGTTATTTTTCTAAAAGTACTTCTATCTTATTTTTGCTGAGATGGATCTTAATAATAATAATAATAATAAAAGAATGCACAAAATCTCCAAAGTCTTTTAAAAAAAAAAATACGAACAAATTTTTGACACTTTTCCTAATCCCAATCGAAATTAAATGGTTTGAATCACTTAGAATTTGATATTGAATAATACTTAAAGTATTAAAAGGTAAAATTAAAAAAAAAAAAAAATAAGAAAATTAATCGGCATAAATTCGCTTGAAATACAAAATTAGTTTCCGGATTCGGAAAGAAAACAATGAGAATAGCAAATTTATATTTAAAGAAAAAACGTAATTTTAAAAATATTACAAAAAATGAGATATAAATCTGTGTATTTCTGCTCGCTGATAGAACGAATTTATAAATGAATTTAAATTTTCTACATCATGTAGGGGCTTCAGAAAGCTATTTAAAGAGAAAGCATGCTTAGGAAATTATATATAAATCCGATTAATTGCGCTCCCTGCTTCAAAATCTATATATATATATATATATATATATATAAATCCATAAATAATTGTTGTGCTAATAATTAGCAAATATCTTTTAGTTTAAAATTTACGCGTAAAAAATTTTCTGTAATCGTACTCACAAATAACAATACCTTAGAACACATTGTAAATTATTTAACTGTGATTACCCCTAATAATAAGCAAAATTTACGAAGAAAAACAGATTAATAAAAAATTTAACTTGCTAACTATAACGAAAATAATAAAACCAAATTTTAACAAAAAATGGCAAAATCACTTATACACACAAAATAAGAGAATAAAGCTAAATTTTTTATTAAAACGAAAAAAACGCGTTGATGACAAGGTCGTTTGTAGGTATTCGAGTATGTTGGCTTTTAGCTCTAACTACATATTATTTTTTTGTCGGCTGGTTTAATAGTAGAAATTTTGGAATATATTTATTTATATTTTGATATGGGGGTAAAATTATTATTATTATTTTATTTTTTTTTTTTTGCATTAAAATTTTTTGCTATTTGAAGTAGCAATGTTGGTATTTGTTTAAAATTGTTTCTTTTTTTTTTTTTTGGTAGCGGTGTTTGTTATTTTAACTATTTTGCATACATATTATTGCCTTTACCTTTTTCGACAAGTTTAAAGACCTTTTATATGTTTTTAGCTACGGCTATTTATTATAGAAGTTTTTGATTACCTTAGTCAATATTTAGAAGAGCTAGAGGAAATTTGACAACTTGTTCATGTATTGTTTTTGAATTTTTTTAAAAGCATTTTTTAGGAAATATGACCACATCACTGTTTAGCCAAATGCTAAATATACCAGTTTATGAATTTAATGTCTCATTTCGTATTCAATTTGTTTTGAAATAATTAATATTTATTTGGGATTTTAGATAAAAAAATAAACAACAAATATTTGTTTGCGTTAATAAATGAAACTAGTTTTTTAAATTAGTTTATTTTATTTGAAGAATTTTGTTAAATTTTGTTGTGCGTAATAATGGAAGATAATAGATGATTAGAAGTCTAATCAAATATGGGCCACATTTGTTAGGACTCGATAAAAATTGGTGAATAATAATTTCGGGACAATTTTTTATTTTTATTACTTAAGCATAATAATTATTTTAAATTTTTATTTTTTCTAATTAATGATAATTATTACAAACATCACCAGTTTTAGAGAAACTGAAAAAATTTCCAAAATTTAAATATTTCTATTTACAAAAATTGCTAATAATAAAACTGTAGAAAACGATATTCGTCAATGATAATAATTACATTGGTCGGCAAAAAAAATCCTTCCGTAAAGGCGAATAGTTGGGCTATATGGATTTTGACATGCTAAACACGAATCTGCTTTCAGTTTTTTTCCATAACTCAAGAACGGTATGTACAATTTATATAAATGATACACCAAAATAAGCAGACTAAAAAAATATTTTTTTGTCGACCAGTGTTATTACTCAATGTAAAAAAACACTAACAGAAAATAATAGTTACTTAATTTTCGTTTCATATAAAAATTAAAATAAATTTTTATAGAATATATTTTAAAAATTGCAAAATTTTTGGTATTCCAAAAATTACCACAGCTATTATTTTGGGTCCTTTATTAGGACATTAGGAAATAAAGTGACCATTTATCATATTAACAAAAAATTTCATTGAAACAAGAAATTAATTAAGATTATTCAAATTTCAAAAAATTATATAGATATATTTTTTTTTTTAATAATATAAGTATTTCTCTACCTATATATTTAAAATTTAAAGTATAAATTATCTATAATATTTGTCTTATAAATATTAAAATGCCTCGATTTTAAGAAATTTGAAGATTGATATGTTATAAAATAATCCCCAAAATATTTCAGTTATTTCGATCGCGTAAGCAGAACCATTTTTAAAATACTACCAAAAATATAATTTTTGATCAACAGTATACAAAGTTTTTAACTTTTAATTTAAAATTTTTTAAAAATTAGTTTTCATTCTCGTGAAATTAAGATTCTAATAAAATTTTCTATAAATTTTTTTAAATACTATTTTATTAAAGTTTTAATATTTGCCATCGTAATCTAGATTTTAGGGCATAATTAGAAATGTCTTATTCAATACTACTAATGTATGTATTCATTTAATCCTTTAGTAACAAAAGTAATAACTTTAGAATAGATTAAGTTAGTTTTATTTTATTTTATTTTTTTGCAAAAAATGGTTAGTTGAGAAAATAAATGTAACAAGAAGTATACATTTTATAATACAAACTATTAATTCGTATAAAATAGCAATTAAATTTCAAACACTTTATTTAAATTAATTATCGCGGTTTTAAACGAATTTATTAATTTTTTCATAAATTCATCAATTTCTAAGTACAATAAATATTTTCATACAACTTATTTGCAAAATTTGACCTTTTCAAAAACTTTTGCAGTAAATTACCTATTGCCTTCCATAGTATCAGGATCAGTGTTGCCAGTTTAGCATTTTTAAGACTAAATCTAACCCTTTTATTTTGCATTTAGCCTCAAAATTTTAGCTTTTTTCTAGCCTTTTTGGATTCTTAAAATTGCTTTAGAAAAGATAAAATTTTAGCATTTCAGCAAAGAAGAAAATGATATCTTAATTTGCTTTTACTAATTTTATTTTTACAGAATCATCCATCCATTTAAGATTTTTTGTTTATTAATTCGTACAAAAATCGACATTATCTATATTTTAAAACAATATTCGCCAGCGGCGCTTCATTCTTCAATTATATTGAAATATAATTTAACTCATTATACGGATTTCCTTAATCAATTATTAATAATCAATTATTTAATAATCAATTATTTATTAATAAATATATTTTAATTCATTAATCATAGAAACTATTTATAAATATAATTTAAAAAAAATTCTTATAAAAGCGAAAATTACCCGAAAATTTCGAAATCTAAGAGGAATTATAAAATGTCGAAAAATTACTTTAAAACATTGGGTCATTTTTCATATGAAATATAACCCATACATCTATGGAAATTTTGTGGTTGATTTTTCATTGGGTAATTTTGATAACAGCGGTTCTATGTTTTAAATACAAATTTATTACAATATGTCTTTAAAAGAATATCAACCACTAATGAGATCAAAAAAAAAAAAAAATAGTTTTTTTCTGGCTTTATTTTTTGGGGAATTTAGACTATTCTGACACTGATCAGGATAGACCTTTGCAATGGTTCATTAAAACCCGATATGCATATGTATGTTTAAACATTTCTGAAATATATAAAATTTCGTACTTAAATCAAAAAAAAAAAAAAATATATAAACATTTTACTAAAATTCCAAGTTTTAAAACTTGATGCTATTCATATTTTTGTCCATATTTTTGGAGGTGTTTTAAAAATTGTCAAACTCACGGAAATGTAATATTTTGGGAGTCATATGTATAAGAACATAATAATCTTCATTTCTAGAGGTGTACGTTTGCAACTTTTTTTATATTTTTATATTTTTTATATATTTTTATATTTAACTTTCTCCTCAATAATTTTCACTCATTTCAGTGTCACTTGTATTGACATCATACCATCCATTAAAAAACAAAAAAAAAAAAAAAGAATTGGATCGCTCATAAATTTAATAAACATTTTTGTACATTTTCGCAATTTACACATAAAAAATTGCATTGTATTGAACAAAAACTACAAAAAAGAAATGTGCAAAATGTTCGCTTTTTTAAATAAATACATAAATACTCATTTATAAATATTTATATTTCATATTTCAATGAATTGGAATGAAGTGAAATGAAATGAATTCCATGCGGCAATGAACGCATAAATTTGCAAATCCATAAAACGCATATTTCTGAAGTGCTAAAAAAATCTATATAAAATTAATTGTTTTTTTTTTTTTTTTTTTTTGAAAATGCACTTAAAAATTCACATTAATTTTGTGTGTTTATGTTTTATTATATATATTTTTTTCAATATAAACAAAACAATTGTATCAATTTTCTTTAGATTTAAAACATATGATAATATGATTCATACTTATAATGAATTTATTAAAATTCAATTTTATTTTTGTGTAAACATGATAATTTTTTAATAAAATAAATAGCTGGTCTACTTTTGGTTTTTGGTAAAAAGTTATAAGAGAAATAATGATAAGACTTATTTTTGTTGAGGTAGGAAAAAACCTATTAGTAATCAAAATTAAATACTTTTAGACATAAATTTAAAAGTTATTTAGAAATGAATAATATTTTTATAACTTGAAGCTGTCAAGTAATTAAATTAAATACAAATGCAGAGTCAAATGCTCCGTGGCTCAGAAATTAATTTCATTGGCCAAATATCCAATTTTTGTGTTAACACCGAATTCCAAAATGTTAATGCCATTCAATAGTAAACATATTGAAACTAAGGTGGCCAAAAATTAGATATTGATAATTGTGGGCGTGACATGCTGTTAAAGACTAATATTTTATGTTATTTTATAAAAAATGTGATCTTTTTATATTGTCTTTAAGAAATGGTACGATGTGTCACTGTATCGTTTATACCTGCTGTGTTATTAAATGTTTTCTCAGGTACTATATTTTAGTCAAATTTGAATTTTAGTAGAGTCAAAAGGAGTTTAAAAAATGTTACTAACAGAAGAAGGGCGAAAGTGTCCCCTTTAACCACATATATACTTTTGTAACGATTTGGTCCCGTGAGTAAAACACTTTTTTTGAATGAAATTGCTCCCAAAATTTTTTCCATTTTTATTTTACTTGTTCATATGACTGAAATATAAATGCAGCAAGCCCTATAAGTTGTGATAGTTATCTTAAGTATATTATATAATAATTATTTTATTGAACAAGTTTTTTTAGAGTATTTTACCTACTTTTAGCCCCTTTCAGTATTTTGGCACTTTTTTATTGTACTTATTTATGCTACCTAGTAACATAGTATAACGTAATGTAACGTGAAAGATGTTCTAAGTTACGTTCAACACCGAAATACAATTGAACTTAAAAAATAAAATAACTGATTTCGACAAAAACTTAACAAACCGCCACAAAAAAGATTTTATATTAGCTTTGTAAACTGAACAAAGGGCAAACTTACGGTCCAGCTATCTTTAGTAAGTAAAAACCAAAACAATCTTGGGAGACACCAAAATCACTCAATGATTGTAGCGATAGATCTAAAAGACGGAAACTTAAGAATATCAATGAAGAAATCGGATGCGAAAATATTCAAGAAACTTTTCTATATAAATTTCGATAATAGAAACAACTCAAAAAAGTCGATATTATTCAAAAAGTTTTTAACGTCATTCCAGTGAGAACAAAGTAGATTCTTATAATTTTCTTTTATTATTATTTAAGTAAAAAATAAAATAAACATTAAAAATCTTTTAGTTATTATAAAAAATAAAGATGTTTGCCCTTAATTTTACTTAAATAAAAGACAAAATAAACATTAAAAAATCATCAATTTTTGTCAAAAACAACCGATTCTAATGGAACTGGTTTTTTAATAAATGGTTCTTGTGGATCCTGTTCTAGAATTGATAAACTTGGAACCTGTGTATAAAATTATCCTGCGTATTATCAAAATGTTTTTTTTTTATCTGCTTATAATTTTTCTTATAAGTAAATCTAACTGAAAAAAAAAACAAAAAAATCCGCATTTTCATACTAAATGCTATAAAAAAGTAAAGGTTTAACTTTAGCCTTAAATTTCTCAACAACTGCTGAACCGATTTTAATGAAATTAAAACTGGAAAAAATTCAAGAAAACGTCTCTCCATTAAAAAAAAAAAAAGTAAAAAATACTAAAATATCTCTATCGTTTCAAAAGTTTGGTATTATTAGATACATATTTAATATTAGTTTTTTGCGACTCTCCCTACTGAGAGGAACTTCAAATGCAACTTGGTGACTAGGAATTGATAGATTTAGAGCTTGAAATAATTTTTCGGATTTATGTTGTCAATTTGTCAATCTCATAAAATATAATGAAAGGCATTATTATTAATTATTAATTAGCTGTTAGTTCTTAAATTATTACTTTAGCTCTAAATTTTTTAAAAATAGTTATTAAAGCCAAAGTAATTGAAACTGATATCTTTAAAAAAAAATTTATTAAACATTAAAACTATTTATGCTTTTACACGAAATTCCAGTATAAACATGATGCAATTTTTTTTATTTATTTAGTATTTTAAGCATGATCATTAGAATACTAATTAAATTTACTTAAAACAAAACGTTTGCCAAAGCTACAATAACATGGTAGCAAGTAGCACATCATAGCCACATAGTAGATACTTTTTTTGTAATTAACCTAACAAAAAGATCTAGCGACCGACTGTTAGACACTCAAAAGGAATGGGTATTTATCATGATGTGTTTAATTAAATTAATGTTTATTCACTGTTTATATTTGATTAATTTATATATGTACGTTTGTGTATACAAACACATTTTATGTTAATAGAAACAAACATGACCTTCATCATTAATATAAACAAAATACATAGTTGCTTACAAACAAACACATGTTGTATATGTTTTTAATTATTTTAAAATTTTTTTATTTTTGCAAATTATATTTATTTATATTATATGATGTAAGTAACATTATTTTTAGAAATATTTATTTAGGCGGTAGTCCTATTTAATGTTAATTTTTGACAAAGTATTAGTCATAGTTTTGATTTGAAAGTTTTATAAAAATAAACATATTTTATGCTTAAAAATTAGGACAATTTTTTCTAGCATTTTTATATATTTTTTTTGAGTTTATTACGATAAATTGTAAATTTATTTATTTTTAAATTTATAATCGCATATTATAGTATATTATATGTATAAAAGAACATCACATAAAAGAACAGCGGGTTTTGAAAAAAATCATGGAAAATGAAATTCTTGTAAATCATTAATTCTCCAAAAAAAATAATAATAATAATATTTGTTCTTAAGTGTAATACATATCCTTAATTTATGAAAAATTCCCAGGAAACATCCATCAATGTTTTTAACATGTGTGTAATTATAAAAGCATATGAGAAATGAAAAATACTTCATTGTTTAACAAGCCTTTGTAAGTGTAAATATATTTTTGTTTAATTATCAAACAAAATTAAAAATAATTTTACAAATTTCAATATTTTCTTTATAATAACCAGAGAAGCTCTAAAAAAGCTGTAAAAAGCAAGAAATATGGTCTAAAAATACGAAAATACGCTCTTATAAAAGCAAAAAGTGTTTGCCATTTTTAAGCAAGAATTATTTTTTTGGAGGTTACTAATATTTATATGTTGCAAAATAAGGACAACTAAAATTTATCTATCAACTATGTTGAAAAAAGCCTGATTAATTCCCGATTTGCTTATTTTATCATATTTAATTATAAACATTAGTGGTAATATGTGCCTTCAAATGAAACAAGATACAAATGAAACAATGTAATAAGTCAAGATTAAAACTAAATCAACTTGTAGTATTTCTACAGTTTTTTCTGAGATATCATTTTATATATAAATTATTTTCTATTACTAGATTATTTTAAAATTTTTAGATACAAGGATGACTTCCGAACAAAATTTAAAAGTACTTTTACGATATTTTTCGCGATATCTCTCTATAAGAATTTAAAATTAATAATCATAACTGAGCACGGCAGGGGCTTCTTAAATTCGCTTTAAATTCCCTAAATTTTGAATAGTTTAAATAACTAATGCTTTGTGGAACTAAAATAACATTTCCAATTCTAAATCTGACAAGAAAATAATAAAAACACTGTTGTGTGTTACAAGTATCATCAATGTCTTTTTATGTCACTCTTTGTTATGATTTATTATTCAGACTAAAAAGCTAAATAATCACATATCTTTTCGCATTTTGAGTAAAATTGTCACATTGCACAGTGGTCCCAAATCGATTTTTTTTTTTGGAAATAATTCTGTAACTTTAGAACTACTGCATGTATTTGAATAAAACTTCGCATGGCCAATGCTGAGGTGTATTCCCATTTGTGTGGAGGAGCACAGGTTCGTAGCGGGTTTGAGAAACAGGGGGGTGAACCACCAAAGTTGGTCACTTCGGGTATGAATATTTTTAAAAAATCGACAAAATTTCATTTATGATTTGATTGAAAAAAGATTTCACACATAGATAGTCCTTATAATTCTCTACAAAAGATATGCTTACATGTGTGGGATATCGCTTTAAGATATATTTAGACCGAAGTAAAATTTTGACATATTTTTGGATATGTTTTTTATTTATTATTTTATTATTATCATTATTATTATTTTTTTTTTTGACTTGGCGGGCTCAATTCGAGTTCTAAAATTTTCTCAAATATTCTCTAGATTTTGTACAAAATTCTAAATAATGTTCGCCCAAGAATCATACACCTATGTGGTCAAAAAGGTGGTGATATTTTTTCACTTTATAATTCATAATTTTCCTCTGAACCATAGATATTTTATGTTTCTAAAATAATGCTTAACATAAATGAGTGTAAAGCAAATCCGAGGGAATTTGGGGTAACAATCTCCCCGCTAGCCATATCAGAATTTGATTAATTTTAAATTTTTTATCCATTTGTGGAGCTCAAAAATGTTAAAGCTGAAATTAAAGAAAAAAAACAAAATAAAATACCTCGATTATATACCTACATGTGTTCGCTAAAAATACAAAAAATATTTAATAAGCCACGCCTCCTAATTTATACTAAAATTTCATAATGTTAGCTTTATACATATAGATATCAAAACTTTACTTTTTTTCTAAATTTAATGAAGAAATTTAGTTGTAATACTTTAATATTTATATATTATTATTTTCCAGGTTGTAGCCTTTCCAATGATATCAAATATTTGCATAAATAGTATAGTAGTTTAAAAACCAACTGAGACTTGGCGTCCTTCAGCAAAATTTGCACATTTTCCTTCATTTCTATTGTAATTATGCGCTGCAGCATTCTACATATATACATAAGTGCACAGCTGTTTCAACATGTTTTTTAAATTTATTTATTATAAATAAATTTATTTCAATAAAATTTCACATAGTTATTTCTGAGGTATTTTCCAACAGTTTTAGAGGATCACAAGTTTTTAACAAGAGGAGTAACACCGAAATTGGTCACTTCGGATATTAGTAATTTATTGGCTTTAGGTTTATATTGCTTAAAATAACTATTCTTAATAAAAAAAAACATAAAATGTATACTTTATTTGTTTCAGTATATTTTATTTCATTTCAACAAAGTATTCATTTACATCGAATGTATCAAGAACCTCCTGAATATCATCGTTTTCATAGATTACATTACTGTTAGTATTCCACTTATTTCTTATCTATGCTAGAGCATGATCGGAAAGCGATAAAAGATAAATTAAAAGGCCCTGGTTTTAACATGTTCTCGACCTTTTTCTTGTATTAAATTGTTGAATGTGCTTGAAGTCAGAGTTTCCGGCCTCTTGTGCCTCTTCTGTTAATTCACCTAGTAGTAGCATGTTTGATTCCAAAATCTGACGACCATGTTAAAGTACTTTGCGGACAGTGTGGGTGTTAATTGATTCCACCCATATAATGATCACAAATGCTTCAAAGTATCTATGATGAATAACTCGAATTTTTCTGCATTTATATGATGTTTGCTATTAACTGTTCTGAATACCACATGACATCTTCGAAGAAGTTCTACATAAATTCCAATAATATGAGACATAATTTCATAGTCTTCAAAGAATTTCCTTGCCGTGTTGTCATCATTTGTATTTTCATCGCCAACGAATGCTTTATCTATATTAAAAGCAGTCATCTGTTTAACTTCAATTTGAATTCGCCTTTTTTCATTTGCTCTCATTTTCATAACTTCCTTGTTGTTCAAAATGTACGTTGATGTAATAGCCGTATATTCTAATGCAAACCGGACTTCAATTGATTGTTTGATTGTATTAACCCAGTTTTGTGTGCATTATTTACTTTCTTTTATATATTGAAACATTATTGGCATCCCTTTGATCCTAGAGCTGGGTTTTTCAAAATATATTTAGTAGCATTAGTTGACGTAGATGGCTCATTCGAATTTTTTCTTAAGCGTAGTGGAACCAGCGATGCCACAAAACACTTTTTTAATCTGTACAACTTTCCCGTGATGAAGCATGTTTATAACGTCAGATCCGATTTATCAAGTTCCAATGCTGAGAAAATGTTTTATTTTTTTTTTTATTTTATTTATTTAATAGCCAATGAAATTACAATTTCTTATAGCCTAGCATATATAATATTCTTAAAGCTATTTACAATAAAATATTTTAATAATCATTCAAAAACAAAAACTTATTATTTAACTAAGTTAAAAATACTCCTCTTAATGCGGATTGGATTTAATGAAAAATCAATATATGGATAGAAACTGTTGAATTGATTGCATATACGTCTTATGGGATCAAAGTTGTCATAATTGGTTCGAAAATATTTTATTTTTAAGGAAGTATAAGTTCTAGTTGGACGATTTGGGATTACGAATTCGATCTTACGAAGCAGTAACTCAGAATTAATTGAACCGTTTACTAAATTAATTACGAATGAAATATTCATATATTTTCTCCTACTTTCAAGAGTAGGGAGATCAATAAGCTGTAATCGACTTTCATACGATGGTAAATTAATATTAGGATTCCATGGAAGATTACGAAGGCAAAATAAGAGAAATTGCTTCTGGACCGATTCAATTTTCTTTATATGAACTTCGTATTGAGGATCCCAGACCACGGAGGCATATTCCAGGATTGGTCTTACAAGAGATATGAATAATTGCTCTCATTAAACTCTCTTCCCCAGCGCTTGAGGAAACCTAGAACTCCTTTTGCCTTATTAACGATTTGCGAAGCGTGGGAATGAAAGGATAGTTTACAATCAAGCAACACACCCAGATCAAGAAATTCTTCAACTATATCAAGTTGATATTCATTTATTGTGTATCTACAGAGTACTGGACTTCTTCTGTAGAACATCATGTGTTTACTCTTTCTTAAACTCAGATCCATTAGATTCATCATACACCAATCATAAAGATTGTCAAGATCAGATTGGAGTAGGGAATATTGATAGGAACAGTTAAAGCTATGGAACAGCTTTACATCATCAGCATACATTAATATTCTAGAATTCTTAACGCAAGCTGGTAAATCATTTATAAATATTAGGAATAATAAGGGACCGAGATGACTACCTTGTGGAACACCAGATAAAACAGGAATGGTTTTTGATGTACATTCTCTGAATAATACACATTGGCATCTATTTTTAAGGTACGTGGAAATCCATATAAGGAAAACAGGAGAAAATAGAAGATCGTGATTTACTTTATCGAAAGCTTTACTGAAATCTGTGTATATTGCGTCCGTCTGTAAACCGAAATCAAATGCGGTTATAACTGAGGTTGTGAACTCCAAAAGGTTAGTAGTAATGGAACATCCAAGGCGGTCCGGTCCATGTGCAATTTTTTTTCCTCGTCATTGGTATTGATTTCTTAAAACATTTAAATAAGCCATCATAGAATTTTTTCAAAATGATGTCAATATTACGAGGGCATACTTTATTGTAAAGAATATATTCAAACCAGTTTTCAGAACAAAGTAGGTGATTTAATTTGGAATAATCAGCTTTGCTAAAATCAAAAACCATCTAATCATTTACATTGGATTGTAATGATATCTTTTTTCGACGTATACGCTTATTTCAAGAGTGGGGTGATAAGCATCTTCAGGTGTTAATAATGGATTAATGCGAAGGTTGATCAACAAATACAAGATCAAGTAATTTGCCAAGCTTGTTTACTATGTTGTTTATTTGGAATAGTTCTAAATCAGCAATAGCATAGATGTTTCCGATCTTATTGATGGGCTTAAAAAGCATGAATCAGGAGTTTCGCACCATTTAATATTTGGATTATTAAAGTCACCAAGAACAGTTATGGAGTCTCCAGGTTTGGATTGATTAGCTACAAATTTTATCGCGTTTGCATTTTGTTCATAAATTTGAATGTTTGATGCAGGAGGAATATAAGAGCAAGTTATAAAAATTGTTCTAAATTTGGCTTTAACACATACGGCGATAAATTCAATATTTTGATCATTGTTAAAAATATTTCTTCTGAAGGAATAAGAGTTGAGACAGAAATCAAAACTCCCCCACCTTCTTTACCCACTCTATCACGTCTATAGATTTGAAATTTATTGCACATTATTTCAGAATTATGAATTTCTTTATCAGATTTATTTCGGAGCCATGTTTCAGTGAGTACAATGATATTATGCTCAATATCAAAACTCTCTAAATAAAGGGATTTTAACTTTGTGTTCGTACCTCTAACATAGCTGAGAAGTTGTTCATTTTTTCTTTTTTTTTAGAGAAATCTTGAAGCGGTATTTTCAGGTAACTGCGATAAGTCAATAAATGCTCCTTCGTTGTCTATTTCACTAGGTAGTGGGGCAATATTTTGTTTTTTTTTTCAGTATATCTTTGTAACATGACATAATTGGGTATCCTTTATCAAGTAAAGTCTTTCTCAAATTTATATACTTATCAGAAAACTCAGAAGCTGGTGAAGGTGTAGGAATACTTTTTATCATCCGCTTAAGTTGACTTGGGGATGCGTCAGGAAGGATATCCGCTATTTTTGCTGCTTCTGCTGCATGTTTATTTCTTCGTAATACAGCCTTAAATGAATTTTTAACATCAGACTCGGATTGCGTTGACAGTATTTCTGACAGTTTACTTTATTATTTCTGTCCCAGATAATCATACTGCTTAAATGGTGGTCCTACATTAGTGGTTTTATTTTACATGATGCTTTCCAGTCAATTGAAACTTCCGTACGCAATTATTTAATGCCTTCTAATAATTTGAAAAAATTTTCAACTATATCCAATTCTCCAGTAACGATTGTTGAATACGTTTGCGTTTTAATAAAATGTATTAATATAGTTACATATTCAGCACTACTCCTTTTTCCCAAAGAACGCAGAACAAAGCTCAGTGTCACCGTCATTATGGTTAAAATGTTAATAATGTAAATAAAACAGAAAAGTTGTTTATGTACCAAACGTTTTCTAGGTACTATAAAACTACGCAATATTTTAATAAAATTCTGCGTATATAACATGTTTATTCTTTAATATGCTAAATATAATGATTTGCATACACTACATTTTATAAAAAAATTAAAAAAAAATACCTAAAACTCAGGTGTTCTTTTAATAAAGGATAAAAATTTCATTAAAGAAATCTAAATATTTGCACAGAACTTCATTCAGTTTTTAAAAAATAGTAATGTTAATTTATTTTTGGTAATAAATAAAGTCAAACAAGAAATAATTAAAGGAAATTACCACTTTCGTAGGTCCTTGTGCAATTTTATTGAAATATATTTATATATTTATATATATATATATATATATATATATAAAATCAAAATTTTTCTACTTTCAAATAATATACTTTTTATCGGAACCACGTAGGTATATATGATTCTTGCATGAAAGTTATTTATAATTTTGTACAGAATCCAAGCAATGTTTTAGTAAAATTTTAAGACTGAAATTGAGCCCGAAAATAAAAAAAAAACATGTCCAAAAATGGGTCAAAATTTTTATTCACACGTAATAGTATTTTTTGTAGAGAATTATAAAGACCATCTATGTGTAAAATTGTTTTTCAATCAAATCATATTAAATTTTGGAGATTTTTTAAAAAATTTCATATCCATGTTATCAACTTTGGAGGTCTGTCCTCCAGACCACCTAAGAACCTGAGCTCCTCCAAAACAGTTGAAATGTACCTCAGGATTGACTATGTGAAATTTCATTCAAATATTTCTAGTTGTTCTAAAGTTACAAAATTATTAAAAAAATCGTTTTGGGACCACTGTGTATTGTTATTTTTATTATTTTAATTCGATACTCTTCAGGACCGTTTTCTCGATTATTCGGTATACAAAAGTTGTACCTTGAAATATGGTATCTTTGTTTGAAGCGCATATTTTATCAGGGGCTTCACTCAATGTACAGAAAAAAACACAATTACATATTTTTGGTTTCTCTGATAATAACGCTTTTCATTATACGCTGCACCACCATAGGTGTCGTTTGTGTTGATGTTTGTAACGTACAGAAAAAATCATCCTACACCCACCTTAAAGTATATCAATCGACTTAGAATCATTTTTTGAGTCGATCTAACGACGTCCTTTCGTCTGGCTGGACGGCTGGCTGGCTGTCCATGTAAACCTTGTACACAAAGCACAGGTCGCAATTTTGAAGATAATTCACGAAGCCTATTAATTGGTTGTAAATCGGTCCATAGTGTTTAAACACTCAAAAATGCTTTAAGAATAATAAAATTTTAATGAAATTTGGTGCAAGTATCAATCTGTGTACCAAATTTTATGAAGATGGGTCTACAATTGACCATAGCTCCCATATAAACCCCTCTTCCGAAAATCACTGTAAAGTGTATAAATCCCATTCGAATGTTAATATTAAGTTAATATTCGACAAAAATAACTTTTATGTAAGTAGAAACAATATTGCAAATTTTACGAGAATCGGTCCATAATTTACCATATAAAGTCACTTCCAGGAATCGTCCTATAGTGAATAATATCATCAACGCATTATTCCGTATTTGTATATTTTATTTTACATTTATTAAAATTGGCCACAGGTGTAATATAAGTCCCCTTCCTGAATTTTTACGCTCGTGCCCAATGGTGGCGGGTATCATATAGTCGGTCTTGACAGACTATATCTTTCTTTCTCGTTTTTTCAGAACTCAAAACAATAGGTTTTCCTTATCTCATCTCATTTTAGCAGGAAAAATATAATTGTTTAGTTTTCCATTCATTCGATTTTAAAGAGAAATATTTGTATGCTTTAAAAAAAGTCATTGAAAAAGAATTTTGTTTAAATAACAACTCAGTATTAAATATGAATATTTATTTAAAAATACATAATATATTATAAATTTTCTCAAAAAAAAAAGGAACTTAAAATGATTTGCTATCACAGTAAAACAGAATTGTATAATTAATATTATTGTGTATTTGTATGTTTGGTATATTTTTTTAATTAAAAAATAATTTTTCACTGTTTTTGACAGTATTTGTCATGGTAAATTATAAAATTTGTCATTCACTATGACACTCATCAACATAAATTATTATTACTACTGCTACCTCACTCACCTACGGATTACAATGACAGCTATGGCGATCAAATCTACTGACAAACCATATGAATTGCATTAAATTAATGATGTACAACTGTATAAAAAGTTATTTAAAATTCACCAATACAATTTAAATGAAAAACGTATTCACGTTTTTAAAATATTTGTATTGTTTTAAAACGTATTAATATAAAAATGGGCCGAAAGGTCTGAGTGTTAAATAATTTTATTTACAATTTCTATTAAGAGGAAAATATAAAGAAAAATATATTTGTATCGATGGTTCAAAGTTTAGAAAAAATATTTATCAGATTTATTATCTTTATATTAGGAAAAATATATTTTTTATGCTGCAACTTAAAAAAATTAGGAAGATACCGAGGGTTTGTATTTAAAACCCTCTATCTCAAAAAACACAAATTTTTCAAAAGAACAATAACTGTTTATTTATCTTATTTTGCAAGTATTCATAAAATTTTGTTTTACAATATTTATTTAAAACCACGACATAATCTTACATATAATTTGTTTTTAATATTTTACAATATTAGCAATTTTAAAGAGAAATAGAGAGTTTTGAACTTTTAAAATATTTAAATTGTAAAAAATACATTTAATTACCATTTAATGTATAATTTTTAAAATTTTTAAACTAGTTAGTAATTTAAAAAACTATGTTAGTTTCAAATAGGCTACCCCAAATAAAAAAAAAAGCAATAATTATTATTGGAGTAAAAATTATTTATCCTTTAGATGAAAAACTATTTGAGAAAAAGTTTTAAGATTGTATGTGAATAATTTCCTTATTAAGAATCATAACTGATATGAAAATAGGGCGTGCAGCTCTAGGGGAAGTGTTGGCCCCCATACAAAATAAATCTTAATTATTACATATCCATGGAACTATTACAGTGAAATACTCGAGATTATGTGTGATTAATTTTCTTGTCAAAATCCACAATAGAAAAGAACTATCCAACCGATTTAAAATATTCACCGGATTCATGTATAAATTATTCAGAATTGGCACATGTTTATATTTAAATTGTCAATAAAATAATTACTCAGAGAGGTAGAGGCTTTTGCACAAAAAATAAAATAAAATAAGATAAGATAAGGTACGATAAAATAAGATAAGATAAGATAAGATAAGATAGAGGGATATAAAAACGTTGATAAAAGTGGAAAAACTATGATTTTTTTTTAAATTTGTATCAAAGATGGGCGTTGTTATAGGGAATATAATAGGGGGTTTTAATATAGGCCCACGATATGTATTTTTTTTTTTTTTTTTTTTGAAGAAATAGAAAATATATTTTTTTTTTTTTTTTTTTTTTTTTTTTTTGAACACAGAGATAAATATATTCCCAGCTCAATATTTTTTTTTACAGAGAAATATCTTTTTTACGAGAGAAAAAGGGAAATCTTTACCATGTGTTCAAAAGAAATATACATCAGTATCTTGCCAGTTTCTTAATAAAGATCAGTGTTGCCAGGAGCACCATATACGGAAAAGGCTAAATCGAACTATAAAAAAGGTCAAAAAAGGCTAAAGGCCCTTCAAATAAAGCCGGAAAAATAATTAGCATTATTTTTAATTTAAAAACTTATTTTTCCCCGTTCTCAAAAATTTCAATTTTGGTCACATTTTATATCAAAAAAATAAACCCCAACGTTTTGAAATGAGTTGTTATAATTTTTGGGTTGTAATTCATTTTTGGTTAAGCATTTCAAAGTTTTTGGGTGAATTTTCGCTGTAATATTTTTATTTTTTAAATTACATACATAAATAGTGATTCTATTTTTTTCGTTGTTGAAATAATAAAATTTTAGCCTTTTTAAGACAGCTTTAAAAACTAAGCAAGGCTAGAAAAAAAACTAGAAGTTAAAATGATAATTTCGAGGCTAAGAGCAGAATAAAAATGCTAAATTTAGCCTCAAAAAGGATAAACTGGCAACACTGATAAAGAAAAAAGTATAAAACTAGATCAATATTTTCTTTACAGAGAAAAGTCAATATCGCTAGTCCAACATACATAGTTTTTAGAGAGAAATCTCTATCCTATCCAGCAACAATTGCTTTCTATAGCATCAATTTATTTCGGTTCCGTGAATTCAAGATAAATATTTATCGATCTCCGGACAGTGAGTAAAGTTAATCACTAGCTTGAAATGTTCTTTTCAGAGAAAAATCAGTATTACTGGTAAAAGATAGATTTTAAAGATAAACAAATAAATAGCTATCGTTTGCTGAAGAAATTTCATTCGCTTTTGGTAGCTGAAAATTGTATCTTCATACTATTTCTTAACAGTTTCTTAACAGAGAAAAAGTTTATGCGAATCTCAGTGTTTCTTTTACATACTAAAATTAATATCGCTTACTCAGATAGTTTATCCAGAGAAGGAGAAAACTATCTATCATGTGATCAGGAAATTTCAATCGCTTTCGGTAGCTGGAGAAAAATCTTTCTCAGTTTAAGATTTTCTTTAAAGTGAAAGAACTATATTATCATAAGATAGTTTATAGTATGAGATAAATCTTTATTGTACGCTTAAAATGTTTTGTAAACAGAGAGATTTCAATAGTTAGTAAATAATTTTACACAATCACAAGCTCAGAGAGAAATAGCCTTTTTAAATAAATGTTATTTTCTAGATAAATGAATAAAGTTTCCTTAATATTTTTCGAAGATAAATAGATTTTTCTAACTTTAGATTTTCTAAAAAAAAAAAACAAGAAAGAAAAATACGACAAAATCAGTATGTAAGTATTTTAAAAGGAGTAACATTACACATACCAACTCTGATTTTGTAGCACAAGATTTCTCAGTTAAGCCTGTGAACCACTAATTCTAATTCAAATTATCTCCAAATTATACCCAAATCATGCTCCTATTCAGCTATGATAAAGGAGAAAAATAAGTAAATTTAAGAATATTTTTTTTTTTTTGCACATATTTTCTTAAAAATGTAAGAAATATTAAGCAGATTACAAAATTATATAGGTGGAACTTCAAGGTAATATTAATGAAATTTTTTTTTGGTATGATATTTTATTAAAACAAATCAAGCATACTATTATCGAGACAAGTTGCAAAATGCTATGCAACATCATTTATTTTCTACATAACAGTTTATGTCGAGAGCTAGAGTCCATTAAAATAAGTTAATTATAGTATTTGAGCACCATGGTCACGTGCATCCATAACTGACTGAAAAATCGTGTGCTGCAAAAAAATACTATTTCATTGCCCTGTGTTTTTCTTTCTATATATAAAATTCCACCTACTTTATTTCCAATTTTGTAAAATGTAGTTTTAATTTTCTCACCCACCCAATAATTATCGCATACATACCTAATGTCAGTCATGACACTTTGTTTTAACAAACAAAAAAATTCTAATTAATTGAAAAGGTGAGAAAAAAATTAAAATTTCCAATTGAATGAACTTCAGTCATACGAGAGTACAAATGATATTAAACAACAAACAAAAAGTGTAATAAATAATAATAAAAGAATTGTTGAAACAATTGTTGACGACTTTATATGACAGTAAAATAATGAAAAAAAAAAACACAAAGAGAACATTATAATACTAGCGAGCAATAAAATCCCGTCTGACCTGAGTTTTGATATTAATGAATGTTCGCTAAAAACGAAAAATTTTCGAAACAAATATGTTCGAGAAAATATCAAGAATTATATTTATTATGAATGTTCGTAGCATTGAACTTTTATCGATAACTTCTCGATAGTAAACATTCGCGTAATTTTCAAGAATGTCAAAAATATCGAAATATTTAACTTTTCTAAATAAAATATCGAAACTAAATGTTTGGTAAAATTGTTTAATCTTCTAAATTTCTCGAGCAATTCTCATGTAATTAAAAAAAAAAACGTATTCTATTGTTTGTGCATGCAAAAGACTAAAACAAAGAGAATTTAGTATCATTCTTAAGACATATTTCATAGCGATCGGTTTCAAAATATTGTGCTTTGAAATGTAATATGTAAGTTCAATTTTTAAGCAATTTTTAATAAAAAATAATAATAAAATTTAGAAGAAATGTCTAGTAATGTCGATACTTAACTAAATAGATTTCCAAAAAAAATGGATTTGAGCAATAAAAAAATTAACAATATTGAAAAAATATTAATGACTTCTCTAGGTGAAGTTGAAATTTAGACAAAATGTTTTAAATATATTAGTTTTATTATTCATTAAATGAATTATTATTTTTGATATTTATTTTATTATTATGTATATTTTTTTTTTAAATTCGAGATATATTGTGTTAAGTTTGTAATAAAACACAACTTAGAAAATTAAATCAGCTTTTAATTGTAAATTTGGAACAAAATGGAAGTTAAAGAAAATAGAAAACTTGCCTTTTCGAACCGAACAATTTTCATAATTGCTTGATATCGAAAATGAATTACTAACGAATATTTTTACGTTTCGCTATTGATATCACTAAAGGTTTACTATTAATACAATAGACGAACCTTGAGATCAAAAGATTTGCTTCCATAAAGTGAGCGATGAGTGAGCTCAAGAATCTCATATTCGGATCGCCAACGATAGTCGTTCTCGAATGTTTTGTCAGAGAATGTATTGTCATTATCGAAGTTTGTGGTCAGCTGGGATCATATTTCGTAACCATTTCAATTTTTGGAAAGTAATACAATTTCTACATAATTATAAACGAAATTTTTAGGAAACAATTTAAATAATTAATTTAAAAAATACATTCATATGAGTAAATGGCATAGATATTCATCAATTATGTACTAAATATTTATGTGAAGGTTTTCAGTTTCATTCATATAAATATTTTGGTTGACTTGTTTTATGATATAAGAAATATAATTAAATATAATAATTTAATATTTTAAATAATTCTAAAATGATATAATCACAAAAAAGCAAAGCTTTGAATGTCATGAACACCACACCCATTATTGGTACAAAATCATGTTTAATTAAAAATAATAAAAATACAATTTGTATCATTTCTATTCATCAGATATTTTTTTAAAATTTAATTGAAAAGAATATTCAAATTCTCAGACATCTGTTTAAAGTAACTTTTACTTAAAGTTTCTGAAAACCATTATAAATTAAGATCGATTAAATTATAAATGATTCATGTTTTTCGCTAGTATTTGAATAAACTTAATTATTTAGGGTTGGTTGTTGAAAAATGTTCAACAAGTTTGTTGTAATGTGAGTACTAAATTAATAAAATTTTACAAAATTTATTTGCTACTGCTTGTGAAATTGTGAGCTTCTGTCCAGACGTAATAAAAATTTATTTTAACAAGCAAATAAAAAAGTATCACATTTACAAAGAAAACTAATTTTTTTATCAAAAATAACTAGAATGAATTATAATTTAAAATAAAAAGAAAATCATTGAGCCTGTATTTGTTTTATTTTACGTACAATGTGTTTTGAGGAAATTATCACACACAGAGCAAATTCTTAGGTGAATTTTTTCTAGAAATTAAAGTTAAAAAACATTTCTTTTTTGAAAATAAATAAAAAATTTATTTAAAATTTAGGAACCTGGTACATTTTCTCAATAAAAATGTAGACTGGATCTCATTGGATTAGAAACTTGGGTGATTGTATTGATTAATATCCATCAAGTCAGTATGTAAATATTTATAAGTTTTCGAGTCATTGGATTCCTGACAAAAATTAAGGATATTTTACTTGCTATATGTAGATGCTTTCTCTCACAACCAAATATTTATTTTTTTATTTTTTATTTTCTTTTCATTTTTTATTTTTTTAATTTTTATTTTTTTTATTTTAATTATGAATCAAAAAAAATTTTTAAATACTTTATTCCTTAAGTGTATTGCGTCGGTACGAAAATATGTTATTAATGTCAGAATAATAAACAAGGTATTATTTTCGATATTACACATGAATTTTTCTAAATTTAAAGCAACAAGAAAGATCTCTACGAGGAACTTATTTCACATTCCTTAAACTTAAATTTTAGAAATTTTTAAATTACAGAAAAACAGTTATTGAAAATGATGAATTTTTGTCATTACATGTTGGATGATCCACATCGCCGATCTACAATATAGTCTTTTGGAAGTTCGCACAAATAAATGGGTATCGAAACTGGTATCATTACTTCGAACGAACAACAAAACTCAGCTCACATTGTGACGATACTCCAACGAATCAATACAATTGGTACACACTCTCACCCATTCTTGTAGGCGCTCGAGAAATACCAAAACAGGCAAGAAAAAATTGCCTCAATAATTACAACGCAAAATTAAAGGGTACTAGTAATCTAACAAAACGTTCAAAAGGTTTTTCAAAGTTAGTTAGAATTTCATTTTTATGGTCACTTGAAGTTAGAATTTTTCGGAGTCCTTTTTCCAATTTAACTGGAAATAAAAAACATTTAAGTTGTTTAATCCGTATATTATTATGTGTTGCTGTTATTTTATATACACAATTATACTAGATATTTGCTAGATGCAACAGCCTTTTTACGCCCATTTTTGTCAGAATATTGTTTACTTTATTTGGCTTAACCTTATGCATAAACTATTGAACCGATTAAATTGAAACTTGCCACGCCCACTTTTCAAAATAAAAGTTACAAATTTTATAATTTATTAAAAAAAATATTACAGTATGATACAAGTGAACGAAAAGGACGCGACATACGCATACGGTCTAAATTTTATAATATACATTATTTTCTATTCCTTGTGCTTATCAAATTTAATGCAAATTGTCTTAGTAGCATCAAGAAAGTAACAAAATTGATTTTTACTAAAAGTGAGCTAAAAACTAAGCCTGGCATTCAACTTCTATTTTCTCGAAAAAAAAAAAAAAAAAAATATTTAATATATGTGGTAAATTTAATTTGAACTTAAAAAAAATATACTTGTTTACTAAAAGTGAGCATGTCATTATTATTAATACTATATCCTAAATTTCCTTTCGGAGAATGCACGATACATATGTATATGTGTTAAAAATCGCTTAAATCGGTTGAACAATATAACTACTCATACTTATATTGCAAACAATCTTATTATGAAGAGGAATGGGATATTTAATAAAAATCTGATATAATATCCAAGAGAAGCTTTGCATTACAAAAAACAATAAGTTCCCATAAATACATTAAAAATTACTGATCTAAATGTCTTTTATTTTCACAAATAATGAAAAAAGTGCTCCAAAAATATCCAAAATTTAAAAGTCCATAAAATCGAAATTCAATAGCTTAGCAAGTCCCTTTGACGACTTTATTAATGGTATACTTTTATTTTGCGTTGGTATCATTGAAGCAATATTCAATGACTCAAAATTTGTCTCATATTGTAATTGAATAAAAACAAATGGTAAATTTTGCTACAAAGGAGCAGATAAGATTGGAAGTTTGATAAAAGAAGGTCATTAAGAAATATAAATAGACTAGCTTCAGTTTTAAGATTTAAATACTTATTATGAGGTCCGAAAACATAATATTTCTTATTTGTTTTGGAAAAGAGAATAGAATGAAGTCAATTCCCTACCAGTTATTAGGCAAAGGAGTTCATTCTTCGAAGAAAGAGATAAAACCCAATTATTATTATGAAACATTTTTATATTGAATCCTTATTAAATTCATATGTTTCCCTTTTTACCGGGATATTTTTGCTAAAGAATATTTTTTCCATTTTTATCATATAAAACACAAACTCTTTTAGGTAATAATTTGGTTGTCCTAACTTGAATTAAAACTATTTTATATTAAAAAAAATTTATATAAAAGTTATAAATAATATTAAATAATATTTGTTTTATTTGTATTATTTTATATATATATATCTTTTTCATTAATCCTTTTCCCAAAACTACAAACAATTTACTTTACGAAAACAATTTCAAACACAGCGTAAGGGAATAACACACAAATATTCTTCCCACGACAAATTTTTATTAAATTTCCTGCTTCTAACTTTTTCAACAATTTCAAATAGTAAAATCTACTCTTTTCGCTTTTTTATCAGTCGAAATATTATACCATCTTAATTAAGAATAAAAATTTTTAATAAAACTGCTTCTTGTATGCACTATATTGTAGCCTTAATCGCCACTACCAGCATTCCCATAAGTCCTTAAAAAAGTTATTTTTAGGAAATATGACAGGAGTTTGGTTTTTAAGTAGTTGAATTGTCTAGAGCTTCTAACAAAAAATAAAAATATTAAAAATCAAATAGAGTTCTACTCCCAACTGAGGCAAATATATTTTTATAGCCTTCACCAAAGGTGTATAGGGTATATATAAGTTTATCATTACGTTTGTAATTTCCACAATTTCGGAGAGCAAAGAAGTAAATGTTTTCTAGATCCTTATAAGAAATGATGCCGATAGGACAATGTCCAATGACTGTCCGTTCGTCGATTGAAATGGCATTTATAAAGCGTACCGCTACACTATATATATATATATATATATATACATATCAAACGATCGAAAATCCCTTCGAGAATTTTGTTATTGAAATTCAACAAGATCGGTTCATAAATGGCTGAGATATGTGTAGAAACCGTTTTTTAGGCTTTTCGACTTAAAAATGGTTTAAAAGTCATTTGTAAAGCCTCGTGATAATATATATATATATATATATATATATATCAGATCAGATCAGAATTTTTCCAGAACTTATCTATTGATATTCAGATTTCGATTTTCTGGTTAAGAGAAAGAATAATACATTGGTTTAATTAAACCTTATATAATGTGATGCCTTAGAAAGCTTGATATGAACCGAGAGAAGCATTCAGTGACAGGATATGTTTTAACAGAACTACCTTATTTTAGTTTAAAATATTTAAAGCCACCACTTCAGTTTTGCTTAAGCTAAAAATAAACAGATTATTATTTGGAACAGATTTCCCGCTCAAAATTAGTTTTTAGATTAATTTACTTAGAAAATACAATTATAAGAAATTATTTCCAGTGCCAGTTGTAGAAAAATTATCTCTTTGTATTTCGGTAGTTTCCTACTAACTGAAGCTCTTTTTAATTGATAAACAATAGTACCAAAAGAATACATAAATGTTATCAGTAAGAAGCAGATTTTCATGCAAATGCATGCTGGTCCTCGAGAATTTAAAAACCATCTAAAGTATTTTTTTAACTGAATCACAATTTTTTTCTAAAATGATATAATGTATTTCGAAATATTTAAAGCCACCACTTCAGTTTCGCTAAAACGAACGCTAACTTCTTTCCGATATATAAATCAACTATAGAGCGTCCCCTGCGAAACCCTAACTGTTATTTTGCCATCTCCGACATATAAAAAAATCGTTTTTTTTTACAACAAAATGCAATAATTAACTATTAAAAATGCTCGCCCAATTCAAACTTCCTGCCTAAAAGTTTTAAAATAATATATTTTTTCTATAATTTATATTTTTATAAATCTTCAACATGTGTTAACAGTAGCTATAAAAATAAATATTATTAATATTCATAAAAATATACAATAATTTATAATGAATGAACAAAAACAAAAATGGAACACAAAAAAGCAACAATTCACAAAATCCAGAGTTCAATTTATCTTATTTAATTAATTATTAAGGAAAAAAATGACAGGAAAAAAAAGAAACAATAAAAAACCGTTACAAATTTAATATTTAATAATAAAAAAATGTTTTAATTCACAAATAACTAATAGTATTAAAATTCAATTTAATAGATTTTAAAAACAAAGAGATATACAAATTAGTATTCAATTAAATTTTTAGCTACATATACAAGTAAATGGAACTGTAGTGGTATAATTGTAATAATATTTATTATAACCCTGCCAACATTTTCTATCGAAATTTGAACTAAAGCTACACCTCATGTAGTTAAAATAGTCGAATATAATATAATTTTCTAATCGAAGAAGAATCGTCGTTAAGGAAAAAATGTGCCGCAGTTGTAATACTTCTTAGATGACACTATTTAGTGCATTCCATGGGTTTCGAAATACTATCATTTAGAAGTATAAGGAAGTACATGAGGAAAGTATCGAGATATAATCGCTTTTGTATAATAAAAATATTTTTAATGGAGTTGGAATATTTCTACTAAATATTTATAATTCTAATTGACCTAAATTTAAACACACTATAATAAATCATTATAACTATAAACTAAATTTATAACTCACTATAAGTTTAAATTAAATATAAGTTTAAATTAAAAACAAAAATCACTAATTAAATTTAACAAATTTTTATATTAACACATTTTCTATTCAACACTATAAGCAACATAATTGATTACTTTAAAAGTTATGCATTTCCTTAGCGAAATTACGTAGTGCTTGTTCTTTTTCTTTGCTCTAGAATGTAAACAGTCGCTCAAGTCAAGTTTTTTAGATAAAAATTCGATACTAATGTTTTTCGTTATGGCAAATTTGTGTATTTTCTACTTTTGAATATCCAAGAGTGTCATAAAAGATACTTTTTAATGGATGGATGAAAAAACTCTCTTTCAAATGCTGGTATGGAATAAGAATATTAAACGTTTGTGTACAAAATACACCATTTGAAGCACCTTATTAACCCTAGGAAATTGTTTTTTTTTTTCTTTTTTTAGAGGGAACTAAAAAGCATGAATTCAATTAGAATCTCTTCTCGATTTTTAGAAACTTAGTTTCCTGGTAGTTTCCTTTTAATCATACTTCCCTTTAACAAATTAAAAATTAAGTGAGCTATGATGGTAATTATGAAATTTTTAATCGCTTGAGAGCACCCCTAAATAATTTAGAATATATTTCAATGTAGATCTTATAAGCGTAGTTTTGTAAACATAAAATTAATATGAAAATTCGAGATACGCCATCGATATGCATACCAGCTGATTAATTTTATGTTAGGTTTCTTATTTTTTAATTTTTTTATATTTCGAATATTATATTTGCTTAATAAAGTGAATACCACAAATCCCCTACTGACTAAAAATTTGCAAATAATATTGTTAAATATTAAATAGTACTGATATTAAAGATAATAAAACACCGTATAGCATAAAATAAAACAAAACATGACGAAATGTACGAAGAGAAGTAGAAGTAGATACATAATGTATCTAGATCAGGAATGGAAAATTAAAATATTTGTCGGTATCAAAACAAATTTCAAATAGTAGCTTCTTTTCATCCTCAAAGTAATAAAATTCAAATTTTAGACATTTACTTTTTATTTGCTCCAAAACTCAAAGAATGTAATTTGTATATCTAAAAGAAGGATGAAATGCGATACAAAATCATTAAATTATTTTATTCATATTAAATATTATAGTAAAATAAGAAGATCTTGATAAAACGTGGCCATATTATTGAAATAAACTGAAGGAGAAAAAAGTCGTACAAAATCTATTCCTAAGATTCGAGAACTTCTGCTATAATTTTGTTAAAATATAATTCAGTATCAGATGTTTTTGAAATTCGCAACTTTTCACTTCAATTTGATTTAAAGAGCATATTAACTAGTAGTTTTTGGTAATGATTTTTGTAAATTAAACCTAAAACTGAAATATTTATATAATGTAGTTTGCTTGCCCTATATACTTATATCAATTATTTTAATGACCTGTCTAATTTTTGAAAACTCCAAAAACCATCATTTAATAGTGATAGTGCTGGTGTCCAATAAAATTTTAATGGACATAATCTAATTATTACTTCTGAACACAAATAGTAAATCTAAATAAAAGTAATTAAGAAAAACATAGGTTTCTGTTCAAAAATTATATCCTGGGGGCCTATATTCAAAACCCTCTATCTCAGGATTTCATGAAACTGCATTTTATAATAACCCTCATATATGATATAAATTTTAAATGAAAATTCCTAGTTTTTCTAATTTTATCAACGATTTCGTATTCGTCTATCTTACGGAATATATATTTTTGACAATTTAATTATAACATATATCAATTCTGACTACTTTATACATGGTAAATATGAATCTAGCCAAAAATGTAAATCGGTTGAATATCTCTTTAGATACACAATAATAAAATTTTTTTTTGTTTGGCGGCTATAACCCCCTTCAACCTATCAATTCTAGATCTTGACAAAAAAAAAATTATTCCCACAAAATCTGGAAACTTTCACTGTAATAATTACTTATATATGCGATAATCAGATGTATCTTGTATGGGGGCCAACACTTCCCCTATAGCTGCCCGGCCTATTTTCATATCAGTTATGATAATTGATACGGAATTCCCATGCAATTTTAAAACTTTTACTGTAATAGTTTTTCATTTGCGCAACAAATAATTTTTATTATTTTTTTATAATTATACATAGAATATTTTAAAAGAGCAGAACTCTCTATCACTTTTTAAAATTGCCAATATTGTAAAATACTAAAAACAAATTATATATAAGATTTAGTTGTGGTTGTAAATAAATATTGTAAAAGAAAACATTTTCAATACTTGCAAAATAAGAGAAACAAACAGTTTTTTGCTCTCCTGAAAAGTTGAGTTTTTCAAGACAGAGAGTTTTGAATATAGACTCTCGATAAGTATCTTCATAATATATTTTCAATTAAGAATGTTTAATTAGAATTGTGGCATATTAAGCTAATCGTTTGGCAGTATCAAATGATTTAAGGGAGTACTTCGGTACTTTTGTATGTTAAATAGTATCAAAAAAGTACTATAATATCAAATTTTCCATTCCTGATCTAGATATACCAACAAAAAATACATAAATAAGAAATACAAAAAATATATTTAAGTAAACAATTATATATACAACTATGTATATATTTATACATATGAGTATTTTGTCTGTATTTGACTGAACACCCAAAAATGATGACGAATTCTTTTTGCGCTAACTTTGTTAAATTTGGCTAAATTATTTTTCTTCTTCTTCGATTCTTATGTTGGAAGATTCTTTCGCACACATAGCCAGACATATTCCAAATTAAGTTTTTGTCGAAACAAAAAGATATAACAATTAATTGAAAACATTAAAAAAGAAAAAAAACGAAATAAATACCGTGGTAATGTAATGGAAAAAGAGACAAATTTGTTTAGAGACTAAAAATGAATAACACTATGGGACAAATTATAGGTCACCAAATACTGGCTTAATGATTTCAACGCGAAATTAACATAAGATAAATTAAATCTCCAAAGGTTTTTCAAAGTTAGTTCAAATTTCGATTTTATGGACACCTAAACGGATATTTTGGAGCACTTTTACCATTTTGTGTGTAAATAGAAAACATAAAAATCAGTAAAATTCAATGTATTTATTGGTGCTTATTGACTTGTAGATTAAAAATTCCCCTGCTTTTCTACGCTCACTTAGTTATGTTATGTTATGAGAAAATTTTTAATAATAATTTTTTTGAAAGCTCAAATGAAATTTCGCACATATACCAAGAACTTTTTGGAGAAAACTATTAACTATAATTTAAGTTGGACGTTAAGCTCAGTTTTTAGTTCACTTTCAACAAAAATCAATTTTTCTACTCTCTTCATACTACTAACACAATTCATAGACAAGGAATGAAAAATATTATATATTATAATTTTTTCTGGGTGCCACGGCTCTTTTTTGCCACTTTTATTATGCTGTGATACATATTTGACATTGTCATCAAAATATTTATAAAGTTTAAAATTTGCTTACTATGATGAAAAGCAACTCCTTCTTAAAAAAAGTGGGCGTGTCATCCAAGGAATATACATATGTAAAATGCTTCATTTTAGTCATGTTTCATTTAATAAAGTAAACAATATTATTAGAAAAATGGGCGTAGAAAGGGAGCGTCATCCAGAAAAAATCTAGTATAATAATTCCTTTAGTCCATAAAACAGCAACATATGATAAATTTTATTTCCAATCATATTGAAAAATTCCGAAAATTCCAACTTTAAAAGGTCGAACTGACTTTGTAAACCCCTTATGTGTAATTTGAAATGTGTTTCTCCTTTAACAAAAATAAAAAAAAAAACCTTCTACTACCATAATAGTTGCCTAAAGAATGAGTTTAATAAAGCTTTCATCACATTTTTTTTTTTTAATATCAAATAATGGGATACATTACAAAATAAATAACTCCCTTAAACATTAAAACTCTAAAATTAGTAACACATTATTAATATGTAAACTAAAATTAACTGTTAAAAAATCGAATGAAATAAGATTAAACACTTTTTCTACGCTTACATCCCACTGTCTGCGAGGAGAACATATGGACAAAAACAATAAAAAAAAACACGAAAAAAATGTGCAATAAATTTAACAAGTCTAAAGAGAATTTAAAATATATATAAAAAAAACTTTTCTTAATTTAAAACAATCACACAAACCAATTTGTTTTATTTTTTTTTAATTAAAGTAAAAGTCTAAATTGTTCATTTTTTAATTAAAATAAATGAAAAAGTTTTATGTACCTAAATAAAAAATAAAAAAAAAACAGATCAGAGGTCAAAATCTTAAGAACTATAATTTTTCTTAATGATTAACTTATTTAGTCATTTGTAATAAAAATTGCAAAAATATAAAATAAATATAAAGGTTTTTTGAAATTTGTAGCATGAGATTTTAATTTAATAGAAATTGGGTTTTCTGTTTATTTATTTAAAAAGAAAAGTTTATCATAAATTTTCTAATGACATCTGAATTCAAAATATACTGATACGAGGGTAATTACCTGATTATTGTTGCTGTTACGATGTTTTAAAGACAACAACACCGATATTAGAATACCACTAAAATGAATTTAAATTGCATTTTTAAGCAACAAAGTTACTTGTTTTTAAATAAAAATTATTTTCGTTTAAAATTATACTTAATTTTAATTGAAGCTGCAAATCAAATCGGAGATTTTATGAAGCTACCAATTATGTTCAATATATATATATATATATATATATATATATTGAAATAATTTCTGAAGGGATTATTTTCAGATCAAATAATTTTATGCAGATACTTTATTGTAAACCTATTATCACATCTGATCTGATTTACCAAAAATATTCTCTTTTTCTTACTATAATTATATGCTGGAATAGGTTTTCTAAAAATCTAGTTTTTGGATTAATTTATTTATTTATTCATTCATTTTGTGTATTATTAATTTACAGTAAGTGTCAGTTTTTATCTTTTGTTGGCTCTCACTTTATTAGTAAGTTTCCTTTAATAATCTATAATTTAAATAACTTTCATTTGTAGTTAATTTCATATAAATAGCTTCATTCATTAACTCTTCAAGGTTACTCTTCATCAAATGACAATTTTTTAGTTAGAAAAAATGTTTTCTTGTTTTAAAAGAAATGTTATATAATTCAACACTTAATGGTCTGTATTAACCCGTGTAAATTTTTCGTCATAAAAATAAATTTAGCCTTTCTGGGTTAAATAAGTTTATTTCATTAGAAGTAAGAACAAGTACCAATTTATGCCCCTTGTGTTTTTTTGATTTTATCCATGGCAATTTCTAACTCACATTTTATATAAAAATTTAAAATTTATCATATCTTGCGCATATTGGTTCAGAAAATCAAATCTATCAGAAAAATAAATTTTTAGTCGGTAAATTACAAAAGTGCCATTGCAAAAGAGTATTAAAGATTATGTTTGGAAGACAGATCATACATACGCTCAGGAGCTGAGATGGGAGATTTCAAATTAAAGTACCTTTTACATGTAGATTGTTTGTTTCTTATTCCATTTTAAAGATTTTAAAATTTTTAAAAACACACATTAATCGTCTAATACCCGTAATTTCTCCTAGTAGGTATTTATGATATAAAATATCTACTAGTTGTCATTACCTAATAAGTAAAGTAACACTTACTTCTAACCCTCATATTTTTGCACCATAGATAACTGTGCACTGTTATGTATTTCATATAAATCCATGCATAAATGCCAACTTTTTTTTGCAACTTTTCAATTTTTCACCATTTTTTGAGAAACAAAAAATTTTAAGTTTGTAAAATATTTTAAAATTTTGAAGAAAAATATATATTTTTTTAACAATAACTATTTAATTTTTTCGAAACTCAGAACTTATGAAGGTATGACTTGCAGGTAATTCGAATTAGAATTTTTTAATATTTTTTAAACCAAATCAGGCAAAGTTTTCGAACCTAATTAATTTTTAATATAACGGTTTTTCTTGAGAACTAGAGTCAATCAAAAAAAGTGATTTATAGGCATAGAACCATGATCACATATATCTAAATTGACTAAGAAATTCCATGCCGCAGGATCAGTGTTGCCCCGTATTGTAGCCAAGGTAATCTCTATCGAACTGTGCTGACTGTCATGTTAATGGCAGACTGGAAATATTTCTACTCATGTTAGTATATAAATCTCTTAAGACTGACAATAAAGTATTGAGTACAAGGTACTTGAAAAAATCATTAATATTCAACAACTTCAATCGAATTTAATTTACAATATAAACATTTCAAATTTCAAAAACTATGCAATTCAACAAAATACAAAACTAATGGTACTTGGTAGTTACAAATGCATTTTAAATTTTTTATAATTATTATCATAATTCTTATACCTGCTTACCTTCAAAACTGATGTGAAGCTTAAGTATGTATGTTGGGAGAAATATTAAAAATAAAATTATTTATATACATAAATCACGTTTTAAATTTTCTGTAAATAAGATAAACAATTTAAATTTATTTTTTAATTATTATTTTTTAAATGAATATTTTTAATTGCACTTTATTTATAATTTAAAATTCCACAACAGTTATTTAGTTATCAAGATTATTTTCTGATTGTTTGAAATTTGTTTCCAATAATTAATTTCTAATTCAATATTTATTGAAACAAAAATATCACTTACACATATCGAAAAAATGTTAATAAAAAAATTAATTTAATAATTTATTCTCACTTAATTTAATAACGTAAACTTATTTTTTTTATTATTTATTATTATATTTTTTTTTTTTTATCTTTTATTTTAATGGCAATACACTATCAATTAATCTTGTATTTTATTTACCTACTCACAATAACACACTATCATTAAAAAACATAGAGACACAAAGAATAAAAGAAGAAAAAACAATTCTCTACGTTGTCGACTAAAATCACGCGCGATTTCCACTCACAGACACTTTATAGACTATAAAATCGTACTGACTTGATGATCAGCAAAATGCAAAAGTTTAAACGTAAAATTTCTCATAAAAAATAAAAACAAAAACAATATAATGTTTGACAATAATAAAAAACACAATAGAAGCGTGAGGCGACAAATAACATTTTAAAAATTATATATTATTATGTAGAAACATGAGGTATCAGCAAAATGATCCAAAGCAAATATAGGAAAATCATTCATTTTCATTTTTTTGGGTAATCAAGGAAAATTACCCAAAAGAAATGAAAAATTTTGTTAAAAAAAGTGAAAAAAAATGCACAAATATTTACGAAAAACAACCCTCTTCTAATGTCCATTATGACTCTTTCTGATATGAAAATTAATACATTATGTGATAAAATTTCTGAACAAAATCAGCTATATTCAAAAAGCAAATATTTTTAACTTTGGCATTTGGATTCTGGTCTGGATTAAAAAGGATTCCTAGACAGTTGCCTTCGGTTGGACGCAAGGGTTTTCAACCCTGGCGTATTTAAAATCCCGGTTTCTCTAAATCAAACTATTTCTGAATAAGATGATTGTTTACTTTACTCTTTTATGCATGTTGTAGGAATTTAAAAGCATAAATAAAAGGAGAAAATCACCTAAAATATCAAAAATGAGTAATCAAAAATGAATTATATTCCAAAAATGACGAAAAATCACCGCAAAATTTTGACTTGAAATGAAATATTACCCAAGTATTACCCAAATTTGTATAGGAATTTTTTAGGCGATTTTTCTTTATTTGATTTGGGCGATTTTGCTTTGGGTCATTTTGCTGGCAATCAAAAAAAATTATTATATACATAGTTTTATTCAATTAAAAAAACCTTTTGTTTTTTATTTATTTAATATTTAATAATTCATATTATTATGCAATCACTATAATTGTGTTTTTCGCTTAACGTTATCATTGTGCTTTATTATTTTTTAAAAATACAAAAAAATTATGTTTGTACATGTTATTTTAGTATACAACTCTCCCTGATGCTCTCTCTGTAATGCTCTCGATTTTATTGCGTTTACCATATTCTTTTGCAGGTATGATAAATGTGATTTTCAGTTTTATACTAAATTGAATAAAAAGTTGTACCCTTTGTGCCGTTTTGCTATATCGTGATAAATTGGTAAAGGTATTTAATGAAGACGTAACGACAGAGAGAGTACCTAAATCCAAATAAAAAAGGGCTATGAGCTTCGATTTATAAGTATAATTCGTAGAATTCCACCGAAAGTTTTAAAGTAAAAAATAAAAACTCATAAAAATATTAAACCTTTCAATGTTGAGTAATGGAAAGTAAAACGTTTTTGTTTTGTCGAAAAAATGTCCAAGTTAAACTAAGTGAACTGATATCTAAAAGTCACTTCAAAAAGAATAACATTGAGGTCTAAATGATTAAAAATTTGTACGCAAAAATTTAATAGTACTAAAAACAAATTTTAGCTAATATTCTAAAATAATTTCTGAAGGAATCCAAAAAATGTGTAAAAAACATTTTTTTAATCAATTAAAAAAAAATTTTAAGAAGCAAAATTTTATAACTGTGCTAAAATAATTAATTAAAATAAATGAGGAAAAAGTATTTAAAAATTTTAAAAATAAACGTAAATTAATAAATTACTTTTTCTGAAGAAGAATTAGTAGAAAGTCATAAGCGGCTATACAGAAGCATCTCCCAACAGCTTCTATCTGCTGCCATCAAGTTATTCACGTGATAAATCGCACAATATTCTCAAGTTTGCAGCTGTATTTATCATCCAGTTAGTTGTGGCATTGCGACCCTAACCATTTAAGTCAAAGTCAGTGGCAAATTATGTATTCCACCACTTACGGTTCCTCAACGTCCTCACATTACCTACGAAGATTCAGTGTGCGTTGTCCCAACTCCTTAATTTACATCTGTTCAGACAATTTTCCGTGATAAATAGTACTTAAACTTCTTCCGTTTCTGCCTTACATTATCATTTCAACGCCATGCAATCGGAATAGCAGAACATTCCATTCTTTTAATAAGTTCATGTCTAAATATTATATATTTAAAATAACAATATATTTCAAAGAAGTGTATTTCAAAACTTCAGAAACATTTATTTAATATATTTGAAGCACATCTAATATAAAGAATTAAATTTATTATATTTAATAATATACCGTTCCTAATCCTCACTTTTATTAAATTCAATAAATGGACTAATTATTCTATTGACCTAATCATTTAGTATTTGAATTTATTTACTTTTTGCTGGTGAGGATCTACAGAGTTACGTTCGTTAAAGTCTATATTTAAGTAATTTGTTATAGGATCACCATAATGTAATTACAAAGTGACCACAGATATACAAAAACAATAATTGCTTGTATTTTGTTAGTATAAATCCACTGCACATAACATAGTGTCTACATTAGAAAATTTTTTATCAAGACAAACGTCAAACTTAACGTGAATTTGTGGAAGGTGGCAATAGTTGCACAAAAACAACAATATGGCGTATTCCTTATTGTTTTTTATATATGCAGTTTGACAACTGTAACAACCAAAATAATAATCAGCTGTTTAACTAAGCTTACCTTGTATTCGCACTGATTTTGACGTTTGTTTTGATAAAAATTTGCCTAATGTAGACTCTAGGTAATGACAAAATGCTATGAATAAAAAATGAGAAAATGAGGAATACATAGTGTCTACATTATAGATTTTTTTTATTAAGGCAAACGTCAAACTTAACGCAAGTTTGTGGAAGGTGGCAACAGTTGCACAAAAACAACAATATGGCGAATTCATTATTATTTTTTTATATATGAAGTTTGACAACTGTAACAACCAAAATAATAATCAGTTGTTTAACTAAGGTTACCTTATATATATTCGCACTGATTTTGACATTTGTTTTGATAAATATTTGCCTAATGTAGACACTATGATAAGAAGAGTAAATAAATGTGGAAAAAATATTATATACGAATACAAAAACAATTTGACAGTTTCGAACGGTATGTACAAGAAAAATATATAAATCAGCTGGGTTTACGAGGTCACTTTTTTATTACACCACGTAGGATTACCAACGGCTGTCATATAAAAATTAAATTATAATTTTATACTAGAATAGTATATGCTAAATGAAAGATTTTCGGCTAAATATGTGTAAAATATGCTAAATTTAGCTGCAAAAATGCTGAAATACTCACACTGCTGCAGAACTTTTGAAGATCAAATTGTACTGAATTTACAATTTATTGAATTTATCATCCCTGTTCTTGTATTATCTTCAAAAGTACTGCCAGATTAGTGTTTGAAGAACGCATAAAGTGTGCTTCGATAATTAAAATAATAAATAGATAAATATTATTTATTTATTTTCTTTTTCTTTTCAATAAAATGAATCATTATCAAAGAAAAAAAAAAAAAAAAAACTACTCTACTCCACTATATGTATGTAGGAATAGCAAACTTGTATCAAAATAAATTTCAGATATTTTTTATTTTTAGTTCAGTTGAATTAAGTCTGTTTTATTTACATTGGTAACGTCATTTTTATTATTACGCTTTCAATGTTTTTTAAAAAATTATATGAATAGACTACGGTACAAAGTTTATAGAAATTCCCATATTGCGGTAAAAAGTGACGTAGTCTCGTTTTTCTTTATGTACTTTCAATTCAAACAAATTGTAGGTTATGAATTTTATGTAGAGAACAGTGTTGCCAAGAGGTGAGAAAAAAAGATTTAGCATCATTGAACTTTAAAAAAGGTCAAAAATGGCCAAATTCCTCAAAAAATAAGACCAGAAAAAAGTTAAATTTGTTTAATTTAAAAACTTATTTTTTCTCGTTTTCTTAAGTTTTTGATATTTTTTAAAGATATTATAAATAAATTTTCAAATAAAACTCGCCCAAGCGAATTTGGGTTATAATTCATATGAAAATTATTTGAAGTGATTTTTCGGTATTTTTTAAAATTTTTGACACATTTTTCGCTCTTATAAGATTTTTTTTAATATTATATTCATAAATATTTTGTATTATATTCGTAAATAGTTTCTAATAAAATATATTAAAAAGTTATTATAATAATTAATTTAATAATTCTATAACATCAGTTGTTGTTTTTTATTTGGATAAAAAAATCCGTTATACATATATTATATAATTAATCTCAATTTTTTATGTAAATAAATACAGAAAAATGCTTAAATGGATGATTCTGTAAAAATAAAATTAGTAATAGCAAATAAGAAATTATTTTCTTTGTTGTTGAAATAATAAGATTTTAAGAATCAAAAAAGGCTAGAAAAAAGCTAGAAGATAAAACGCTAAAAGCAAAATAAAAATTCTAGATTTAGCCTTAAAAATGTTAAACTGGTAACACTGGTAAACAAAGAGAAGGTAATTAGGTACTAAGTGCAAGGGATGTATCAGCTTAAGCAATTAAAGTTTAAAAAAATTTAGACAAATTTATATTTTTACCCAACTTATCATTCTTTACATAGTTTTTGGAGCTAAGAAGGAAGAGTTTAAATAATATTCTTAATTTTCTAAAATATTTGTTTTAACTGTATGAAACCTTTAAGATATACAAGTATGTTTTAAAATATTTTTTATATAAATCTACCGTTTTTATTTGACTGATGTGATAAACATAGAACACATTTACGATGTAAAATAATGGCAACAACAAAATACACGTAAAATAACAGAATTTTATGAGTTTTATAACATCGAAAAAATCATATTTTCTTCACCTCTAATCCGATTTTATCAAGTGATGGCTCATTTTCCTTCAGGTAAGATATAGTATTAGAAAATAATAAGAAAAAAATATGTTTTCTAATAAAGTGTGAGCTAAAAATGGCTGCAAATTTCAAAAAATAAAAATAAAACATTTAGTTTGTGTCCTTAATATCTTACACAGTTTAGCTATGAATACAAATGTGTATATATGTACATACTTTTTTATAAGGATAAAGCCTCTTCTTTTAATGTAATTTAAAATTGGTTGACAGGCTTTCGAAATAAACATTTTTAAAGCCGCTAAGTTCGAAAAATCAGTCTTTTAGATATAACTCCCGATTTCAGAGGTATATCAAAAATTCTAAGAATGGTATGATCATCTACTCACGATTATATACACACTACAATATATTACATTCCAGAAGTTTTTTCACTGTAGCACCGCATAAATATACGAAAAAATGCTATCACGAAAAATGGTTTAAAAACTTTATTTTTATATGTTAAGTTTAGTACAAGACTTAAAAATATTTAAAACTTAGTGAAAGAACAGTTTTTATGCCATTTTTGATATGCAATATTTTTACTGAAATAGGATCGAGAATTAAATTATCTTAACAAAATTTATTTCGGAAAAATTTAGAATGCTATCTTCGGTGTAAAATTTTATTATTCTTCACATTATTCAAATTTATTAGTTGCACCCAGAGAAAATTTAAATTCAACACATTTTGTTCAAATTATTAACTAAAATTGATATCAATTGATGCCAATTTAGTATCGAATTATTAAATTACATTATCAAAAAGCCGATACTGTAAATTGTCAATATGACAGCAACCGTCGAAGATTTTGAATATAATGTTTTCCTCTAGTATATATTTTTTTTGAAAACTAGTTTCTTTTGCAAAAGATTTTAGTTCAGGAAAATTTGAATATTGGAATTTGATGGATAGAAGCGAATGTAGCTTCGTCTTGGTGTCACATGTACGCTACGCGAGTTATTTGCAGTTAAAGATAATAGAAGTAATTTTTTTCTAATATCTCACTTATTATGCATGTTTCGGTGCCATTATAACATTTATAGGTTACAGAATTTCCTACAAATTTGCTGAAGTGCATTTTTATGTGCCAATTTTGGAGTTACGACGCATTTTTAGTCCGATTTGGTGTTTTTTTAGTCTCCGCTATATTTCCGGGCGACATTATGAAATGTTTCATCTTCTGCTACACAATTTAATGAGGAAGCACTTCCTGGTCCATATAGGGATGTCCAGTTATGTCAATTTTATAATAAGGTTACAGGCTGAAACTAAGTTCAAAAATGAAAAGCTTCTGTTGCATAACGTAGCATCCGAAGGTGTAAATGAGGGTATTTTTATTACATGAATATTTTTATTACACGGAAACGTCCAGCTTGTCTCTTTGCTATTTTTTCTGATCTCAAGACTTTATTCACGATTTTTAAAAAAGTGAAAAAACTTTAAACTTTCATATCTTTGATTTCCACTATCTGCAAATTTTATGTGTCACCCTTATTTAAAATTTCAGCTTTTCAAGTCTGTATTGATCCATGAACTATTTGTACGAAATTTCCTTGCCGTACATTACCCGTACAGTAAGGAGGAACAATTGAGCTATATTTCGTTCCCCTAGGAAAACCCCTACCGCCCTATCATATCTAAATCACCTTGGAATTTCATAAGAAATATCTCGATGTGTTACAAATGGAATGACGAACTCAATATAGCCCAATCTTTTTAGCTGGTGGATAAAAAAGTAATATATGAAATAAATATATCTTTACTACAAATTTCTGTAATAATTATTCTGGGACAAGGTTATGGTAAAATTAAAAAAATCTATAAACCTATTTTGGATATTTTACAATTTTAGCTATAGAACCACATTTGATCCTAAGAGACTTTTAGAGATACTCCTCTCTAATTTTTTATTGCGCAGTGTCTGATGGTTCTATGGTATTCATCTTTAGTTACGCCTCTGTGATATTTTATGTTAGTATTGCTTTTTATTTCAGTGTAAACAGTAATTCCTTAAGACACAAACTGAAATATTTCTTTACCTCCTCATCATGATATATAAATAGGCTTCAGGCAAAAACTCAAGAAAAAGTTCCCCAAAAATTACGTCTGTGGCCTTAAGTCTAGTTTGCTCATGAAATATTATCTAGCATAGTATGGTGTACGTCCTATTTTAAAATATTAACAAAAATAAATCGGAAATAATAACTAAAGTTTAGGTATAAGAATAAATTTTTCTGAAAAAGTTTGTAGACTGCAAATCTAGCAAAAAAGTTTGTATTGTTGAATTTTAATTTTTTTTTTTTTTGAGTATGTTATCTTTGAATGTCATCACTATGGTATCCATGTCAAGTTGCAATGAAAGACCAAATATTTCATGAATATTTAATATTTTTAAAGGGATTCATTTATGTCTATATATATATATATAAAACTAGGAATCCGTTTTCACTTGGTGTTGTTACATATTTATTTAAATGTTGCATCACAAAAACTTTAGAAAATATCCCTTTGAATATAGCCTTTTCATTATTCCGACCTTTTGGAGCCTCCAAATAAGCTACGGATTTCTTTCTTATACGTTTTGATTTTTTTAATCAAGCAAATCGATTCATAAACAACTGAGTTATTGGCATTTCTTTTTTTCATTTATTTAATTTCTGCTTCTCCTATAGTTGTTGCTTTTATGGTTACTGAAAAACAACAGCCATAAACTAAAGCATTGATGGTTTTTCAACTTTCTGAAGCACCTACATATATAAACTTATATATAAACTACGGACTTGATTCTTTCACAGCTCCTATTTAAGCTATAGACTTCTATCATATCATTCCAGCTCCTATTTAAGCTGTAGACTTCTATCATATATATAAATATATATATATACATAAATATATATATACATATATATATAAATAAATATATATATATATATATATATATATATATATATATATATATATATATCTTTGCAATTTTCATATTTTTAATTAATTTTGTCTACATTTGGTATTGTTGTTTGATTAACTTTAAAATATATTAATTTTTCATATAATTTCCCAACACCGGTAAAGGGTATATAAAATTCAGTACAGCCGAATTCTATATGCCCTTCTTCTTTTTTTAATTGTGTATCCTTCGACATTTTGAGGTTCTTTTCAGAGAAAATTTGTCATCCTGGAGAAGAACTGAGCACGCATTTTCGCCATGTATGGTCAATTTGTCCATGTGTAAAAAAGAAATTGGAAAAACGTTGCACGATGTAATAATTATTGCATCTAAAACCAACTAGTTAATCATTACTTAATTATTAAGTATTATCTAGGGTATAAAATATTAAAACTAGTTCCAAACCTTTTTCAATAAATAGAAAAGTTGTTAATTTAGTAGAAACATTAAACAAACTATAGGGCCTTTAAAAGTCATCCATTCCTTCCTCGATTTATAAAATTATTCATTGTATATCATTTATTTCCCAGATGGTTTATTTCACTTAATATATACACTTAAATGATTTTATATATAAGCAATTATTATTTATTTCAAGATCTTACAAAAACAATTGAAACAATTGTAAACGATTAAACAATTATTTTTCGAAAAACAGAAACGTTTAAAGTTCTTGGGTGTCTGTGGGGGTTTCCCACAGTATCATTTGGCAATAAAAAATAATTCATTCCTTTTTGCAAGCACATTCGTATGTACATGGTATGAAAAAACGCCGCAATTTATTTTAAAATAATCATTAAATTTTCTACAAAATTTCCTTAAAATCACCATCATACATATTGCACTTTGAATGTAGTAAAATGATGCAAAACTAAGAATGAATGACTGTGAAAGTACTTGGAGAAAAATATGAACCTTTTAAAGTAAAACAAAATAAAATTTTTTCAATTTAAAATTAATTAAATAATAAAATCTTCTAACAAATAAAAATTGTAGTAAAGAAACATTGTCTAATAATTTTTTTCATTTTATTTGTTGAAAAATTTTTTTATCACTGATTTATTAAACTATTGTATAGCATAGTTTAACGACATTTGGAATTTCTTAGCGAATTAAAAGAGGAGAGGAGAGGTTTTATAAATTAATGCAATTTATTTATAGATAAATTACAATTGAGTTAATTAATAGGAAATCGTTAAAAAGTGGTAAATAATTTAATATTACAAAAAATTCACACACCAATTTATGATGATTTATTAAGGAAAATGTTTCAAAAATTGAAATATCTAAGAAGATTTAAAATTTTTAAATGCTTCAACAAAATTACTACTAATGAAATTTCCAAGAAAAATTTCGCGGCCCCAATCTTTAATATTACAAAAATAAAAGGAAAAAAACAAATGTAAAGCAGGATCGTCGAGGAAAATTGGCCCACAATTATGGGGAACGTTCCATTGAGGTGGTGGTAGTATTATCTCATCGGTAAATATTTAAATAATTTCGGTTTTGCTTTTAATGGATACTATGGTTGTCGCGAAAGAAGACGGAAAAGATGAAACAGTTTTTCATCTTATATACAAATGAGCATTCCTGAACACATTCAGATACATTCATCGGCAAACACTTACTAGACAACGAGTTTTATTAGATATGATAATGCCAATAGTAGGAACTTGTCTTTCATCTCACTAGTATCTGGCTTTGATCTAGCACTATTATTCAGAATGAATTTATATCGATTTGTAAACCTCATTTGGCATCGTTGTTTTAAAGATAGGGACTCTAGTTTGTTTTTTCTTTTTTTATTACTCAGCACCAAACATTCATTCAAGGGACAAATGTAGACATATTAATTTTACGATAAACATATTATGTATACCCTCCTGTCAAATTTCCATAGTGCCCCTATAACTTAACAACAGGTTTGAAGCATCGAGATAACTGACGTAATTCGTTTGTCTCTCAGAAATATTAAAAAATTTTTCATCTAAACTCAAATACACCGATTTATAAACTTTGGTCATATAATATATAAATAATTTTATTCTATAACTAATTGTAGAAAAGAATTTACAAAACCGGATAAAAATATTGGGCTATTTATTAAAAAGCTGGACCAAGATTTTGCAAAATGTGCTATCAGGAGCGGGGCTATTGAGTCTTTCCTGATTGATATATTAAGCCCTCCTTCTAAATTTAAAATTGTACACTCCTCTGCTGTTCCTGTGTGAAATTTTACGTAAAACCGGCTTATTAGAAGTTACAAATTTATTTTCAAAACTTTTCGATTCTGCCCCACTGTGCAATATTAGCCAAACTTTTTTTCTTGGACATTTCCTCATCTTTGTCTAGGACTCCAACAAATAAATTAACAATATATCGTAATTCAACATAAGTAGTTTGAAATGGCCAAATAACAATACAAATTTGTAACGACAGTCTACTTACTTGATAGATTTTGAGCCCGAAGTTTGTTTAAATTGCGATGAATCTTTAGGCAGTAACCTTGTCAAAACTTTTACATGTACGAAAACCACAACATCTACCAAAAAGCGATTTCTCGACAATTTTTGTAAAAAAAAGATGATTAAATATCAAAACCCAATACATGTTATATAATTTGTCAGTGCCTTCTTGAAATATGGCAGCACTAAAAAACATTACATCGAACATAAGATGCGTTACAACTCCAAAAATGATGATACATAAAAATATATTTCAATAAATTGTACGAAATATTGTAGTCTATAAATGACATAATATAATTAAAATATGCACGATGCGTAGTAAACGATTTATAGCAAAAAAAAAAAAAAAAAAAAAAAAAAAAAAAATACATTTTCGAATACATTTCAACCCCTTACTTTCCTGGACTCTTTTATAGTCGAAAATAAAAAAATCGCAAAATATGCAGAATTTGTGCATTTAAAGAAACATATGCAATATTATGAAATTTATCTCTACCTTTCATTTTGATACAAATGTATTCGAGTTAAAAAGGAAATTTTCTCACGAGTAGGAAAGTGAACAGAACAAATTTTTCTGTGTCACAAAATTTAAATTTTTGTAGTTTTTCCACATATTCAAATTATAATTGATTATAATTTCAAAAAATTTTACTGGCAAAAAATAAAAATTTGAAAATTGAAAACTAAAAATTTATGAGAAATGAAATTTTTCTTACTAAAAAATTGAAACAAATAGCCTGATTTTGTAAAACGAAACGGAAATTCGTTTTGAAAAGTCATGTGAAAAACACAAGTAAATTCAAATTTATTTATTGTTTTCCATAAAAATTGATGAAGCGAATCTTCATTTCGTTTTACAAAATTAGGCCCTCAAATTTCATGGGAAATTTACTAAAAAATGACTTAAAAAATGATTTAAAAAAAAACTAACAAAATTTAATTTCAAATTTAAAAAATGAAAATAAAATTTTGTGCAGAATATTTTACAACATAATTAAAAATTACTTATAGCCAAGAAACCAAATTTATTATAAATTATAAATTATTATAAATTGTGAAATTGAAATTAAGGACGTCAATTTCATAGCACAATTTTGCTAGCTAAGTTCACATGTATTCTTATGCTCCTTCATTTAGTCGTTGCTGAGAGAACAAAGAATACTGGAAAAAATTAATGAAAATAAATTGTAATAATCGTAATGAAGTATTTACTTTTACGTTTTGAGGAGCCGCAGAACAAAAAAGTACTTTTTCATATTGTTAACAAAACGTAATTTTCAAAAATTGCATGCAAATTTCCAAATGTTCGAAATGTAAATATATTGTTATATCTTAATCATTTCAAAGACAAATTTTAAGTTAAATATCATCTGTGCGCTGGCGAAAAGTCCTATGTGTTATTGAACAACTTTTCATGAGATCCAACAAAATTTATACAAAATTACAAATTATAATATTGGAACTAATCCAGATATTTGAAAAAAGATTAAAATTAAAAGTGGACGATTAATAAAAGTTTTACATGGTCCAATAAAGAAATTGGAAATTACACAAAGGAATTTTCGCCAGCGCATGGATTATGTATTGTGTTTTATAATATAATATTCCTGAAAAAGTGCCAAAGCTTTTTTTTTAATTAAAAAAAAAAACTTTTTTTAAATATCCAACTTTTTCATCTTGAGTGTCCAGCTTTTTGTGAATATGAGTATTTTTGGCAGCCCCAAAGACATCATATATGTTTTTTTTTTTTTTTTTTTTTTTTTGAACTAATGACTTATTCTATTTTATGGCTAAAATGGTTAACTTTATTCTGCTCTTTGCCTTCTTTTGTGTTCTACTCTAAAAAAAAATGTACTAGTGTTTCCCTTAAATTTAAAAAAATATGTGACATGTTTTACCCTTAAATTAAATAGAGGGTGAACATGATGTATTTTATTAAAAGCAAACTCGAAAATTTTTGAATAGAAAAATTTATTTTTACCAGGTTATAAAAATTTCCAAATCTAAAATTTCACAAAAAATCCGAAAATTCAGCAGAACATAATTTCACAAAAAAAAAAAAACGAAGATTTACCAAAAATTGAAAATTTCACCAAAAATCCAAAATTTTCCCAAAAGTTCGAAATTTCACAAAAGTACAAATTTCGCCAAACATTCGAAATATCATAAAAAATTAAAAAAAACTTTTCAAAAATTCAAAATTTCAACAAAAATTTCAAATTTTCATAAAAAACCTCCAAATTTTTGGCAAAAATTCTAAATTTCACCAAAAACTCAAAATTACAAAATGTCAACAAAAAACCTAAATTTCACCAAAAATCCGAAATTTCGGCAAAAATTCAAAATTTTACCAAAAATCCAAAAATCTTATTAAAAATACGAAATTTCACCAAAAATTCCAAATTTTAGAAAAAATCGGAATTTTCGCCATAAATTCGAAATTTCATCAAAAACTAAAAATTGCCCCAAAAATACAAAATTTCGTTAAGAATTTCAAATTTCACAAAAAGTTATGAAACTTCGCCAAAAATTCGAAATTTCACATAAAAATTTATTGCTAAACATTTTTAAAATACTTATAAAATTGTAAAATTTAAAAAAACACAAAGAGGAATTGTATGCTGCCAAAGGTAATGTGTAATTGACCTTACGACATTATTTATCATTATACGTCATAATTTACATAAATCTGTATTCAGTTTAAAAAATATTCCATATTAACATCAGTTTGGTACCATTTAAATTGATTTAGAAAATTATATAAAATACTAAAATATGTATTCTTATAACATGTAAATAATTTTTAATTATGTATATGTGCTGGTTTGGCAGCACAAAATTTTAGTTTAACTTTTAGCATTTTTTTTTAAATTTTTATCTTCTTTTAGTTTAAAATTTTTAATAAAAAAGAAGTAATTTCACATAAACTTAAAATTTTTATTTTTCAAATTTTAATTCGAACAAATTTTAAATATTAATTTCTTTGGTAGTAAAATTTTATGTGGAAAGAAAATTGTATTATTAAAATTATATTTATTAAACTAAAAGCTATTTGAAATATTTTATATTTATAAAACATGTTCAGTTCAACTTAAGTGACAGTTTAATAAATTTTTATATTTGGAATTTCTTTTCTTTTAAAAACTAAGACCACACATATTGCTGTATGGTTTTTTGTAATAAAAAAAAAATGGTTAATACATATAATTTCCTACCCTGTTTTTGGATACCATTTTTAATTCTTTTAGATGTAAAATGTTATTCATAATTTCCACAGAAATATTTTAAAAATAAAATAACATTTTAAAAATCCCAGAAAAAAAATTAGAAACTTGTTCTGAGATCATTAATTCTAGAACTGCTGTAATCTGAACCATTTCAGATTCTTTAATAACATGCTTAGAACTAGTGGTGTTACCACCAATTCTGGTAATCATGGAGTAGAACCGTATTGTGATTGGTTATAAAGAATGTTTTTCTAGTATTGCTTCTACATCACTTCTCTGAACAAGTTACTGGTTCCCAAATAATTCCCTAGAACTGTTTAAAAAATTAAAAAAAATCCAACAAATTTAAAAAAATGATTTAAAAAAGTGGCCTTTAGGAAATGGTTCATTAGAATGAAAAATAAAATATAAAAAAAATTAATGACTGTTTCCCAAACTTCTATAGAATTAGTTCTGAATGTGGCAATTTCAAACAAAAATCATTGATTATAGAACTAGTTCTAGAACCGTTCTATAGAATAGGTACTGACTAGTTAACACTTCCACAGAACAAGTTTTGGAGATGATAATTTTGATATTGAATTTATTTTCTGAAATTGATTTTAAAATAAGGATAAAAATTTTAAAATTATAAAATATATTTTACGTTAAGTAAACAAATGTATTTTTAAATTAAAGTACTTTAACTCGTCGTACTAATATTCATTTAAGTACTTATATACTTATTTTCATGTTGGCAATACCATTAAAAAAAGTACTTCAATGAACACACCCAATTTATAAACACATTGTTTACCCTTCAAGTACCACAAATAGCACACAAATATCAACAACTACAACGACTTTAAATGTCGAATGTCGCCGTCGTTATCGCGTGTGTGAGAGAAACAAAAAAAAATCTACTAAGAATAGCGTTTGTTTTTAGAAACAAAATTAATGATGTGTTTGTTAGCTGAGTAAGCCAAACGATGGTGTTTTATTTGTTTGTTTTATGGTTATGTTTTTCTTATAGTGTCTGGGTTCGATGCCCAGCCAAGGCGCGCCCCTAGTCTCTTTAAATTGTTTATTCTTTGTTTCGTTGTAGTTCTCTGTTCTTGCTTAAAGAAAGTTCTATAATGATATGATATATTTCTCGCTCATCGCGCGATTTTCAATGGCATAATGATCTGACTGCTCATAACAAACGTTCAATTTGTTGTGTTTGGCAATAGACAGATTATTTCCAAATAAATCGCAGATTAAACTTTGGTTAATGCTTCATAGTTGCTACGTTTGTCTAATAAATGATAGTGTTTGGAAGCAATTTCCAAATAATTTTTCTATTTTCTAAATAATAAATTTTTATATAAATTATATATATATTTTTTTTTATTAAAAAAAAAAACATATTTAATTCAGTATTTACATTTTTTTAATTCTAGCTACAACAAATTTTGTGGGCAAATTTACCCAAAGTGTTCGTCGCATTGTGCAAGATGTCAAAGATGAGGGAGCACCAAGTAAGATATTTTCCCTTAACTAGATAGAATTTTCTTTTTTATTTAACATTTATTATTTCATAGGTGGCATGAGCCGCGAGGAAGTCATTGAAACTAATGAGAGACTGAGAAATTTACGCATACGTTTGGAAGAGTCCTATGAGACAGCCAAACAGGCTTTAATTAATCTCATGAATAAATATGGAGATTCTAAAAGTCAACGTAATATTTTCCAGCGTTATCCCATGCTCAAGTTAATGATTAAGGTAATTTTTGGTATTTTTAAATAAAATAAATGGTTCTAATATTTTTTTTTTTTTTTCAAATAAAGGATGTCATACGCTTGGAAACACAATATTGGGCTTTAATTGATATACCTCGCCAGGAAAAACAAGAAACAGTACCCTCATATGTTATGCGGGCATGTTCGATTATGGAGAAAACCCAAAAATCGGGTGAAGGGGTAAAAACTTCGGCAAAATTGGCCGAGGAAGCAGCAGAGAAACGGGAACGTATGGAGAGATTAGAACGTAAGAATATCTCTATTTCAAAGAGAATTAGTCGCAATATTTTATATTTGATTTGCTAATTACAGATCTTACCACTGCACAAATCGAACTAGAAAACACACAACTTATTAACGATTTATATAGATTATTAAAAAAATATTTAGGCCTAAGACATCTGATAAGAGTTTTAAAGGTAAAAAATATAATATATATTTCATAAAAAAAATCCTTAATAATTTTAAATTTTCTTTTAAATTTGTTTTATATTTAGGAAGAATACGGCAGTTCAAAATTATACCCAATTTTTCCACGTTACACCATGCTTAAGGATATGATAAAGGGAATTATGCATGATCCCGATTATATGGAAGTATGTCATGAAATAAACAATTGAAATATTAAATACTAAAGTGTGTAGACAAGCTTAAACAAAAGATAAAAACTATATAAAAAAAAACAAAAACCAAAAGAGAGAAAGAATATAAAAACGTAAATAGTTAAAAAAGGATATCAAAACACAACAGCAAAAGAAACAAAAATCTTATGTAAAAATAAAAGAAAAATGTGTAAAAGAAATTTGATATTGCATACATTAGAAGTGGCTTTGTATATGTAGCATCAACAGCAGCATCATCAATATTTTCAACTTCCTCACTCACTTTAGTATTAAAAGAAAAAAACAAAAAAATACAATCATCCAAAATATTTTTTTTTTACAAAAACAACAAAAAAACGCACATTGGCATTATTGCCCTGCAGGATATTGACAAAAAACATACACACACATATAAAAAAGTGGTTGTGGAATAATGTACATAGTTGCATTACAGCAACGGATGAGCAAAAAATATTTTATAAATTTCAATATTTAGGAAAAATGTAAAATATTAAAAAGAAAATTATGACTTTAAGCAATATAAACTATAATAGTTAAAAAAACATATTCCCTTTCACCGACCCCCCACTCCATCAATTTTTTGCGAAAGAAAAGTGTTTTATAAAATTATAAAAAAAATTAATAATATAATAATAATTATAAAAATTCTTGAGGTATACAGCTTTCAGTGGCAGTTTGTATAATAGTTTTATTATAGTATTTAGTTTTTTTTTTACAGTTAATGAATTTATATTTAACTATAGAGCAGAAACTATAATTTTATAGAACTACTTAAACATAAGAACAATATTTTCTTTTAAACAGCTTAATTTTCTTAAATTAACAGTAATTAGTTGAAGTTTAACCTCAGCGCTAAATTCATTTTTTATTTTTTATAATATTAATATTATCAGTTTATTATAATCTTCACCACAGGTGTAAAGGGTATATATAAGTTTGTCATTCCGTTTGTAATTTCCACAATTTTCGTCGGAAAGCCAATAGTTTATATTTTCTGAATTCTTGTAAGAAATGATGTCGATAAGACGATGTCCGTCCGTTTGTCGGTTGAAATGACGTTTATGAAGACCACGATGGAAAATCCTTTCGAAAATTATTTTAAAAGCCTCTATATAAGCTAGGGACTTCGTTCTTTCAAAGTTTCGGATTTTTTCTGAATTTTTATTCTGAAGAAATGAACCAAATCGGTCCAATAACCGATATATTATATATATATATATATATATATATATGAATGCGTTCCCGAGTCGTTTTATAATTAAATTTTTTAATTATATTTTCAAAATGTAAATATGTATTTAAAAAGGCACTGTATTATTTTATTGTTTTATGATTAAATAATTTATTTTTAATTTTTTTCATCCTTCATTTAACTGAATTATTTTATAAATATTTTTTATTTGTTTTTGGTGGGAATTGCGGGAATCCCGGGAAATTTAAAAAATAAAATTTTAAAATCAATCCCGACCGGAAAAAGAAAAACTCTAATATACAAATATATGTGTGCTAATTCGTTGTTGTTACGTGTGTGTTTTTTTGTTTTAAGTATCAAAATACTATTTATTATATAATATATAATATATTCGGCACAGCCGAATAAAGTGCCCTCCTAACTTGTTTTTTTTTCATTCCTAATATAATCTTACCACTGAAAAATAGCTCCTAGCTTTGCCTTTTTCTTGTTGCTCATTGTTAGTTAAACTATTATCGACAAAATACGCCAAAGAATTTTTATTCCAACTTAAAATATATTTCAAGCTTAAAAGCTTATTTTGCATTGAAGTGCTTTACAATAAGTGTACATGCTCCTCTATAAAGTTTAATTTTTAGACCTTGCTAGATCGTTAATTTGTAGAACCCGAATAGTTGTTAAAATTATAAAATAGCATAATGCTTTATTTTTGCTTAAAACGTTTTTTAGATAATAGATAAATATTTGAAATATCAAAATTTAAATTTTTTAAGTATTTATACTTTGGAAATGAATCAAATAGATTTCTAAAACTGTTTAAAAGTTTATAGTTATAGAACTTAGAGCTTTTAAATTTTCCAGTATTTTAAATTATATGATGAAAACTCATATTTCGCAGGAAAACAATTTTTGTATATAATATATAATTTTTTATTTGGAAAAATCGTACATTTTTCACAATTAATAACATTTTTTTAAATTTACATCTGGTAGGATAAAATGTATTCCAACAAAACTCTCAGATTCTATATTAATTTTTTAAGTAAAATAATATTAATAAATACTTACCACATTATTATAATCCTTTTATTTTCAGTTTAAAATTATTTTTTTCCATATTTTTATTTATTTATATATTTATTTATTTCTTTTTTCAAATTAATATTGACTGTTACTTGACATAAAATTCAAATTAAAAAACTAATCTATAAATCCCAAGAGAGTCTCGTGCGGTATAGAGACTCTTAACAACACATTTAGATAAAATACAAAATTTTATTATTACATTTTTTTTTTTGCAGATAAGAATTCCATTGGCCTTGAATACATCACCAACATCCTCTTAAATTTATCAAAACAAAACCCTTTCATTGGTCCTGGCTGTTATTACTACAAAAAACATAATCCTTTAAAGTACAAAAATTATATTTTCAAAAATTTTAAGGACCTCCTTCGTACGTAAGACTTACTTTTAATTTCATTTATAATTTGTGAACTTCATTTTTTAGTTTATTTTTTAAGAACTTACTAACTATTAAACACTTTTTTAACCTATGAGTTTTAACAAGAGAATCTGGGACTTTTGTACAAGAAATTTGTTACAAAATAATTTTGTCTCTTTTATACTTAAGACTTTTGCTAAGTAAAATTTTTATTATATATTAAGTATAATATTAAAATATATAATATTTTTTTTAACATAAATATTAAATAACTCCTGTGGAACATCTGATTTTTATATTAATATATTAATCAGAAATCTTTCAGAAAAGTACAATATTTATATAGCAGAAATTGAAATTTAGATTATTAAAATTCCAAATTTACAATCTATAATTGTAGCTTTTCTATCAACTTACGTTTAAAAAAAATCTCAAAAACTTTATGTTTGATGTACGGGAAATTTCATTTAGTTTTTAGTAGTAATTATTATATTTTATAAAAATAATTGACAATTTAAAATGAAAAATGTATTTAATTTATATTAACTATCTAGCATTATTAAATAATTACTTATAAATTCAGAAAAATTCGAATAATATATACGCTCCACCAATTTTAAACTGTTTCACATAATCAAACTTTTTTACCATTCACCAAAGGTGGAAATTTTGTAGCCAATTTCGTCTGCAATATTTATTTGCGATGCAGTAAAGTTACAATTTTAGGCCTGTAGTCGAAATCAACTTACAGAAGAACTTAGTTAACTATTTAAAATCTACAAAAATTGGTTTATAAATGGCCGAGTTGTGAAAATTTGTATTTTTTTTTTTATCATCTTTTTGAAGCACTCAAACTTCTTATGAACTTTTCCGCTTTTCTATCAGAAATTTACATTAAAATCAAATCGGATACTTAAAAGCCGCCCTTTGTAAAAATAACATATATTGTAGAGAAAACGCCCATAATGTAATAATATAAATATAATATTCTATAGCGCGAATTAATGATTTTCAAATTCGGAACTTTAAAATTTTTTTATTTTGTTAAAATTTTTCATGAAGAAGTATCTTAAATTTAATTGCACATATCTCAGTAAATACCACAGTTATTAATATGATTTTTTCGGTATGTAACAATCAGGGAAACCACAAATATGCTGTAAAAAAGGGTTTTATGAGAAATAAACATGCATTAAGAATATGCTCTAAAAACGCAAAAATATGCACTTAAAAACAAAAATTTTTATAATTTTTTAACAAAAATTATATTTTTCATTAAAACTGAGTATTTTATTAATATTGTGATGTTATAAAATAAGGCAAAACTGATATTTATCTACCATGTCGAAATTTGATTTCCTATTTTTTTTATTTTATTTTTATGTTTTTTATATCACATAAAAACGTTATGAATCTTTCATTTGCTTACCCATCTAAATCAAGACATTGTTATTAGTTCAGAAATTATCACAATTAAAACAAATATATATTGTTTTCACAACATTAACTGATGCTAATTGGTCAAATTTGAAAGCTGATACATACTCTATATTACATTTCAAAAATAGCTTTAATGAAGATGAATTTAAAATGGTTCAATATTGTTAAACTCCTCAGCGTTAAAAGTTAATTTTAAATACTAAATATTTTTGGATTTTTTTATATTTTTCTCTAAACCATATTTTAAAAACATAATTTTTATATCATATCATAATTTTAATATATGCTATGAAGAGTTAAATATGCTATATAAGTAACAAAATATACTATAAATACGTAATAAAAATCTCTAAATATAAAATATGCAAAAATGTGTACTTACAACTCAATGAAAAAATGCTTTATCTATTTGGAAACGGAGAAATATTTTATAGATGGCTTCATTTAACATCCAGAAAAAAACAATTGCATATTTGTGGTTTCCCTGATAATAATAAAAGTTTTATTTATTATTCTATTATAAATTTTTAAGTATAAAATCAACATAGAAACTATTTCCTTTTAATTAAAAAGACATCATAATATTAAAAAATATTTATATTTTAGAAATTATATTTTTAATGGACTAGAAATAAAAAATTTTTCCGAGTTATAATTTAAGCATACGATAAAAGAACATCAGTAAAAATATATCTGCGAATATAGGCTGCGAATTTTTGCTATCTTTTCAAATATTAAAAAGGTGCACGGTACCTTCATATTCAAATATTTCGTAAGATAGGTGTGGTTAGATCCTGCACGCCTACCTTTAAGTTACTCCTTTTTTATTAAAATATGTTAATATATGTCCGAATTTTAAAAGAATTTTTTTTTTATGAGAGTGACACTGTTTCTACCCTCCATTTTGGGAGTATTTAGGGCTTTACAAACAGAATATACAATTTCAGTCCAATATCTGCAAAATTGGATCTTTATCATTCTAAAACTGATAAATGTAACATTGTGCGATAGCGGGGCGTTTTTAAAGAGTAGTATAAATTAAATGTGCAAACATAACAAGCACGGTCCGGAAATTTCCATATTTGTATCAAAAATGCGCAATGCGGCTCGGTTAAAAAATAAATTTTGTTTTTGATTCTCTACAAATGTTTTGTTGTTTTCATTTTTTTTCACATAAAATATTACCACACTGTTTCAAAAATTTTAAGACTTTCGTAAACAAAAATTAAAATTTTTTGAAGTAAAAGAGAAATGAAAATAAATAAAGTTGTTCATTTTCTATAGCCGTTAAAGTTTTTGTTTAATTCAACAATATGGTTATATAAAGGAATCTGGACTTGTTGTATTTATACATTAACTGGAGGCGATATTTTCTTCTAAGAAATTGTTCTATTAACAAAACTAATATTTTTTTACAATGAAAAAAAACTTACATTTTAAATTTGATTTTATATTAAAATATTTTGGGTACAAACCCCAACTATAGTTAAAAATCGGGATTTTTGGGGAAATAGAGCTTCAGCTTGGGGGAATGAGGAAAATTTTGTCTGGCAACACTGGATTTTTCAACAAAACGGATTTTCTGTTCCCAAAAAAAGAACTAAGAATCGAGTCAAAATTTGACATATACCATTTTTTAGCTTTTTTTTCAAGTTCCGTTCTTCAAAAGTTTTTTGCAAAATAAATTACCTTTTCCAGAATTACCGCGCTTAAATATTAATTTTTATTAACTTATTTTAGCCTATCTCTTATATTGTTTATCGTTTAAGTTTTACTTTGCAAATCTGGCACTAAATTGTCTCTAATAACTAGTAGAGTTTTTAATATGTTTTTAGTTTATTTATATAAATATCTGATTTGGATTGGTTTTAAATCAATGGAAAGAATTTTGGGGCAAAAAGATAAAGCTTTAGACGCTTTTTAATAGGTATTTTGTTTGAAAAATATTACATAAATGCAAAACATCTTTTTTAAAAGATAATATTAATACCTTCGGTTAAAGCTAATCTAGACTTATATTAATACATAAGGTTAATGTTAATTTAAGGCCAAATATAGACCTACATTTTAATTCAGCTATCCCCACAACAGTCCACGCATGCATTTTTTCTCTAGTGTTATTCTCTTGAAATGAATAAAAAGCACACTACTACACAAACATGGTACAATTGTCCTTTTTATGCTACTTTTTCATATATATTATTTGGTGCAATTTGATATGATTTTATTTACATATTTTTTATTTAAAAACCAACATAATTTTTTTATTATTATAGAACAGCACTTTTAAGACTGAATCCATGATATTCAATAGTTCTTAAAAATTTTGCAGTATTTTAAAATATTTCTGGAAAATATAATTTTGAGAAAAACTAATTCGTAATAAAATACATTTTTAATTAAAAAATATTTAATATACAGCGGTGTGGAGGAACAAAGACTAAAAATTTATTATTTCTGGTCAAAACATCGCTGATGAAAAATGGCCTTATTCAGTTTCTGTTTCCAGACATATCGAGAGCTATTTTAGGATTCTATCTACTTAAAATTCGTTAGCTAAAACTTCCTACTAAATTATTATAACAAAAGAAAGAATTGTAATTAATTTGTTGCTGCAATTTCAAAATTGCAGCTAATATTTTAACTAAAATTATTTAATAAAAATATGTTTATAATCTATTGGATTTCTTTGTAAATTTTTTAAATTAAAATATATTGACAAAATTGGTACCATTATGGTCGAAAAAGTACATTTTATTTTTATGGTTGGCATAAAATAAAATAAGCCAATTTCCATCCCTGAAACACACAAGTGAGTCTCGCACGAGCATTCAAACAAGAAAGTTGTGTTACTTGAGATAATACACTCATGAAAAATGTTTAATGTTAAGTGGAAGTATGATATATTAATTTTTTGATTAAAAAATAATATTTATTTTGGATTTTTATGTTTTTACTAAAATCATGATTTCGATTTTTTGTTTAAATCTATTTCATATTTCGTTTCTTATAAACCAAAAACATATTTTAAATAATCGTTATTTTTAAGTCAAAAACAGATAAAATTGTTATTTTTTAATAAAAAAAAAAAAAACAATCATTATATTTTGGGAAAAAAATAAAAATCAAAAATAATCATTAAATTGTAATTTTTATGCTAACGCTCATAATCGCTACGGTTCCTGTATTACTATTATGTGTATTTCCATTTACATTTCCTAGATTCTCTTTGTGAACTTCTGAACATCTGATTGAAGATAATGTGGGGTCATATTAGGGCTGCCATACGGCCTTGAAGGAACTTGATTGTCAAGAAATTTTAGAAGTTGTCAAGTTACAAGTTCAAATATAATTTGTTAAGTTGAAAACAACTTGTAGTTATGTAAAAAGTGAAATAAAATCTAAAGCTTTAATGAAAAATATTTCTTTTTTTTCTTTTGATTGTGATAAGAATATATCGACCATTGTTTCCTATAGATTTACTTGAAAGCTTCCAAAACACTTTTGATTATACGATGTAGCAATTTTGTTATGCCGTGAATAAATGTTATGAAATTAACATTAATGAATATTGAAACATTTGTATTGATTCAATATAAAGAAGCTGTATATGTTTTATTTTATTTTTTTCAAACAAAAATTGCAAAAATTTGATATCGCATTTCTTAATATTTTTTTAAAGGCTTAAATAGATATGCTATGTAAACTCTTATTTTCGCAAAATGTTTAAAATCTGTATCCCTATTGTACCAACAGACATATAGGTTTCATATAATAAATAAAAGATTTTTGGTGGAAGTCGATTGTCAAGTTATTTTTGGAAATCCTAGGTTATATTAATATCCTTAATTAAAGCTAATTTAAGATTATTTAATTTATTGTAATTAAAGCTAGTATATTAATGCCTTTCAATTAAAAAAAACAGCGGTATTTCAAATACGGTACACCCAGAGAAAAATCGACCAAAAACGTGAGGAAAATTATACCATTCAGTGTTAACTGTGAATCAGCCCCGTATTCAAATCATTAACAAAAATTAATACCACATTTGTATCGAATTATTAAATTCATTATGTTTTCTATTTTGTGTATTTAAAATTTGTAAACGAACGGTATCAAAAAGTCGATACCGTAAATTGCTAATGTGACCACAACCATGTTGGATTTTGATTCGAATGTAGCTATTCTAGAATCTGCAACTAAATTTAATAAATACATAAATGTGAAACTCCAAATACTTGTCAATATCTCTTCTTGCAACTGCTTTAGTGTTTGCAAAATTTTTGATATAATTATTTTACATTATTTTAAATTGGTGGAGTGTATGTAAATATATACTGAAAATATAATTTCCTTTAAATTATGCAAATTTTTGGTTTAAGAACTTAGATAAATAAACATAAAGTAAAAAAAAAAAACTTAAGAGTAAATATATAAACATAAACAAATAATAAAAGTATCTAGATAAATAAATGGATGTACTTATTACCAAAACATATGTAACATTCTACTGGAAATTAAATAAAAACTAAATGAACTAAAAAAGAAGTAAATAAATATATTCATAAATACATAATCCTCTTAAAAAAACAGTATACAAAAAAACACAAAAAACATATTAGGAAAGTCCCCAAAAAATATTACAAGAGAAAACAAAAAAATAAAAAAAAAAACTGAAAAAAATAATATCCAACTACTTATCAAATGCCTTTACAAAAATACCAAAATACAAAATTTTGTCTTCAAAATAAAATAAAAAACTGTAGAAGGTAATAAACTATGCTCGTGTCCTTTAACCAGCTCATCAAAGGCTATCATATATTATTTTTATGGAAAAAAATTTCACAAACATAATTTTAACAAACATTCTATTAATGACAACTGTGGAATAAAAGCACTTCTTGTGCAGTTGTTTTTCAGCATTAAGTACTTCATTCCAATTATAACACAATGTTAAAATCCTTACTTTTTTAGCTCTTTTTCAGTTCCTTTTTTTTGGATTTTTACCATTTAAAATAAACAAAAGTTTAATATAAATAACAATTATGTTGTTAATTTTTTTGGGGCCTTCCTAATAAATTTTTGCATTTAAACACACAATTACACATATCAACAAATGCTTAAACAAATTCATACATATAAAATTATACATATAAAAAATACTATTCAATTTATACATATATCAATATACATATTAATTAAGTGTTTTATTATTAAATTTAGTGTTAACAAAAAAACAATTGTATTTGATTATTATCTAGATATTTAAATACAAATATTTAAATGAAAAAGAAAACAAATATTTGTAGTTAGACAATATCAGGGAATTAGTTATCCCTTAAAACAACAACAAAACAAATGAAAATATTTTTTTAACAGACTCCAAAATTATATTTTGAAATCATTTCTTCCACTAAGTAACCTGGCAAAATAAATTGAAGTAGGAGTAATAATTAAATTTTATATTTTTTAAACACCGATCTACAAAAAACCTATTCTTATCAAATTTTTTTTTTTAAATATTTCAATTTGAAAATATTTATAAAACCATATTTATTATGAAAATATTCAAGGCTACATCAGGACATCTTTCGTTAGTAGACATAATAAACTAAATATCTAGAGCTTAACTCCTCAAAAATCTTTGCAATAATTTTATGTTTAATTTGTAACTTTATTTTATACATTTTTGCTCCGACCGTTAGAGGATTAAGTGATGAAGTTATAGTTATTACCAGTGCAACCAAAAATATGCAAATTCACATTTTTTTCTTGGGTTTCAAATAAACCAAGTTAACTATCCTTTTCAGACATATTTAATAATTTTAGCATTGATTAATTATAGCACATTTTTGCATATTTTGGTCATAACAGCACACTTCGGCATATTTGCGCATAGCAGCATATTTTGTTATATTTTTATAAAAAATTCTTATTCTAGAGCATATACTAACAATTTAAATTACACATTTTGATATATTTAATTCTTAAGAGCGTAATTTTACATATACTACACTAAAGAGCACACAATAGAATTTTTAACATAATTTGCCATTAGTGAAGTTTTCTTTTTATCGTCACATACGTTTTCCAAATCCGATTCCCTAATAATTTTCACCTTATAAGTTGATAGAAATTTTGTAATTTTCTGATACAATGTTTTAGCTTTAAATATTTTTATCTACAAGAAGAAAATATATTTTAGCAATTGCTAATAAAAATCTGATTATTTTTAATATGAGTAGTAGATGGTTTGAAATTATATTTTAAGAGCATATTTTTTAATTTTATTATTTTCCGATTTTAAGAGTAATTTTTATGTGCATAAAAAACTTTCTAAAGCATATTTTTGTTTGCCCAAGTAATTACTCTAAGGAAATAAACACATATTTTCCTTGTAATCAATATAAATTAATTAGACTACTTCAAAAAAATCAAGTTATGAATTTTGATTATAAGAATTTCTCTTTGGATTATGAAAACTTATTATAGAAAATATTAAAGTGATGGAATACCGTTAACACGTAAAAAAGATGGGTTATAAATATGTATTTCCTAAACACTACGTCCAGTATTGCTCAAAAATATTATTTGTAAATAAAAGTCATCGAAATATGCCTTTATTTTTATAAGAGATCCAAATTCTTAATCAAGTTTAGGGCTATAAATGTTGATACTTTGTAGCTCATCCCGTATTACAATAGGGTAATTATGAAATAATTTTTCTAAAAGCTTGGATCCTCTACCAACACCCTTTTATAAATATTTCAGTTTTTTAACGGGAATATACATATATATATATATATATATATATATATATATATATATATATATAGTTTGATGCTGATATATATATATATATATATATATATATAGTTTGATGCTGATATATATATATATATATATATATATATATATATATGTATATATATATATATATCAAACTATATAGAAGCAGTAGAACTTTCGGTGAAATTAAAAAAAAACCTTAGCTTTCGAAAACAGATGATATTTTAAGTTGAGTAGTAATCAAAATTTCCATATTTCAAGTCCAACAAAATTTTAATAGTTTTCAATTATTCTCAATTAACTTTCAAGCCTTTATGTTTGCTGGGTACTCTGGAGGTAAGATTATTTAATTTTTGCCTAAAAATATGTTTTCAATAATCTATTAAATCTTCTACAAAACCCCCCTAAACACAAACTGACCAAAAACACTAAAAAACTCAAAATATCCCTACAACATGAGCTTACACATTGCAAATACAAAACTATCAAAGTGTATTATTTTTCTATATTATTCATATTTTATAAATATTCTATCTTTTTCGTTGATCTAAACTCGAAATATATCAATAATTCAAAAAAAAAAAAAAACAAAAACAAAAACAAATATTGAAATATCTACATATTGTATTAAAAATTTATAAAACTAGATTCAAAACATAAATTCTAAATGACTTTGTAATTACAATACGCTTAAAAAATATTTAATTATAAAAACTATTTGAGAAAACAAAAAACGATATAAAAGTTTTGATATAAATGTTTTTCTATAAATGAAAAATCTAAAAAAAAGAAAATAAATAAATATAAGAAACATATAAATTAAATTCATATGGCATTAGGTAATAAAGAAATATTAAATATTAATCAAAAATAATATAAACATATTTAATATTAACAAATATAAACCAGAAATAAATAACATAAATGGCTTTTTAATATTATAAACAATAAAAAATGAAATGTTGCTTAAAAGCCAAAATGAGGTTAAAAATTAAAAAAATAATAATAATAAAAAATAAAATTATAAATAAATGAAAACATTTAAAAGAAAATGTCAACATTTGTTTGCTTTAGACTTATAATAATTTACAAACTGAAACAAAAAATAAAACCAAAAAAAAGTAATTCTAGAAATGTTTAATATATATAAACATAAAAAACTCTTTAAAAGTCCTAACACCCACCGACATTATATACTTTCTACTTCTAATAATTCTTGCTAAATTGTAATACATCTTATCCATCAACCAAAACTACAAAATATAACAACTACTCACAAAAAACACAATAACCTTAAAATAAAATTTATGGTAAAATAAACAACAACTTAAACTAAAACCACCCAAAATAATAATTACACCGATAAAGATTAAATAAACTTTAAACAAACCAAAAACTATAAAACTTATAAAAATATATATTTCATTATTCAATAAACAATAACAAGAAAAAACTTTGCTAAACATTTACAACAAAATATAAAAGTATTTCAGGAATTATAAAAAAAAAAAACAACAAAAAGAAACTAAACAAAAACCACTTAAACAAAAAACGTTTATATACATGCTACCAAAAAATATATATACAACTAATACCGGAACTAAAAAAAAATTAACAAAAAACATACATTTATGTATTTAAAATGAAAATATAAAAAATATATAAGTTACAAAATCTATACATAATATATTATATACAGATAAAAAAATCAATAATGAAAGAAAAACCAAAAAAATTTTAAAGAAAATTTTCCACTATTTCTAGATGTCTAAAAGAATGTATGTAATTGTAATTGAATGAATATAAAGAAGTTAATAAATAAATTAAATAAATTGCAAAAAAGGAATTAGTTTAATTACACACACAGGAAAAAAATATAGTTGTAGTGACCATAATCTAAGAACAACATATTATAATTGGAACATATGATCACAGCGAAGAATAGAAACGTTTGTAAGTAATAATTAAATAAAATAAAAAATAATATTATGATTTAATTTTGAAATATAGTGTCCGATTTTATGGTTTATTTTTTCATGTTATGATTCAAATAATATTACTACATCATTATCCCATTCTATCAGATTATGATTTGATGTTATTATATTATTATTCTATCTTATTATATTATTATACCACATTGTCATATTATTATTCCATTTTATCATTTTATTGTCACATGTTATCACTATAATTATCCAAACTTATTATATTATTATTTCATTTTATCATATTATTATTCCATCTTATGATATATTAAAATAAAAAGTATTAATAAAAAATTGCTTTTATAACTTTTTTATTGAAAGTAATAGAGAAAAAGAGCAAAAAAAAAAAATAAAAATAAAAAATTATATATTATTTGTTTATTAATTACATGTATTTGTACCACCATATGTGGCTCAAATCCGAGATGTTTTTTTTAAACCCTTTAATTATAGGTCATCAATATTTTATATTGCTTAAATCACACCGAATATAACCAAACCTCGTATATTTACATTTATTCATATATAAACTAAATGAGGATGAATGAAGTTTTTATGGTTGTAAAAACAAAATTTTTCACTAAGTTTGTGAAAATGATAAGTATTATATTTATTTGAAATATTTTATTTTCATGGAAATAATAATATTAATCTTGTTTATAAACAGAATATGGTTTAAGAACAAGGAAAAAAACTGCATTGTTATCATAAAACAGAGTTATTAAAATTCAAGAAAATTAACAATTTGAACATAATATTGTTGTAGTTATAATACTGCAACCATATTTTTTCTTTGCGTGCACGTCAACACTAAAAAAGTATCGTAGAAAATATGCTACAGATATGGTAGGTGTAGTCATAGCAATCACCAGGAACCTTTCGGCTTTTCTCCATTTCTCTTTTTTCCATTGAGGACCAAAGAAAATATTTTTTTAGGTTATAAAATCTTCAAGATAACAGGTAAAGGAAGTTAGTCATTTATGTTTTATAGTCAAAACACGGTACAACAAAAATGCAGACTATCCAAGACTCTAACTGGTAACACCTATATATCCCCTAGTAGTATTTAAAGTTGTAAAAATTAAGAATTTCTAAATTAAACCATGTTATTAGATATAACTAATATAAGACTGCAGATCTCAAAAATGGTAACATTAAAAAATAAAATAAAATTTCGAATTTAAATAACAAAGTTAATAAAAATTTTAAAAAATACGTCGTCAATAATTTCGTTTAATTTGAACTCCTTACTCTAAATATGGTGTAGAAAGTTAAAAAAAAGATATAATGTTTTTATTTTCAACTTCATTGAAAAATGTATGCATTTTTTCTTAAATTAGGAATTAAGAATGTACTATTTTTCATTATTTCTCATAATAAGAAGCAGAAAATAGTCTGTCATCGAATTAGGATTCCATATGCCTTGATATATTTGATTGCGTTGTATCTATATATTTCATATTCTTTTACAGTTTTTTTTAAGCAACTAACAAAAAATGGCCAAAATAGGTGAAAAATCTCGAAAATATCGTATAAATTCAACAAAAGTTTGAAAAAAATTAAAATAGTCGGAAAAAGCCGAAAAGTCGGAAAAAGTTGAAAATTGTTGAAAAAAAAGTCAAATATAGTCGGAAAAGGTCAAAAAGTCGAAAATAGTGTTTATTTAAACTACATCATAGTATAGGCAATAGTACAGTCGAAAAGTCTGAAAAATTCGAAAATAGTTGAAAAGTCGAAAAAGACGAAAATAGTCGAAAAGTCGTCCCTTAAAAATTGAAAAAATCCAAAAGTAGAAAAATCGGTTATTTAAAAATTGAAAAAAGGTCGAAAAGTTGAAAATTCGACTTTTTGTTCCAACTATAAAATCCTATTTACAAGAAATTTAAAGTATTTATGCCATTTCTCTTCCCATGTGGTTTGTGACTTAGATGGGAACAATTTACATGTTATATTATCCTATTAGTCACTAGATGGCGCCATACAAACAGTGAGCTTAAAACTATAGAAATGTTTCTTAACTCTACGATGCCGAATGGATTAAATCAATTTCTTAACCCGGCGACGGCCAGGTCGGGTCATTTGACCCGAACAAATACATCGGTTTACACTACATTGCTATATTTGCTATAATTTTACAATAGCTGGAATTCACAACACGTATCACTGTTCTATGTTATCAGTTTAATTGTAATATATATTTAAGTGATAACATCAAAATGGGTCAATTTGACCCAACCTGGCTGTCCGTGTTACAATTTCGGATTAAGTAAAATTACTGTTGTTTTTTATTTGTAGTTGTTATTGAGAATTATAGTACAGGTAGTCTTGAGGGTAACACAGAGAAAGTGGCTTATGATAGCGAAAACGTACCGTAAAAAAATTTACACATAAAAATATATATTGTACGTAGTTTATTTCCCCTAAACATACAGGTTTTTATTACAGTGAACATGCAGGATTCCTGATAAGAATCAGTATAATTTATAGGATCTTTTATATGTATTTTGTATAAAATTTGAAAGCGTATTAATAATGCACTAAAATGTTGGATTTAGCACAGAAATATTTTATGTTTTTAATTTTTTATCTCAAATTTGAATATGTTTATTTTTTCAGTACTTTCTTAATATTTTTTAAAATAATTAAATAAAAAACTAAAAATATACTAATAATATCGAATTTTATATAAATAAGTGTCAAAAGCATCATTCAACTATAATTCGTTAATACCTTTATTAAATCTAAAAAACTAAGTGATATAACATTGAAAAAGTTCCGGGTCAATATGACCCAATCTGACCATCCATGTAACACCATAACGACGCCGGGATGAGAAAAAATTTAAAAAAAATTAAATCTTAGATCAAATTATTACAACCTTTTTCTGATAGGTGAAAATATATATTTCCAAATTCAATATATTTCCGTTCAATAAAATATTTGTAAGAAAACCACACAAACGATGACTATTGAAGAGCTGAATATAAAAAATATCTGTCAATAATTTTTGCAAAAATAGTAAACAATTCCATATATTTGTTCTCCTTATAAGTGAAATATTCTAAAATTATTTTTTTTTTCGTAATTTTCAGTCATATTAAAGGTTTCTTATAAAAGATAATCTCTTGGAATAAAATTCCTTATAGAAAAACATAAAAATATATCAGTCGAAATTTTTTAGGCAAAATATATTACATTCGTGAAATTTAATCGCTGGTAGAGTACTGAAGAAAAATTGTTTTAATATTACTTCCCGTACTCAACTCATCCACTTGCATCTTATGAGAAATAATACTTTAGCAACTGACAACTGAGGTAAAAAACACGGATTTATATGGAATGCAACCAAATCAGTTTGACAAACTTCTGCGTAAAGTATTTCAATGATGAAAAATGTTTGAAGTACCGAAGAACGTAAATTCAGTTTGATTATTGTTTTTCTTTTTTAAATTTTTTTCATACAGTCGGGAAATTAAATTTGCAATTTTTTATTTCAATAAAAAAACAAAAATAAATAAAAAATTTTTATTAAAAAAATGCGACGACCGGGTTCGTATGGTGATGAACATTATTCTTTTTTCAAATACTTGAAATATATTTGAATCTAAAGAATATTTTCATAAGATATAAAAAAAATTACAAATGTATAATGTATATATAAGTTTTAAGGAAAAATATTCAGAATAATTTTTTGAAATTTGTTTGATACCACAAAATGTTTTGACTTAGTTATTACTATATGATATATATTTAATATCTGAAATGAAATTTATTTAAAAATATTTTATTTAAGTTATTTTCTAGATGCTTACGGGATTAGTGTAATGGATATTTCGCTCGGATGAAATTTTTTTAGATATTATTTATTATTTATATTTAATAAATAATTATTTAATTTGAACATTAATTGCTTAAGTTGTTTTTAATTATATATACTCGTGTTGTGAAAATTATTCCTTTTGCAAAAAAAAAAAAAAAGAAAAGAAAACGGATAACCGCTTTGTCATGAATTTCTAAAAATGTAACCGGTTTTTATTAATCAATTATTCGAAAAACAGTTTCTCTAAGAATTATAGATCACCTTAATATCTAAAAAAATAATTAATTAATTTTGCGCAAACTAGTCCATTTCATAAAAATATTTCATGAAAACATAATTGATTTTAAATTTTCATACGAAAGTTTTTTGAAATGATCAATTTTATTTAAACGAAATCGTACGAATAACTTTTGCAATTGTACCACAGTACCTCATAATAATTTCACACTTACTTATTTCCAATGCTTTTTAAACCCAACGGTTTGTAAATAAACTGCAAGGTAATGTAATACAACAACCGTATTTTTAGTAAAGACAACAATTTAAAATAATTAAGGGTCTCATTTTATAAAACGAAATGAAAATTCGTTTTAAAATTTTATATTGAAAATAACAAGTTGTTTGTTATTTTCAATACAAATTGTCGAAATACAAATTGCCAAATTTTCGTTTCGTTACACAAAATCAGGCCGTAAATTTTTCTTAACACCTCTATTTTAATTTATTATGTTAAACTATTACAATTATTTTTACTATTTCATTGATTTGCGTTTCTGCAAGTGTTGATCATCATGGGCCAATGACTCTACTGACAATGAAGAAGTCGAGTCACCTTTCGAAGAGGCTGTAGATTTCGAGCTAGAGCGTTTGGGATATTTGACGGGCTTTGTAGTGCCCGAAAATTTCAAAACAAAAAGTAGTTCTTCCTTTAGTTCAGTTTTGAAGGGTACCTTGCATTGAAAATTAATAAAGAAATATTTATTAATAAAGAAATATTTATTAATTTTAAAATTTATATGAAATACACATGCATTGTAGGAGGTAAATTTTAAAGGAAAATGTGGTAAAGCATTAGCTCAAAAGAGATAGAAGATATTAAATGATAAATTATTGCGGGGAAAAATAATACATACATACATACATACATATATACATATATACATATATACATATATACATATATACATATATACATATATACATATATACATATATACATATATACATATATACATATATACATATATACATATATACATATATACATATATACATATATACATATATACATATATACATATATACATACATACATACATTCGTACATACATAAATACATACATACATACATAAAAACATACATACATGCATACATATATACATGCAATTTTTTATAAAACTTTTTAAACTAATTTTTTTTATTATTTTACATATTCTACAAATAGAACTGAAGAAAAGTAACGTCTGTTTTATTGATGCAATATAATCTAGCATAATGCGATATATGTATGTCCTAAAGTCAATTATTTTAACAAATATAGATTAGGAATAATAAATTAAAATTTGGGTATTAATTTTTCAAAATCTTCCAAAAAAAAAAAATTTTTTTTTTTTGGATTTGAACTTGAATGTCATCTCTATGTGAGTTATATTAACTTGACATGAAAGACTTAACTTTTCATGACAAAATTTACACTTTCAAACGTATCCATTTTTTGCAAAATTGTATGAAAAAGATATTTTTTACAATTTTATTCGTAGGCATTAGGAAAACTGGATAATGCTGTAATATATATATAATATTGGTATATAATATTGGTAGGAATATTTTTGTCTTTATATTTTGATTTATATACAAACATGTCGAAATAAATGTAGACATTTTTGGTTAAGAAATATTAAACTCTCCCGTTTATTTAATCCTATTTTTAAAATATTCCTATAATTTTCAATCTTTATGTAATCTACTGCTGTCAATTTCTAGAATTGCAGACATCTTTTTAAATCCTTAATTCAGAATTTATAAAAAAGTATTAAAACACAGATAGCGAAAATTCTCGGACGCCAGAAGTAAGAATTTTTCGTCTATAATGCCTTACGATACAACGTATTTCAATAAAATAATAACACTCTTCGAAATTATTATATATAGTAGTGAAAAAATATATATATTTATATCACTTATATGGCAACACTGATATATTTGACTGCTGATAATTTTTTTAAAAGTCTTTAGTTACTACTAACTAAACAAACATTTTTGAAAATATTAATTACTTTACTTATATAGAGATTTTGAATATTTATTTTCCGATATCGATATAAATTTTAATTTAGTAATTTAGATATAAGTAGTACTTTTTATGACTGTGGGACATCTCCTTTTATCTTTTTTAATTTTTCCAAGGCGGTTAGCGCTAAAACACCTTTTCAAGTTGACTACCGTTACCTCTAAAATACCGTTACCGAAATAATTGCAAATACATTTACCACTAAAGTACCGTTTCCGAAATAAAACAAATAATCGTTACCGTTATTACACAGTTTAAGAAAAAGTAGTTATTTTGAATAAAATTTAAATAGAACTTGTGAGAATGTTACGGTTATACCAGCCCGACGTTTTAATACTAGCCTTGACTTTATATGTAAATCGATATCTGCGATTTCTAAAACAACTGTTACTTTAAAATACCATTACCGAAATAACTAGAAATACCGTTACCAAAATAGATCGAGATACCGATAACGCTAAAAATCCGTTATCGAAATAACTAAAAATACCCTTACCGCTAAAGTACCCTTACCGAAATAATCAAAAAAATCATTACCGTTATCTCTTCACCTTCACATCATATTTTTCCTGAGATTTTGTATGTATTGAAAATAAATACACAAAAAGGTATTCGGAAATGATCTCAGGTTAAAAATGTGGAAATAGATATTTAAATAAAGTCGTGACATTATAAGGTGGTTTTGATTTTTGTGATTTTTCTCCAAAATCATGAATTTTCAAAACCTAGTGTTTCAAAACCTAGTGAATTCCCTAAGACCTTTTCCATCTGAGTTTTTGCGACCATTCATAAATTCGTAAGCTATAACTCTTTAACCAAAAAAAGGCACTTTAAATCTCGTTAAACCATAATGGTTTCAAATGGCTCAAAAGTGTCGATTAATTGAAATTTTATAGTTAAGTTTTTATAATAATGTTTGGGTCTGGTGATAAAATTTTATATTACCAATTAGACATAGATGATTGTTTTTAATTTATCTATAGTGAGTTGTCAAAGTTTACAAAATATTGATTCACCAGATCTTTTTTATTGGGTAGTATTGGGCTTAACATGTAGATTAATAAAAGGACAGATTTTTGCTTGTATTTAAAAATATAAAAAGCTGCGTTGTTGCACCTCTTTTATATATTTCACCTTATTTGAAAAAAATTCAAGCCTTCTTAAGACAATTACTTAGCAAAAAGATTGTGTAACTGATTGTTTCAAAAGTATGAAAATATTAAATTTTATTTTAATACCCTTTAGGATTGTTCTTTAGATATTTTTAGATTTTTTTAGATATATTTTCCAAACTACCAGAGTTATCGGTTATCGCGATAGCGTTCTGAATCGGATCTGAAATTTTGAAATGATTTAAAAAAATCGGTTAGAAAATGATAAAGTTATTCCAAATTCCAACGACCTTTATTTAATGTGCCTTAGACCAATTGTGCGAGAAATATCGGAAAAAATCGTTCGAAATATATAAATAAAATAATATTTTTATTTAAATGTCATTATTCAAGTAAATATTTTTATTCGAAAGATTTCACTTTTTTATTTTTATTAACATATTTAAAAAAATCTATAAATTTAAAAGAGGTTAAAAATGGTCCTTAGGCGTACGTCTTATATGGATGCTAGGGCCAATAGGGTACCAACCCTTTTTATATTACTATATTATATAAGAATGTTGTGCACATAAAACATTCAAAAAATTTATTTTTTCTCAATATTCACATCTATCCATATGGAAAACCATTTAAGACCATATTTCGAGAGGTTTTCTGTATGAAAGCTATATAAAATAATGAACCGATTTACATACATTAAATTCCCGGCAATAAATGACTAAATCAATATAAATTTTTGTGCAAAATTTTGATAGGTTATCTTAAAAACTGCGATGGACAGACGGACGAACTAAGAACTAAAAAAAAGGAATTCTAAAATTTAAAATTTTTACCTTTTTGTGCAAAAATTAATAAAACAAAATATAAAGCAGATTATTTTTATCATTTTCTGATTTAAGCGCCATTTTACATATCATTGGAACTGTTGTGAATCATGGCCCATTTTGGTTCACCATATTACTTCCCCCTTTTAGCCTATCTAAATGTAATTATATAAAATTCTGTCAAATAACAAAAAACATTTTGGCCGCCATTTAAATCTATAATTTTTTTATTACAGATAAATTACACGAATTACGATCCTCGTCCCCAAAAACCTTGTGTGTGATATACATTTTTTACGTACACAAAGTATTGAGTAATTCCATTTTAAATTTAGAAAATTTTGACCCCTGTTTACCGAATTAGATAAAATTTGTTGGATGTATAAGGGAGGATACAGAAGCATTTAAAATGAATTTTTCTCATTTTTATTTTGAGAACTGTGGCAACTCTATAGCTTTGAAGGTGATTAACATATTTATTTAAATGGCCATAACTTCTGTTATATAAAAGGTATCAAAATAATTTTTTGCAGTGGATTTGTTAAGTTCAACATTTTTAAATTTAAAATGGTATTACTCTATTCTAATTGTAGTCAAAATTAAGCGATCGTGGCCCAATTTGGTCTGTCATATTACTTCCGCCTTTTCGAATTTGGAAAATCGAAGACCATATTCGTATACAAGGACCATAAATTTCTCAAATATGATCATAAGTAACAAAACAAAAAAAAAAAAAAAAAAAAACTGTTGGTCGCCATATTGGATCCACCATTTTAAATTACCAGCGTCTCCGAAGACCTTATATGTGATATTTATTTTTTACATAAGTATTTTAATTATGACCAAATTCAGGTATCGTGGCCCACTGTTCGCTTTTATAACTTTAAATATACAGTTTTGCTTTTATCGACTTAAATAAAAAAGCACTGATTGAAAAAAGTATTTATGAAATAATATGCACATAACACAAAACGACAGCAACTTTTCTTGCATAATTTTAGGCACAAACAAACAAATAAACCAAAAAAGTGTTAAATAAGTTGGCCTATAATAAGGCAAAATACCAAACAAAACATAAAGTATACTTTAAGGGATTTACAACAAAACGTAATGTCAAATGAATGTGTATGATTACGGTATAAAAAAATGCTTCATGGATTTTTTTACAAGAGATTTGCAAGTTACAAAAACAAAAATTGTTTAAATGTAGCAGGGGAAGACATTTTTGGGTGTTAAATTTTGCTGGCACATTGAAAAAGATACAAGTACGAGTAAGACGAAAAGAAAAAAACAGACAAAATACAATATTATGTGTTGATAAAAATATTTTTGTTGTTGTACTTGTTAAAATTGTTAGATGCTACTACTATTGATGTTGTTGTTTTTTTTAGTACCTTATGTTGTCTTGCCGTAGCATAAATGTATGAAATCCACTCCAATATTCCAAAACAAGTGGCGGTTATACATCCCATAAGCAAAACCACATATATTCCACCTACATTGGCCATACCAAGTTCGGCGGCACCATCAGATTTTTTATCCTGTTCTTGGAATTTTTTTTTAAGTTTTTGAGGTTTCGTTGTTTGTTTTTCATAAGAGGTTGGGGGAGTAAGCATTTGTTCGAATATTAAGGCAGGAGAATAGTGATAAAGTTGGTGGTAAAGGTGATGTTGACGTCAAATAGTGTATCGTTTATAAAAAACAAAATATGTTGTACGCATTTTATTTTTTTGATTATAGAGAAGGGAAAAAACAATGGTGTAAACATTTAAAGTGCTTCGGGTGTGTATATGTACATTTTGCAGATATTGAAAGTTTTCTCCCCCCTCCCACAGGCAGGTAATATGACATGGTGGATGTATTGGTTAGGTTATATTTTGTTTTATGGTCATATATATTTATAAATTAAAAAAAAGAAATAACGCATGATTGAATACATTACAAATGTAAATTTTTTCATTCAAACTAAAAAAATAAATAATTTCAAAAACAAAGAGGAAACAAGTAAAAAAAGGAGAAAAATATTCTAAAAATAAACCAAGCTCTTGGAAATGTTCAAGGAAGTTGTCAAGTTTTTATTTTTCTTTTCAGCCAGAAAGTAGAAAAAAATATTTATATTAAAGTTTTAGCTTGTATAATACCTTATTTTCGTCACAGCGTTGCTTGACGCCAAGCAACATTTCCGAAATTGAAACGAACATACCAAATATGCAACCCCCAATTAGTACCAAGAATACACCACCCAAATTGCTAATTTCTAAGGCCAATGCTCCACCTTCAGAAGTAGTTGCCTTAGATTTAAAAAATTTGGTTGGCATGATTAATACAAGAAAGTGTGAAACAATGTTATTATTATTATTATTTTTTTTTTGCTTCTTTCAAAATTGTTAGTAACTTTTATGTTTTGTTTTTATATGTATATTAATAATAAATTTTCAAGTTTGCAGCATATTCAACATGTTGACGTTAAGCAAAAATAATAAAATGCTTAAATAATAAAATTATGAAACACTTGACACTTTCGAAACGGAGCTATATTTTTGGTCGGTTTTTAATAATTTGGATATTGAACTCCAATATCGTTAAGCCCCAATAATATCTTGCTGGAGGAGTTCTATCCTTCTCAGACTAGAAATGTTTCCAGAAAAAGGACATTCTACAAATTACTTTTTATATTTAATATAAATAGGAACTTCACAGGCAAAGACTAAACACTTTAAGTAGAAAAAAAAAATTGTTTTTTATATTTTAGTTGGAAAACAAGCAATTATCTTTAAAGACCATATTATCCTACCTCTAACCAGAAACATTATGCTATAAAGCATTTATTTAAAAAAAAAAAACGCTTTTTATAGATACAATTTTTCATACTTCCATATCGCTATATAAATAGAAAACTTCTTAAACAGCATCTTATTAGAAAATATGCAAAAATAAAGCTCATAAAATACTTGATGGCGTATATAATCCTTACTTTTCTCTAATAGCCGTTTTTTCTGTTACAAGTGTTTCGCAAAGGAAAAAATAGTAAAAAAGCACTTACCGCACAAGCTCCACCACCTCGTTTCTCTTTCCACCATTTCGTTTTCATTTTTGTTAAAACACCTTGCTCTTGCAATTCCAATACTGCCTGACTGAGTGTGTCACGATAAGGCCAATCTGTCTCATATTGCCATTGTGTTGTTGTTATTGTTGGTTGTCGTGTTGTATAATGTTTGAAACATAAAAGAAAATTGAACAAAAATAAAGCAGAAAAGAAGGCAAAAAATTAATTTATTTCAATTCTTTGAAATTAAAGTTTTTTAATACCTATAAATTGTTTATTAAGGAGTGTGGCACAAGGTTGAGAAGGTTTAAAAAGTTTTTTGATTTATTGCATGTTTTGCAAACATTAAACTTTAATTAAAGAGTTGTTTTCAAAAAAAAAAAAAAAAAAGTTAAGTATTGATATGCAGAATTATAAGACTTACTTAATGGCATTGATTTAAAAAACTTAATTTAAAGCAGATAATTTTCTGAATTATAAAATATTGTAACGTTTTTGGTTTTCAAAAACGTTGGCTTATTTTCCTTAAATAAACCGGAATTTTTTAAATTTGCAAATAATAACACGTCACTACATATTTGCTCTTAAATCCCAATATACACCAAAAAAATAAATTGAGTAATCCGTACTTAAACCCGAAGTGGTGTCAAAAGTACGTAAGTATGGATTTTCTTGAATCAATTGCGAATTACTGGAATCCAGAATGGCGAAGAACTCTTAATTTTAGTTCTATTTAACCCTCTTTTTGATTGAATTAATCTCAAATTTTTCTTGATTTTAGACATCTTGGCTTGATTTTAGACTGATCCACACTTAAAGTGAACATAAATAGGATTGATTTCAGAATAATCGGATCAGAGTTACTCCCAAAGAGCACTCGATTTACGAAATATAGATCTTAGGTAAGAATTTATTGCAATCCTAATTGCGATAAGTTCTTACTAAATAAGCGATTCCTTTTAGAATTTTCAGACTTACTTTATATATAAACCTCAATTGAAATATATATAATTTTGTTTTTAAATTTATTATTTGTTATGTTTTTATTAAATTTTCATTGTTAAAACCTCACTAAATCGGCAGCTTTATGTAGTTTATGTACTTGAAGCAAACCTTCCACAATAATAAAATCGATTTTAGAATGCAGTTTTTTCCCTTGAGTCCTTTTTGGCAATAATTTTCACTATTAACTACTAACCTGACACATTACTTAAGAGCCTATTGCCACTTGCCATTTTACTGACCCTTTGGTGAACTTGAAGAAGTATCAAAAAAACACATCAAAAGCTTTTTTACTGACTCTTTGTAACTAGAAAAAATAGCAACTAACTACGTCCTAAGACATGTACATGTTAAAATAACTAGTTACGTAACTAGTAAAGTTCCTTTGGGTTTAGAAATAATAGGTGCCATTAAGAGCTCAGGACAGTCCCCATAAATGTAAGCTAATAAAATACTTATTAATTAAGTTAAAATAGACATTCTTTGTTTGTTTTGTTATTTTAAATTCAATAATAGAAATATATGAATGCTTAGAAAAGGATAAAAATTTACTTAAATTTGGGAAATGTGGCAACTCTATTAAAAATAAAAAATATTTATTAATTATTTTTATAAAAATATTTTGTGCATAGATATTAGTAAAAGTATACAAAAATATTCATAATTTTCTAAGTAATTATTCATGTAAAGATATAGGCAAAAGTTGCAAGTTTGTACAAATATAGTCATATATACAATAAATTGGAAATATAAAAGTTTAAAGGCGCATATTTCTGAAATGGGGCATGATATTGACTTGAATCTTTTTGCAAAAGATCAAAAATTATATATGCTAAAGGCTAAGCTTAATTTGGAGTACATATTTTTAAAATTTCTTTCGCTATTTAGAAATAAACCAAACAAAAGCCCCAATTTAGGGGTTTTTGGAGAAAATACAATTTTTTTAATTGTAATAACATATTTGTTTATAAAGATGTCTTAACGGAATTTGTAGGAAATGTAGATCTTATTAATATAAATAAAAGCGCGTTAACCAAATTTCAATCAGGGGTAGCGTTTTCCTGAATTCCAAAAAAACTAATGAAAATTCCCAAAAATGGGATTTTTTACATTTTTGGCTATAGAATCCACATTATTCCGAAGTCCCGTAGATTTTGATTTAAAACTCTTAACAACACATTGAAGATTCTTAAAATATATTCCGCTTGTCGATTCGTACTTTGGGATTTGAGAAAATATGGTATAAAATCAAAACTTTCATATAAAATGGGTCGAATTCTTGAGGGTATGTACCATGACTAATTGAGTTATTGGGCTCGTTTTTTATCTTAAAGTCATCTTTGTGAAGTTAACTTTCAGAAAAGTGCAAAATTATTATATGTTGCTAAACAAAATTTTATTTTAGATAAAAAAGAGTGTAGATACTTTTTCCGCAAAAAAAAACATAAAAAGTCGTCTTTTTTGCAATTTTCAAGTACAAAATCGTTTATTTTTGGACTCGGTAAAGATATCGACTTCCAATTTTATTGTTCAATAGATAATTTTGTTCTTTAACTAATTAAAAAAAAAAACTAATAAAATCGGTCGGAAATACTAGGATATATATGAAAAAAACTGGACCAAGAACATGCAAAATTATGGTGCTTAAAAATTCAAACGCAAATAACTCGGAAACTATAAGAGATAAATAGGACATGTAAGCATGTTTTTTATAGGTCTTATCAGGGCCTACAACAATGTATAAAAATATTTGAAACGAGAAACAAAAATTTGGCAAGCGATTAAAAATTTTTTATGTCAGAGGTACCTAACTTTTATCCCCCTTAGCTCCGTCCCTGAGAAGTTTGTTGTGCCCCTCTTCAAAACCTAACATTGTACACTCCTCTGCTACGCCTATACCAAATCTCATGAAAATCCAAACAGCCGATCAGAAGTTACAGATTTATTTCCAAAAAATTTCGATTCTGCCCCACTGTGCATTCTAAGACACAAAGAGATGGTTATAAGTTGATTGGTTTATTATGAAAACTTTTATTCAACAACACAATGGTTCTGTATTATTTTAGCTAAATTTAGACACCACTCACTATGCAAAAAGTGCAATTGAATTGTATAATGAAAATAATTTAACTTTTGTTTCTGAAGAAGTAAATCCTTGAAATTGCCCCGTGAACCGTTACATAGTGCGTCCCATATAAGCGCGGGACAAAAATAGAAGGAGTTGTCGTAGAAAATATAAACTTAGTACGAATTTTTATTTGAATCGGAACAAGAATGCTCCTACCCCCTTACACCTGAAATTGAAAAAAGTATTTTTAGCTAAAATACTGGTCTGCATTTCTGTGGCCAAAAGAAAAAACTACATAACTTAATTTAAGTCGTTTTCAATTCTCTTAATTTTTAGAATTGTTATATTTCGTTATATATTGTGTAAATTTTTTATAAAAATCTGTTCATTATTTTAGGAGATAGAGGTCCGCATAACATCATAATTCGGTTAATTTTACTTTTTTCGAAATGTAAAAATTGTATAAGTTAACATATGGCTTTTTTCCATATTACCTACATTAAAATTCATGATTGAATTTAATGTACTTATTTGAAATATTTAGTTTCTTAACACATACATTTTATTTTCATAGTATTTTGGAAAAGGAATATGTACATAATTCAACATATTCAAGATATATTTTTAAATTGCATTTTGGAAAAAATATATAACTTGAGATATTACTTATATTAATTATTAATTTAATAAAGAGTTTTTCCCATACTTTTTTCGATAGTAATTGTACATAACGGTTTCAAAAGTATATCAAATAATTTTCGTACGAATTGCGGATATATTTACATAATAATACAAAATTGTATACCTAAAACCTTTAATTTCAAATTTAAAGCTTACAAAATGGTCTCCTAAAAAGTAATAAAAATCAATTATGTAGTTTTTCCTTTTTACCACAGAACTTACAAAAATAGAGGGAGGTGTCATTGAAAATTGGTACATATATTACTTTGAACCCGAAGTGAATACATACAAAATTCCGAAAAAAATCAGAACTATATCCCATTAATTTTGAAATAGAAAAAGTTTTGGTTTTCGATGTTGTATTAAATTTAAAAGTAATATCGACTTAAAATCATAAATTATTTTAACATGAAGAATTCTTATACTTTTGTTTAAGAAAAAGAAATTTAGAAATTTTTTAAATTATTTTTTTTTTTAGTTGTGGCACAAAATAGGAAGTAATTCTTCTTTTATGTATTAAAAACAATATTAAATTATAAAATCTAGCAAAAAAAAAGGTGCATAATTTTTTTAATACTCCATCGAACTTATGCAATTTTTGTATTCGTATTTTGAAATACTCTAGTTCCGAAATTATTTTTTTCTTTTTCTTAGTTGTTTTTCATTTATTTTTTATTTATTATATTTAGCAAAATAAATTACCTTAACGTTATGAACTCGTTGAAATTGAAGTAAATACAGGAAATCAGATAATTAAAATTTTTCAATTTAACTGCCTTTAAAGTTGTGGCAAAAAAAGGCACTAATTATTTTTTAATCTGTTAAATTACTCTAAAAAAGTACATAAACAGTAATAAAGTTGTTTAATTTTTTTATAATAATCAAATTTAAGTAATTTTTAGGTTTTTACTAAGAAATACGTGTAAATTTGTGCAAATATATATATTCGAAACATTATATTTAAAAGGTAATAATAATTTTAATCAGCAAATATACTGAAGAAAAAAAAACTTAATCAAAAAATTAATTTTTATCTCTGACGTAGCCATAAAAATAATTCTTCTCAATTTTTTTTTTTTTTAAATATATGTATTTTAACAAAATTTTAAAAATGTTTTAATTTTCAGTTTTGTCTATGGGACAAAGCACTGAGCGTCATAATGAGAGATATTGGCCGCTGACGAAAAGATCATTAAAGAAGATCAAATACATATGAAGATAGCACAAAGTTGACAAGATTTTAAAAATAATTGAAAAAGAGTCTGCTCTAATATTAGTAAAGGTCCGCCAAAACAACTAATGTGGGGAAAATGGTCCAAACATTTTATGATGACAAATCAAAATAACATAATATTTATTTTGTCTTTAATGAAAATATGTTACAATTTAATCAAATAAAATTTAAGTTGAGATTTAAAAGCAGGATTTTATCTTATTACAAAAAATTGCATATGTAAATTTTCTCATGTACAGGTCTTGGAAGGTCTGTTCCTGGCAAGGTAATATGTATGTAAAAATACATATGCATGATGTATTAAAATATGAA